>JASCZW010005617.1:0-159944 GCA_034211315.2 Aedes japonicus
TAGGCATGGAGAACGCATACAAAGCCAACCGTACTTCAAAGTTCCTGCCGATTCAGACTGGTTTCGTTCAGGCGCATGGGATCAAACAGTGCCGTAATCTGGACAATGACAGAACAATCAAGGGCACTGTGATTTGCTGGCGTGTTCAGCAACCCACCGGTCTCGCGGTGAACAACCTTCCCATGAGTTCCACGAAATGGGGCATTTCTGCAAGCAACCTCACCTTAACCCACGCTGCAGGTGATACCCTACCCTCCCACTACGTTTACTTCTCCTCAAGAATTCAAACCACAACCATCGGAAAGGATCCGGAGACGAATTGTGCTCCTGCTGCTCAATTACAAGCTTGTTGGATTGCACCTTCGTATAGAGCAAATCAAATCAACGCCCATCGTTTCCCAACTCTAATCCATATTAATTATTGGCTCCTTCTCAGGTTCCTACTAGAGAGAGGTTGATTTATTCCTACCGCTAGTGTGCTGCTGTGTGTCCATCTGAGCGCCAGCTTTCGCTGTATTTCAACCTAGTTCCCTTCATTCAGTCGTCAGGCGGTCGGTGGTGACAGCCGCGACAGCAATTAAAACTTAACCGCTCTGGTTTACAAAAGACCACACCACAGCGATATTAAATTCCACCCGCTCTTGCCCTGTGCGGCCACCCGTCCGGATAATTGCTTTGACATTAGCAGTGCCAACGAGGACGATCTTAGTGCGGTGGTGTGTAGTTTACATTTCGATTCCAGCTGGCAGATATTACGGATGGGTGGGTTGACAAAAAAACCAACTGGCATGAAACAAGACCGATCGGAAACAGCAAAAGTCGCCGCACTGTGGTAATAAACGGCAATGTCGAGCGATAATTGAAGGTGATATAATCGCGCCTTCTCAGAAGGGCGGCTGTTGGTGGGGGTGGTCGTTGGGGGTGGTGGACAAGCCATTTTGTAGCCAGTTGAAACTGAGGCAAACCAGCAACAATTATAACGGGGTGGTTATATATTTGTTTTAAGAATGCGCCCTGTGTATGCAACACCGGGTGATGCAGCAATTACACACATTGTCGCGTTGTGTGCGGTAATTGTGTACCTACGAGAAGCCTTGACAGTCACTTTGAATTCCGGTTTGTGACATTTGACTCGGTTTGCGCGCCGATTGGCGGGTTGTTGGTGGGGAGCTGTGCAAGGGCTTGGTATGAACGAGTGGAACGAAGGGAGATGCTCTTCGGAGTGTGGACTTCGGTACCAGTTAACACATTCCATGTGGTTTACCTAAATGTAACGGGAAAAGGATTGCGGTTTGTGCTGCATTGAATTTGTTGTGACGTAATGCTTGGTAATTACTGAAACGTTAGATGTAATTAAATTTGAAGCAGGAGTGCTAGATTTGGCAAAAGTTAATGAGATATTTGATGTTAATTATAGCTGGATATCGCTTAAATCAGGTTGGTCAACGGGGTATAACTAAAAAATGAGAATTTTCTTTAAGAGCAATAAAAAAAGACTTGTTTATAAAAAGGAAAACTGGTTGCTTTATGTTTCAGACACGTCTCTTTGCTAAAAAAAAGGAACATTTGAATACGGTCCGTTATCAGCTGTTCGACGAAGCTTGTCCAGATGTTTGAACAGGGGCGTTGTACAGCTTCTTTATCGATTTGGCGAATGCATCTTTTGGTTCTATTAATCAGTTGTTTTCAATTTTTGGCTCTCCAGTTGTTTTTGTACACCAGCGAATTCCGGTACCCAAAGAAATCGTCCATCTGGCGACACTGTTGCAAATTTGTTGGATTGCGTTTTTTGGTACATACGGGGGCTTTCTAAAAAGGCTTGTGATTTTCTCGTATAATGCGACGCCGTTTTATCCGGCCAAAACACGTATTTTCCATCTGCATAATATGTTTGAAGAAATGAAATCAATATTTTCTTCAAACATTGATTTTGGCATACTTCTTGATTGATAGACAACGCCTGGACCTGAATAATGTTATGGAGATTCCTCTCTCAGATATGGTAATATGAAGGCAACAATTATGCCAATACTGACAGCACGGGTTTTCCACTCTACGTCATCCCTCGGTTGGCGCAACATATCGATGGGGATCACACACACAACACACAAATTCGACGGACAACACAAAGTCATCAACTGTCAATAATCACAGTCACGGGAGCGGACGAATAACGAGGTCGAGGTCCGAAAGATCTACCCAATAGAGCTTAAAGAATCTGCTTGACGAAACGCTCGGACGGAAGGATGCCGGAGACGGAAAGAAACGACTGCAAGGTCTGCCGTAAATCCAACAACCTCGATAACATGGTTTGTTTCCCAAGGTGTGAAGAATGGCTACACTACTAATGCGCGGGAGTTGGTGAATCCGTAGCGGATGAAAGCTGGATATGTACTTCGTGTTGAGCTCTACCAGCACTTACGCTATTCGGACAGACAAGTACACCCGTGTCTACAGTCGCTTCCTGTTTATCGTTGCCGATGACGACAACTGATACTGGCAGTTCCAGTTAGTCCATACATACTGACCACGCAAGAGCTGATATTCGGTGGATTCAGGATCAACGAACGTTGTCGGTAATGGAGTGGAAAAGGCTGCAAATGAAGAAATTGGCGGACAAAACTATGATGAGGATTTTAAAGGAATAGTTTGAACGAGCAATCAGTGGCGACAGGTGTCAAAAAGGTGCATAACTGGATGCAAGGTATGGTCGGAGAGATGAAGAATCTTTCGATCGCCCAAAACAGCGTAATAGTAAAGGTGACATCATCGATCGTTCCCACTAAGGACATCTATACAACTTCGGCAACTGCCGGTACTATAGCGAATACGTTCGATCCTGCTCTGTCTTCAACCCTTAAAGGAATAGAATCCTCATCCGATGACCATATATCCAGTTAACCCTTCAACTACTCAATCGCTAAGGGGGTTACCGTCTGAAATCGAACGCTTTCGGCAGGCTGGTGAAATAAGGAAGGACTTAGTTAGTCAGATGCCTGTTACAGTAATGCAGGGGATAGGAAGTTCCACTAAAACAAATGTTGTGACAGCCTGTTCTACAATTGCCACAGTAAGTTTTCTTTCTCGTTATCCGGGGATACCCGTCAATATGGGGGTAGTTAGCCAGCCAGCGGCTTTAATACCACAACTTCAGCCTTATCTTGGGGTGGCAACAAGCTTGAATGAATCAGCGGTACCTCCGACTATTTCCATGCCATAACTCTTTTCTGGGCAAATGATTAATAGCAGTGCAGCACTTGGTAGGCTACCACCAATACCCTTTTCCGGATACACGATAATCACCATGACAGGAGGTGGACTACCCCTGGGTACGCGGGAAACAACACGACCAGAGGTGGATGGCCTACCATGCTGAACTCTATTCCGATGCAGCCGAGGATGTATGATCCGGTGGGGCAGCATTCTGCAACGCCCACACAACAGCAGTTGATGGCAAGGCAGGTCATGCCAAGAGACCTTCCACCATTCAAGGGAGACCCGGAAGATTGACCTCTCTTCTATAGTGCATGATGAACTCCACAACGGCGTGTGGTTATACGGACGTTGAGAATTTGGCCAGACTTCCGAAAGCGCTACAGGGCAAGACGTTCGGGGCAGTCAAAAGTCGACTGCTTCTTCTGGCATGTGTGCCTCAGGTTCTTTCTACGTTGACATACCAACACCAGATTGGATACACTGATCTCTTTTGGACTGGCCGTTCAAAACTTTTGCGATCATCTGGAAACGGCAGGGCAAGTTACACACTTGAGAGCCGTTGGAAGATTGTTCAGGATCACCACCTGTATTGAAAGTCTCTTGGAAAACATGGCCGGCGTCCATGCTGGGTTCAAGCTCGCTGCAGAGTCTAGGGCTGTCAACTACGGCATCACCAGCTACTCTATTCGGAATAGCAGAAACTAGATCCGGTTAAAGAGGAGCAGTGACCTGCGAATCAGAACGATGGATCTGGAGAACAGGTGAATGCACACCATACTATCGACAAGTCGACGGTGTTTCCAATTTTGCCAGAACAACTTTCCTGAAATGGAAACTCAGTAGAAACCTTTGCGTTCCTTGGCGACGGACCGTCAATGACTTTAGTCAAGCAATCCATTGTAGATTGGCTGGGGATCGAGGAACTCTCAGCGCGTTTGTCTATCCATTTCTAGGTCTGGAAAAAGCGAACAGTTTCCCTTAAACGACACGAGGACGATTGTTAATCTTTCCGAAGCAGACGTTGAGGTATGCAGAATTAACGCGGGAGTTCACACATCTTCTAGGTTTACCCGTAAACAGCTACGATGCGGTTTCATCCGGCATTCTGATTGGCTCAAACAACGCAAGCTTGATTGCGTCACTGAAGTTAGGAGAAGGTCAACTAGAGGATCCATTAGCTGCTAAGACGCGATTGGGTTATTCAATTTGCGGTTATGCGGTGGAACAAAAGAAGACAGCGAATTTCACGTCTGTGAATGCCAAGGAGAAACAATGGATCAAGAATTGCATGTTCTCGTGGAGCAGCACTTCACGATCGAAATGTGGGAGTTTCCGGCAGACAAAGGCCCAGAATCAAAAGAAGATAAACGAGCTCGTCGGATTATTGAAGAAACGACAAAACGGACTACAAAGTGGTTGTAAACAGTGCTGGTATGGCGGCACGACTGGGTACCGTGTGAATTTCGAGAGTACGCAATTGCAGTCAACTGGGATTCAAAGCAAATGTTCCATCGATACAGGATCCGTCGACAAGATGTAGACAGTCAGAGATTCGTCTACCGTAAAGATCCGTCTCAGCCAATCAAGGTGTTCGTGATGGGCCTAGGAAGTTTTGGTGCTACTTGTTCTCCGTGCCAAGCACAATTCATCAAAGCAATGGAACACGAGATTTCAGAGCAGCAGAGAATCTAAGTAAGACGGAAGCAGCCGAATGGCGAAGGATTCCAACACAACATAATGTGGCCGACGAAGCCACTAAGTGGAGTAAAGGTCCCAGTACCAACGTCCACTCCCGTTGGTTCAAAGGTCCAATTTTTTTGTATCTTCCGGATACAATGGCTGCGGAGGAAGTCTACAAAACCGCTCGAGACAAATGAAGAAATGCGGCCCTGCTTGGTACACCATGTTCAAGTTATCGAGTTGTACAAGTTGGAAGAACTTCTCTAAATGGGAACGCATGCTGAGAGCCATTGCATATGCTCACTGCTTCGTAACAAACTGCCGCCGTATGTTGAAGAAGCAGCCGCAAATCTCTGGTTGCTTGACGAAAGATGAACTGCAGCAATCGGAGAACAGTCTCTGCATATTAGCGCAAGCGCCTCGAATCCGGCCGACATAGCCGTGCTGAAGCTGGCCAAGGAAATTCGAAGATGTACATCGAAAAAACAAGCCCGGTTAACAAACTGTCTCCTTTTATGGATGATCTTGGAATAATGCGAGTTGATAGTCGCATCGGAGCAGTTTCTGACGTCACGCAAGACTTTGAGTTTCCTATTATCCTGCCACGTAACCATCCGATGGCCACACTTCTAGTCAACTGGTATCACCGCAAATATCTTCACCCAAACCAAGAAAATGAAGTTCAACAGCATTTTCATGTTTCCAGCCTACGATCGGGGTTTTCTGGGTGCCAGTTGTGAGCTACGAAAGGAGATTGAAGCAATAGGAAAACAACTACAAGAGACATTTACGAATTCCGCTACCTAGTTTAAACCCACCATCTGCGCCACATTTTGGTGGGGCTTGGGAGCGACTCGTAAGGTCGGTAAATGTTGGAATCGTTATGTAGCATTAGGAAACCGTGTGATGAAACGTTACTGACGGTGGTTGCGGAAGCAGAAATAATTGTGAACTCCAGGCTTCCCACGTTTACACCCTTGGAGAACTCCAATCAAGAAGCGCTGACACCGAACCACTTCATCTTACTAAGTTCAAATGGAGCCGTGCAACCTCCAAGAGCACTGGCTGAGCCAACGAAGGTAACCTGTACAATGATCGGGTGGTGAACGTGAACGATAACCAGTGCAACGGGTGGACTAGGGGATGTGTCCTGTCCGTGGTCAATGGAAGCGATTTACGTATTCGTCAAGCGTTGGTGCAAACAACGGGTGGAGTTTTCCGGCGTCCTGTCTCGAAGCTGGCAGTTCTGAAAGTGCAAACTGACTGTAACGTTGAATCGGTAGGACGTTACGGGTCGGGGGATGTTGCCAACACTGGCAGCCCGGTTTGTTCACTCTACATGACCCCTCGGTTGGCGAACATATCGACGGGGATAACACAGAAATGTCTTCAACTGTCAATCATCACAGTGACGGGAGCAGAACGAACGGAAGAATAACATTAACGACAGGTTAAATTATAGGAGGAAAACCTCGTAATTTAGTTAATTTTAATTGTTTGTGTGGCTTAGGGTTTATCTTGGACGGCGCAGTGGTTTACGGTGGAAATTTTGTTTCGCAAGGAATTCGCTCGATATCTGGTAGGATATTTGTGTTCTTATGGAAAACACTTAAACTTACTTTGAAATATAGGGGTCCATTTTAGAAGTCGATTCAAACAATTCGACTCGACACTTGTCACTGTCGAGTTGAGTAAAATTGCGCATTACAGAAGCCGGCTAAATCTGATCTAGTCGGCAATCGAACTCGTTCAGTGTTCAAATTTTTCAAAATGTCATTAAGATATTACATCATACAATAATTCAGGCCCTTCATCAATTAAACTGCCATTACTGACAGTCGAAGAATAAGTATTTACATTTTTAATTCTTGTTCTTTCTCCAAAACGCTGGGAAAGTTTTCTCCAGAATTTCTTGAAAAACCTTCTTAAATATTTTGGAACTATCTTCTGGAACTATTGAGAAGTTCACTTCTGAAATATAGGGAAGTTTCTTCCTGAACTTCGGGGAAGGTTGTCCCCGAATTAATAAGAAATTCCTGCTTAAACTACTGGGAAGAATCTCCCATATTTCTGGAAAGCTTGTTTTTTCATAAGTATCTACTTTAACTTCTGAGAATTCCTGAACTTCAAAAAAACTTAATTCTGAACTTCAGGAAAGCTCTCTTCTGGGTAATTCCAACTAAACTATTGGGAAGTTTCTTGTGGCACATTTGGGAAGGCCTGTCCTGAATTCCAGTTTTTTTTTAAATTCCGCTTCAACTTATAGGTAGTGCCCTCTCTAGTAAGTTTCTTCCTGATGTTCGTGGAATTACATTTGCTCGAAGTTTCATCCTAAACTTCTGAGAAGACTTCTTCTGAACTTTTGGGAAGTTTTCTCGTGAAATTCGGGGTAGTTTGTTCCTGAATTTCTGAGAAATTTTTGTTCACACTACTACGAAGTATCCTCTTTGCATTTGAAATATTTCTTTCTGTTCTTTTCTGAAATTCTGAAATATTCTGTTCCAAACTTGTTGAAAACTCTCCTGCACTTCTGGGAAGTTTCAGCCAATCTTTAGGAAGTTTTTATTCCGGAATCACTGGGAAGTGGCTTTCTTAAATTCAGAGAAATTCTCTCCTGAGCTTCTAAGCCTTATCGTTTTGAGCTGAGTGGAAGTTTGTTTTTGAATTATTGAAAAAATATAGGTAGTGACCTCCCTGGTAAGTTTCTTCCTGAGTTTCGGGAAAGTTATTTCCTAAAATTCTGCATCTTCAATTCCTGGGAAGAACTCCAAAATCTCTGGAAAGTTCCAAACTTCTACTCTTCTTTGAACTTCTTCGTGAATTTCTGAGAAGTCCTCTTCTGATTTTTGGGAAATTATCTCCTAAAGTTCTTGGAAGTATGCTCTTGAGCTTTGAACTCTGTTTGGTCCTGTTTTTTTTTTTAATATTCCTGCACAAGTGCTCCCTATACTTCTGAGAAGTTTCTGCCTGACCTTCGGAGAAATCAAATTTTTTCATGGAAGACTCTTCCAGAAGTTTTGAAAAATCTTCTTCTGAACTTTCTAGGATATGCCCTATGTTCTGGGTATTAATTTTCTGTACTTCTAGGAATCTAGCACTAATTTCGTAAACCACTTAAATTAAGGGTAAATTTTTAAATCCTAAATGCAAATGTCCTGAAATGATGGGTTTAGAAGTACTTTAGAGCAACAAATCAGAGTTCTAATGTTTTTTTCAATAGATCATCACTTGTACTGTTGTTCTGAGTCGCAGTGTGGAAACCGAATAGACTTGGGGGACAATGTTACGTTCACAACAGTTATATTGAAACTACAAGAAAATAAAATTTACTTTGTGTTGTTCCGACCCAAGGTGGTAAAAGTATATTGGGCTCTTGGTCAATTTCCTACCACTTCTACTGAGTACTAGTTTTGTTGGCTCCACGCCAAAAAAGTTTGTGGCCAAAAAAGTTCATCAGTTCGATGAACCATTCGAACCGACAGTAATTGGCTTTGCTTTTAATAGGATGAGAATTTTGATTGTTTGTTATAAGTTAATTGTTTTTCTATTAATTCAACGGCAAAAAACTGTGTATGTCATACCTTGCTTAGTCAATTAACATTAACCGATGAAAAACGCGTATCACAACAAACTCTTTCTCAACAAAATGTGACAAATCAGTCACTAGTTTCCGAGCGGTCGATTGAGTCGACCAACCTCGACAAAATTGCGTCGATCTCGACATCTGTGATTGCAAAATAGATCTGTAGATCAAAGTGACGGTCGACTCGACTTCTTTAATTGGCCCCATATATTCATTAGCGTTGCGAGCCTTTGTTATTGAAAGGTTCTAGTACAGATTTATTGGGGTCAGCATACTAGAAAGACTCACAGTGTGAGTAATTGAAGTTATTATTAGTATACTATTTAGATTTAATAAAATTTGATCAGCTTTAAGGACTCGGTTTACAACAAATGCAGTTCTCTATTCGGGTCCGAAAAATTTAACCAATAATAACCTTCGAATCATTCAATACATTGTACATTTTCATTGTACCAAGATATTTCTTTATCTTCAAATTTCAAAAACCGATATTCGGACTTTGTCAATTTTGTATTCTGTTTGAACCTTTAGAGAATTTGGTTATTTGTGTATAAAAACGTAACGTTTGCTTCTTATTATTAATTTCGACAGGCTTGTTCTGTGACTTTGTGTTTCCATATTGTGAACTAGGCGTTTATTTTACTTAAAAGAATATCAAAATAACTTTGTTGAACGAGCCAATTTGAGAACTATTTAATCATTTTTTTTGTGCGTCTTAATTTTTTTTTCTGTTGAAGTGCTAAATTAACGTTTGCATTAAAAAATTGACTTTTTTTCGGATGGTGATAAAAAAAGCTAAGACAGATAATTGCTTTTGATAAATTGCAAAAAAAAAGTCTACGCCCTTGCGAGCGGCCTTCCAGTAGTTCACCGAAATATTCGCAATGTCGGACGAAAACATTCGTATAGCCATGTTTTTGAGTTCATTTTTCGTTTAATGTATCAATTCCTCCTCAGTTTTCGCGACAAAATTGTTGGAATAGATCTTACGCTTCAGGTTGGCCCAGAAATTCTCAATGGGACGCAGCTGGGAGACGTTGGGCCGACTTGGGTACCACATCGATATTCAGCCGCTCCATCTGCTCCAACGATCGCTTCGAGTAGTGGGCCGACGCTAGGTCCGGCCAGAACACCACGTCTTCGCCCTTATGGTATTTTTGATGAACGACGTAATTTTCGGCATTCATTTCCACCAGCCATTTCGTACTATACATTGGCCGGGAAAATCGAGTTAGTCATCTTATTCAGCCGCTGCCGCATCCTCATTGCCTGCAGCTCTGAAACCAGAGGACGCGTCAGTATCCTCCAGGGTCGTCGGCCGTCCAGAACCGGGCTTTCTTTTGATACTTCTTTGAACGCGCACACTTCTGAACGGAGTTGCTTCACTGTTTTTGCTATCACGGTTAGAGTGCGACTGATAGAGCTGTCAAATTTTGTCTGCTGACTCATGGGTTACTATGATTGATGCTGCATGGGTAGTTTCGTTAGTGCGGGTAACTCATGAAGAATCGGCAATTTTGATCCATTTTTTTAAATTCAAACGTTAGGACCAGCGTTATTTTCATTTTACTAAAAAAAAAGACCTCAACCAAAATTTTTAAAGGTTTTGTTTTAAAATACATTTGAATACATTAGTTCTTGATTTTGTAAAAAAAATCCAACAGAGAATCCAACTTACAAATCATTCCGGTTATCTTAGTATATCGCTTTTATTAGACGTTAATTCCCAATGATGCTAACACCATCTATACATTACTGTAATTAGTCTCTCTGGCCAAACTACATGCGCTTCATGCATAAATACAGGGTTAATCGAATACAGTGAATCCATTACTGCAAGACCAGCACGACGTTGATACAGATTTGCATAAATTCCTTCCACACTCTTAAGGACACGCAACAGAAGCCGCCAGAAGGTCAACATCGTGCCCGATTGACAAATTTATGAACAATAAGCGTTTTTTTTTGCAAACACTCCAACCAACCAACCCTCACGCACCAAAACAGAAGTCACGCACTGCTCTGGTGACCGAATAACTGAGAATCATAATCAAAAATAAACAACAAATTGTCATTACATTCCTCCCCACAGTGCTACAGTTACAGCAGCGAAGAAGAGAGCAGAGGCGCGGATAAAATAATAGCATAATTTCCATATACCTTCGTGATGGAACATGACACCTAGGCCAAATCAAGACAAACGAAGAAGAAAGAAGAATAAGTGAACCCTTCAGTGAAGTTCAGTGTGTGACATCTTTGCAACAAATAAAAGAAAAGAGAAAAAAAAATAGAAGGTGATAATTTTTGTTTCTTGCTGTTCAACGTTTCTCTCCGTCCGTCGTCTCTGTCGTGAACGACGTCTTGCGGCGCTCTTGTCTCATGTCTCGTGTGTGAGTGATTTGAAATTGAAAGTGGAGCAGCAGCACACGGGCATAAGTAGACGACGTCGACTACCGAGAGACGGAGAAAGAGCGAACGAAAAATATCACCTGGAAACCCAAGAAGCCAGTTCCAGTGGCCGAGTGCCGGAAAAAGTGACACAATCGAATTACCACATTTTCATCTCTTCGTGTCTCGTTCGGAGTGCCATTTTTTTTTCTTCTAGAGTTGTGTGCTTTTTTTTTTATTTCTGTCGAAAAAATTGTATAATCGATTGGCGTGTGAGAGCGGCAATCAGCCGGAAAGAAGGCACTGTCGAAACGAGCCAGTACTATTAGACATGCAAATTTAGCGCTTTAGAAGCAGATTATTAATATTTCGAAGTTCGGAGACGGAAAAGTTAAAAACAAAACATAATATTAGAGCTATTTTTGGCAACGTCCGACAATCCGTAGCGGCCAATTGGGGGCCATTTCCTCGCCGTCGGTAAAACATGAAACTAGGAAACGGTCGGGTCGTAGATAGAGACAAACCGGTGCTGTTTTGATTCGGAAGCGGTTACGAAAACTAGATTACGCCGTAGCACCAGAAACGGGTTCATCCCATCGAATCAACGCACAACGAAAACCTGAAGGAAAACGCGCCTATGGGCAACGGAAACAAAAAGGTGAGTGACACGATTTTCATTCAATTCTAAGGGTTCGTCGGCTGCATTGGCATTGATGTCACCCATGTCAAAATATATTAATTAAGCCAAAATCGAAAGTGGCCGCGCTACCAAGTTCATAAATGTCTCATTTCCATGACAGTCACGAAACGTTATGATTAATTGCTCGAACATAAATTCAGGAATTTGCATCCGATTTGGTTCATGTTGGTTCAATTTTAAATACCATTTTAATGCCTTCCCTCACGGCGCTGTTGGTGGTATAAATTTCACTTTCGATTGGGCAAAAACAACAGTCGAACAATACGGTTTTGCAACAATAAACACTTGCAAACCCGGACGATGATGGCTATCAATCAATTCTCGTTTTTTTTGTTTTTTGTTCCTACCACCATTTATTTATGGCGCGCGTCATCCAAACAGTAGTTAATAACCAGCAGTGGCCGAGTGTGTCTGAGCAGTGCAGACGTTTATCCTATGCGTCCGATCATCGATCGATCGATCGGTGTGGGCAATAAAAACAAGTGCAGTCAGGAAAACAAAGTAAAGTACTTTCGCTTTCGATGCGGTTGGAGTCAATTTTTTGTTTCAGCAGTCGCTACCTCGTCAGTCTGTCAGTGAGCAAGTCATCAGGGCTGTTGTGGGTTGTGAGGTAAAATGTGAGGAATGTGTGTAGAAATGTACGGGTCATTAAACTTGAACATTCCGCACTATATGCTTGCTGATTTTGGATGGTGATCTAATTTTATGCAAACATTGTTTTGTCTTGTTGTAACGCTATGTAGGACGAGAAGTTACACGTGCCAATTTTTTTTTTGCAAACAGTAATTTCTTTGAAAGTGAAACGATTGTTATTTTCGGTCCATTTAAACTGATTTAAATGTGTATTGTGCAAATAAATGTTGATTGGAATGACAATTTGAATTGGACAGTTGAAATTGGCAATTAAAGGTGGTACAGGAGGCAATTGAAGTGTACAAAATAATGAGCAATTGGTGTGGCGTGAATGAAACAATTATCGTTGAGAAAATTTTCAGATTGATGTTGTAAATGGTGTATTCGCTGGAATTGGCACACACAAAATGTGTTTGTATCTCGCAGACAAGACTTTGAACTAATTACCTGCAATTGTTTGAATATCGAGCAAATCAACATATCAAATTGTTTTAATCTAAGCTAATCTGCCGGCGTCAGTGGTGTAGTGGTAAGTGTGACTGCTACTGGTACCCCAGTGGGGTCTGGGTTCAATCCCAGTCGACGTCGGTGGTTTTTCTGAGGCAAAAAAATCTTGGTCACGTCTTCCTTCGGAAGGGAAGTAAAGCCGTCGGTCCTGGTTCATAGTCATGAGTCGTTAGGTAGGGTCCAGGTGATGGAGTCGTCTCCCTGGCGTCGGTGATTGTCACCATGTGAGGAAATAGGCCGACGGAAAATAAATAAGTAAAAAAAAAAAAGCTAATCTGGTACAAACGCAGTTTTCACAAGAGTTACTCTCTTGTAAAGGTTGTTGTTCAGGATCAGGAGGCAACAATGGTTTCACACTGGGCTGGACGTTCGTACTTGCTACTGGGAGTGAAGGACCGCCGGGAGTGTAGGACCAAAAACGTCCAGTTCGTACTTGCTACTGGGAGTGAAGGACCGCCGGGAGTGTAGGACCAAAAATGTTCAGGATCAGAAGGAAAAAAGGAATTTTCACACTTAGGCTTTATTTGGAGGTTTAATTGAAAATACATCCGGATATAGCAACGGTTGTAGGGGTAATGAAAATGTTTTGTTCACTTCGTTGGGTTCCATGGGTTACTTGATCTCAACATCCTCCGGGGCAGCAATGAAACTGGATTGTAGCAGGATTATCTTCGTGGTTGGTCTTTGGAGTTCGTATTTTAACTGTTCGAACCTTGCCGTCAGGACCTTCTCTACGAATCCCTTAGGCCAGCATCCACGATGCAAATTCTCGTCGACAATCATTACAAAATCACCTACTCTATACTCGTAATAATTTCGGTTGTCTTGCCATTCCGTTCGTTTGATTAGCTCTGGTCAATAAGCTGAAACCCATTTCCGCCAGAATCGGTCAGCATAGGCTTGTGCATGCTTGTAGGCAGCTCTACAATCAAAGTTGCTGTCGTCGAATTCGTGGTTGTACTGCATATGATTATTTCTTCCAAGTAGCAACGTATTTGGCGAAATAGGTTCAGGATCATGGAGATCTTTTGGGACTTGTATCAATGGTCGATTGTTGATAACATTCATTACTTCGCATAAGGTTGTTCTGAGAACTAAATCCGTGGGATGTCTTTCCTTCAACATTGCACGCAGACCTGATTCAACTGAACGAACTAACCGTTCCCAGCATCCCCCGAAATGTGGCGCTCCGGGAGGTATAAAACTCTACTCTATACCTCTAACACTAAGAGTCTCTTCGATATGCTGCTGTTCGAGATCCTTGATCAACTTCTTTAACTATTGATTTTCTCCCGTAAAACTTGTGCCGTTGTCAGTGAATACTTTTTGAGGAAAACCTCGAATTGCCATGAAGCATCGAATGGACATTTGGCAGCTGCTAGTGTCCAGGGAAGCAACTACTTCTAGATGTATCGCTCGACTTGTCAAACATGTAAATAGCACGACCCAACGTTTCTCAAGGCGTCGGCCAACCTTTACCATCAATGGTCCAAAATAATCGATGCCAGTGCATAAGTGCTACATTTTGTTTCGCTTGTAGTTCTCTACATCTCACGCAAGTACAGGGGATGATCAAAAAGGAGAAGACTAGCAAAATTTTGTCCAGATTCAAAGTGATACAGTTCGGTGAATAATAAATTGTTTTTGATGAAACTAAAAGCGTTCGACAGGAAATTTATTTTAATTTCAGTATGTTTATTCAAAATGTGATTTGACTTCCGGACACCGGAGATAGCACGGATACTTTGAGGTTATGTCAAATGTGCTAATTTTCTGCAGCTCGTTTTTTTATGTTACTTGAAAATCGGAAATATTGTATTTTTCTCAGAAACTAAAATTCATAACAAGTCTGTCAGTTAAAGATCGTGAATCGGCCCATAAACAACCGAGATATGACTATTTCCGTAAAATGTAGTTTTTTACCCTATTGCCTGACACTTCTTATGTTGAAAAACTCCTTTTTAATTTATCTGTAACTTTGTGTACCCTTTACCAAATTAGATGCAACTTTTTCCATACGATTACAAATTTATCCTAGTTTTTGGAAAAGTAGCGGACATTTCGTTATTTTCCGTAGTTCCGGATTCATTATCGGGAATCGTGGAAGGAAGTACCCTACCAGTGTAATGGACAGAGTTAGAACTGTATCAAACCTGGCTTGCGACATATCAAACTTCATGATTTTACAAACCAATACCACTAGTAGTCAACCTATAGTATTCTTTCATACTGGCCACACCTGGTGACGTTCCGGATTCCGGGTTCCCAGGGAAGTGGCCAGATTTCGAATGATGTCAAACCCTAGCTTGCGACACATCAAACTTCATGATTTTACATAACAATACCGCTGGTGGTCAACCTGAGAGTATTCTTTCACGTTGGCCACACCTGGTGACGTTCCGGATTCCGGGTTCCCCCAGGGGAGTGGCCAGATTTCGAATGATGTCAAACTCTGGCTTGCGACACATCAAACTTCATGATTTTACATAACAATACCGCTGGTGGTCAACCTGAGAGTATTCTTTCACATTGGCCACACCTGATGACGTTCCGGATTCCGGGTTCCCCCGGGGAAGTAACCAGATTTGGTTGGGAAGTAGCCAGATTTGGTTGACAATGGTTCTTAAACTGTTGATTTCATCAGAAAAGACATCTCGTTGAACTTTTCCAAACCATACATGTTTCGCTTCATCCATATCATGTACGTTGATAGTGAATTTCTTCGGTTTTGCGATCTTAGAAAGTGTTAAAAATTTTCTCATCTTCAAATAATAGGCCTAATAAGATCTACTAGGCGGTAATAATCTGAAAAACTTCCTATATCGGGTAAATCCATGATCCAAATCTAGATGATAATTAACAGATTCTTCTGGAGACATACGTACACTGATAGGCAAAATAAAGTGCCCACCTCTTCGTTTTTTCAATTGCTCTCATTTACTTGGTTCAAATTAAAGTAAACACACTGTATTTTTTTTATTATCTTATTTTTTATATTCTTTTTAAGTTTCACTTATGGAATACTGCAAAAAAAAGGCGTTTTATTTAAAGAAAAAAAATCAATTTGTGTTGAAAAAAATAGTGACAAAATAAAGTGCCCACTTCAAAAATTGATATGTTTTCGATAAGTTTCCACTGGAAGACCCGTCGATTGTTTATGCTTTGATTTGACATGTTTTGAAGCAAATGGCTCAAACTGATGCATTTGTATACGTGATCGCATTTGATTCAATTGAAAAAATGGAGAACGCAGTGCTTTCGAGCAATTCCCTTGTGTATCCGAAAATTGGTCGTTCGTGATGTGCAAAACGGTGAATCGCACCGGGCTGTCGCTAAGAAGTACAGTGTCAGTAAGGCAGCGGTTGGCAAAATTCTTCTGAAGCTTAAAACGTTTGGATCAGTGGTGGATCGCCCTGGCAGAGGCAGGAAGCGGAAAACGGATGCGAGAACGGACACCAAGATCATGCGCGAAGTCAAGAAGAACCCGAAGGTAACTGTCCGCGAGATCCAGGAAACCCTTCAGTTATCGGTTTCCGGTCGAACTGTTCGTCGCCGTCTCGTAGCACAGGGGTTGAATAGCAAACTTGCCCGGAAGCGCCCATTTATCAGCAAGGCAAACAAAGCCAAACGGCTTAAGTTTGCTAAGGAGCATGCTGATAAGCCCCTAGAGTTCTGGAAAACGGTTCTCTGGACGGACGAATCAAAGTTCGAGCTGTTTAACCGAAAGCGGCGGGTTCGTGTTTTGTGCAGATCGGGAGAGGAGCTTCAGGAGCGCCACATCCAAGGCACGATGATGCATGGAGTTACATCAACATCCTGCGAGAAAATCTGGAGGTTTCGCTGATCCAGACGGGCCTTGAAGAGAAGTTCGTATTCCAGCAGGACAACGACCCGAAGCATACTGCCAAGAAGACCAAGTCTTTCTTCCGGTCTTGTTGTTCAAACCGCTGGAATGGCCTCCACAAAGCCCGATTCTCGATGCCAGGGTTGACAAAACTGGTGATACCAATAAAAATAACTATTTTGAAGCCCTGGAGCGTGCCTGGGAAGGGCTAGATCCACAGCACTTAAAGAACCTGGTTGAGAGCATGTCGAAGCGCCTACAGGAGGTCCTGAAGGCCAAAGGAGGACATATCAATTATTGAAATGCTTTTATTTTACTTTAATTTAGTTTTAGTTTTCTGTAGCCTAAATGAAGTGAGCACTTTATTTTGTCTCTTTTTTTTTCAACACAAATTGATTTTTTTTCTCTAAGTAAAACTCCTTTTTTTTGCAGTATTCCATAAGTGAAACTTAAAAAGAATATAAAAAATAAGATAATAAAAAAAGTACAGTGTTTTTACTTTAATTTGAACCAAGTAAATGAGAGAAATTGAAAAAACGAAGAGGTGGGCACTTTATTTTGCCTATCAGTGTATGCATTCCTGGTTTGGCCACTCATTTTGAAGATATCGTAAAAACTCCGGACCACGTAACCAATCAGTCATGTTTGCGAACTTAGATGACTTTGTGGCTACATCGGCAACATTCAAAGCAGAAGGTATCCATTTCCACATCCCAGAACTACGTCTATTTTCTTTTATTTTGGAAACACGGGATCCAACGTACGCAGTCAGTTTTTCTTTGGTACATAGCCAAGCCAAACATGTTTTAACGTCCGTCCAAAAATATGTAGATGTAACTTCTACTTCAAGTTCTGTTTGTACCATCTTCATAATTTGACTAGAAAGTACACAACCTTGTAATTCGAGCCTTGGGACAGTTTGCGATTTCACGGGTGCCACACGTGATTTAGCTAATACTAGAGCCACGTGTGATCTGTCCGAGTTTCGATACACCATGTAAATAACGCTAGCAAAGGCTTTATCACTCGCATTGGAAAACGCATGTAATTCCACATTTTGAAACGACGGAACACCCGGAAAATAGTACCTTGGTATTCGGATTTCTTTTATCTTTCCAGTCACTTCAGAATCAAGCCATCGGGAATTGTATCATCCCATCCAATTTACAGGCAAGGTTGCGGCTTATCATTTTTGACTTATCCATATTCATTTGCCGATAGCTCTTCTCAGAAGCTCAATTTCAAAATATAATGTATGATGAACTTATGGTGCTTGAGTAGACCTACAACTTGGTCTTACAATACATAGCTCTATCTCTTATATCTGAGGAATAAGAGCGTATATTCGCAGTGATCTTCACGTTGATATTCGCGGTGAAGATCACGCGATTATCATCGTGAAGATCACTGTGAATATACGCTCTCATGTCGAAGATATAGGAGTTAGAGCAATGTATTGTTAGACAAAGTTGTAGGTGTACTCATGCACTACAAGTTCATGATACATCATATTATCAAATCGACCCTCTGAAAGGAGATATTAGCAAATGAATATGCCTGAGTCAAAAATGATAAGCCGCAACCCTGTTTACAGGCGCCATAAATCTTGAAATTGTATCTTCAAGTGGATTGTTATAGGACTCAACACATTCAGTGGATCAAATATTCCCATCATAAACTGTAGTAACTGTCTCTTAGTGGGAATGTCGGTACCAGAACGGAAAACTGCGTCAAGCTTCAGGAAATCTAAGGAGAAAACAAAGTCGTCGGATTTCAATTGCCACTGCAGACCCAAAACGTGAACAGTCGCAGTCGGTTCAGCTCTCAACGAGGGATCTATTGATTCAAGAACAGCATCGGAATTAGAAACAAATTTAACCAGTTTGAAACCACCTTGTCCGTGTGCCTTAATAACCTTTTCCACTTTATCAATAGCTTCTAATTCAGTGTCTGTTGCATCAAAATAATAATCGACGTAGTGTTGCTTAACTATAAGACGTAGTACTCCTGGAAGACGCTCTTCAAGTTCTATTGCGTTAAAATTCTTTATAAACTGGGCGATTGAGGGAGATGAAACGGCACCAAAAATCATGGATTTCATCACATAATTGTCGGGAAAATCAGTACGGTTCATACCGCGCCAGAAGAAACGCTGAGAGTTCTGATTACCACCTGGTGGAACATTTCTTTAATGTCCGCCATGAATGCCAATTTTTTTCTGCCTCCCTCTCATCAGTACAGCTATCAAAGACGGATCGAAATCCGGGCCCGTCAAAAGAGAATCCGTTTGATTTAGCTCTATCGTCCATTACTAAACGGAACTTGTTTGCACTCGTAACACTAAAATGCGGCAAATTTTATGTATTTGGTGTTTCAATTCTCTTCGCGGGTTGCAACTTTCTTGCATAGCCTTTTGCAACGTAGTCAATTTTCTGGCAATACTGCTTAGCAAATTCCGCATCAGCATCCATTTTCTTTTCCATAACAGATAAGCGGCGGAGTGCTTGAGGCTTGCTGTCAGGAAAGGTAAAATTGTTGTATCTATAAATTTGTCCGACTTCGTAGTGATCATTGCAATGCTTTAGTGTTCGATTTATGCTATCCAGGGCTCTCTCATTTTCTTCAGACAGTTTAGGACCTTGCTGTCTGATTCCAAAATTTTCGATTTTCTACATTTCCTTGATTAGCTCGGCCAGTTCCAGATCTTGATCGTTATCAATACTTTATAAATGTTTTCTTGATTGCGAATTTTAACTTTTCCAACACGAAGAAGAGTCTTACCGTTCCTTCCATTGACGTGGCAGACATCTTCATTGTCATTTCTCCCGGACTTACGACTCGGTTTATTGTATTCAGCATCCGAATGTACCAGCTCATGAATGGTTCTTGTTACATACCGTACAGGTTTCATCGAATCGGCAATCACGTCGGGAATGATCCTGCTTCAAACATACATAGCATACATGACTGGATCTTGCTACAGAGTGGCGTTGCTCTACGGAAAGTTTAGTGAACTGCACACATTTAAGCAGGCTCGTGTGATCGTTTGATTTACACAATGGACACTCTCCTTGTGAATCAACTTCATGTGTATTGACATTAAGGACAGTTGGTTTTGCCCTTGTAAATTCCTTTCAATCTTTACGATTGAGGAAAACTGGATTCAGGCTCGCTAGCTGGTTCTCCAGTTCATGTGTCCACAGTTAAATTGCATCACTTTCAATGTAACATTTCGCCCTTTGGGTTGATTTCAACGAAATTTTGCGTGAAATGACCTTAACGTGTATTGTTTACACTGCGAGAGTTTCATTGTGAAATGTGTCGTAGTTTCGAAAATGGAGTCGAAGAAACGGCAAGTGCGCGAGAACATTTTGCACACGCACCGAGCCATCGGAAAGATGTTGAAAATTCACCAGTCTACAGTGTCTCGTGCCATAAAACGTTTCGGGTAACGTTTAACAGTCGATAGGAAGAAGGTGAGTAGAAAAAGTGTTCGGTGCTCTGAAATTTTTTATTTATGTCAATATTGATGCTTGCAGCCAAAAAGCACATGGTACAAGCATCAAAGTAGTCAGACCTACTAGGTTGCGCTTTTTTCCATGTCGGGTATTTTTATCACAGCGGCCAACATTTAGATCTATAGTGACATATTTCCGGAAAACCGAGTAATGTGTGTCGTCCGAGTATAAAGGACGCTCTTGAGTCCTTTCGAATCTCGGAGAGGGTTACGGCATGGTGATGGATTGTTTGTTTGTTTGTTGTTTAACATTGCACTGAAGGGTGTGATTCGAAGAGCTGAATAGACACGATCTTCAGGAAGTCTGTTCAACTATTTGCCTCCGCCGACGACGTTGATATCGTAGCACGTAACATTGAGACGATGACGGAGGACTAACGCACCCTTGGTATCATTGAAAAGAAGGTGCGGCATACGATCAACGGTAGAGTGCAGATGGAAGACGGAACATGGAGCAGACGAATGAACCACGAACTGCATCAGTTTCTGGAAGAACCTCCCATTGTACACATCGCTAAAATCGGTCCGCTACGATGGGCTGGGCATGTCGTAAAAAAGTCGGACGACAGCCCTGTGAAAATGGTTCTCGAAAACGAACCGTCGGGAACAAGAAGATGAGGCGCGCAACGAGCAAGGTGGATCGATCAAGTAGAAGGGGACTTGCGGACTCTCCGCAGACAGCGAGGCTGGCGAGGTACAAACATGGATCCAATACAATGGAGACAACTTCTGTGTTCAGCAGACGCCACACCGACATTGGTCTGATTGATGTGAAAGAATTCAGAAGAGACGTATCCCCCTTTTTTGCTTCAGATATTGTCAGCATGACGCATCACTATTGATAGATGTGATTGCCAATGTTTGACTTAATGCTTTGTCCCAGGGTGCTATAACACACGGAATAAAGTGTACTACCGTACAGGGATTTATTTTTCAGATCTCTGAGGGTTCTAGTATCCCTTTGCTGAAGAAATTAAATCTTTTGTTTGAGATTGCCGGGCAGTGTTCTAAGTCTTCTTTATCCATGTCACAAATGTCGACATGAATCATCTTGAAGTTTTCCTATCAGCTGCATTCGGCCTGTATAAATATACGGTCAGATCTTTTTTGGTGAGATCAAGTAATTTGCAAGTCATTGAAATGTTAGGAGTGATGAACCGCTTTGATTGCCTAGCATTGTTCCAGTTTGCCTCCTTTTTTAAGCATTTCAGGCTTTCATCTTCATTCTAAGGGATGAAGCAGATAAACCAAAAAAGGGTTCAGGTCCTTTGAAATGATCAGACGATCCGAGTTCATCAGCCCCAGTTTTGTCAACCCTGGCATCTAAAATTGCCTACAAATTCGCGATGGGGTTGAGGTCCAGGCTTTGTGGAGGCCATTCCAGCGGTTTGATCTGACAAGACCGGATGAAAGACTTGGCCTTCTTGGCAGCAGGCTTCGGGTTGTTGTACTGCTAAAATACGAACTTCTCTTCAAGATCCATCTGGGTCAGCGAAACCTCCAGATGTTGATGTAGGAACCTGCCGTCATTATTCCATCGATTTTTACAAAACTACCCACTCCACTCCACTGCACCACAAACGAACCCGCCTCTTTCGATTCGGTGCTCATCTACCCGTTTCATAACTGCCGCGTGCAATTTCAAGGCGACCCCTTTTCCTGGCTATTAAGTTTAGACAACAGAAACTCTAGGCTAGCCTCAGCAGTCAACAGCGTTGCGTCACGACGCCCCAGTGCTTCCGATACCAGCCTAACAGGCTCGAGTGCGTCAAACAGAGATTTCACCAGATCCAGCTCATTTTTGTTAATGAACATACGTTTATCCTCACCGCGTTCTGTGAGTGCTTCAACAACACTTTCGTGGAGCCTAATGTAGCGCTCCAGCATTTTTTCTGTGCTGTTCCAACGCGTCTTCATGTCCAGAAGAAGTTGGAGTTGTTTTCCACATCGTTTTTGTACATTTCTCTGAAGAACCGAGTTCTTCACAGGCAATCGACGGAACATTCGTACAATGTTTCGGATCCGTTTAAGGTTCGGTCAAACTTGGTTTTATAGAAGCCTGAATAAAATAAAAGAATTTAATTGGAAAATCAACAGATTATCAGTTTTGATATAACGGGATGAGTACGAACTGTCTTCGTCATCTGATTCTTCAGTATCATTGATGTTGTTGCAATAATCATCGTCATCACCAGAAAACTCTGAATCCGACATGAACGTCTTTCCTGTTTCAGACGAGGACTTGGGGTCACTTAGATGAAGAACGTCCTGAACAGAGAGGTGCATCCCATTATTGTAGCACAGCTGATGAAAATAAGGAACAATCTTTCCAAATTTCCAACGCGGGTAAAAATTAGAACACTCGCTAAAACAGCGTCCCAGGCAATCTTTCGCTGAAATGGCGAAAAAAGCCTCACCGTCACCATCAGATGATGAGTCTGACTTTGACTTGGTTGAAGAGGGAACATCAGTCAGTTTTCCTGGAAGGTGCTTCACGAAAGCGAAGACGCGTTCGCCCACGGAAAGTTGTTGAGCCGGAGCCCAAAACTAGCTTGCACATTTCAAGGAAAGGTGGAAAAAAGGAAAATCCTAGTCCTCCTGGTTTCCGCAGTACTAACTACTCCCAGGATTTTCCATCTCTTCCGGGGACATCAAATACCCCTAGCGCCCCGGTTTTAAGAACAGAAGTTCCTTCTGCATCAGGACTGTTCTCATTTGATGACATTGTCGAAGGTATCTTCAAGAAACTCGAAATTTCTGACCCTCTTAAAAGCATTGTTCTGGCAATGCTTCCAACAGTGAATACTTTTTTGAAGCAATTAACAATCAAGTGGCCCCTCCTTGCAGCAATCATTTCCTTCGATGGATAATTTTCCAAATGAGGTCGGGGATTTGATCACTGTTCTGGAGTGGAATTGTCGAAGTCTTGTTCCTGAATTGGAATCATTCAAATTTTTAGCACACACTACCGGTTGTGATGCATTCGCTCTTTGTGAAACATGGCTCTCTTCCAAAATCGATCTTCCGTTTCATGATTTCAATATTATTCGTCTTGATTGTGAGGATTCAGGTGGAGTTCTTTTGGGGATCAAAAAGTGCTACTCCTTCTATAGAGTGAATTGTCCTCCTATTTCAAGTATTGAAGTTATCGCATGTCAGGCTGTTATTAAAAATAAAAGCCTTTGCATTGCTTCCGTTTATAACCCTCCAAGAGTCTCAATAAACCAGAAACAACTTATATATTTGTTAAGTTCTTCCTGCTCCTCGGTTGGTCATGGGAGATTTTAACTCTAACGGTACAAGCTGGGGAGAACTGTACGATGACAACCGGTCTTCCCTAATATATGACCTCTGTGACAACTTCAATATGACAGTTCTTAACAATGGAGAAGTAACACGTTTGGCCGGTACATCCTCAGTCGGCAGTAGATTAGACCTCACACTTTGTTCGCATTCATTATCGTTGGATTGCACATGGAATGTGATTCAAGATCCCCACGGTAGTGATCACTTGCCCTTAAAAATTTCGGTTGCCACCGGGTTCACTCCATCAAAATCTGTCAACGTCACGTATGATCTTACCCGTCACATCGATTGGACAAAGTTCAGGACAGCAGTAGATGAAGCCGTAACGACGGTAGAAGAGCTTCCACCGCTGGAGGAATATAACTTCCTCTCCAAACTGATTTTGGAAAGCGCGCTTCAAGCTCAAACTCGACCAGTTCCAGGAACGTCATTTCGCAGGAAACCTCCTTCTCCGTGGTGGGATCAGCAATGCACCGAGGTTTACCGTAAAAAGTCCGACGCGTTTAAAGTTTTCCGTAGACGTGGAACACCTGAGCACTTCGAAGTATACACGGCTCTCGAACGCGAACTTAAGAGCCTCATCAAGGCCAAGAAACGCGGATACTAGCGAAGATTCGTGGACGGGCTATCGCGCGAGACGTCGATGAGTACCCTTTGGAACACGGCGCGAAGATTGCGTAACTGAACTACGAACAACGAGAGCGAGGAGTACTCGGACCAATGGATCCTCAAGTTCGCGCGAAAAGTTTGTCCAGATTCTGTGCCGGCACGGATCATTCCTCGCAAAACCACTAATTCGATAGATGAGAGCAGCCAACCTTTTTCAATGATAGAATTCTCTCTCTGCCGCGCTCCTTTCGTGTGGCAATACGGCAATACGGATAGAATCAAGTTCAACTTGCTTAAGAACCTTCCAGACGTCGCGAAAAGGCGCATGTTGAACTTGTTTAATCAGTTTCTGGAGCTCAACATTGTACCGGATGATTGGAGACGGGTGAGAGTTATTGCCATTCAAAAACCTGGTAAATCCGCGTCCGACCACAACTCCTATCGACCCATCGCGAGGTTATCTTGTATTCGAAAGTTGTTGGAGAAAATGATCCTTTTCCGTCTGGACAAATGGGTTGAGACAAATAACCTGCTTTCAGATACTCAATACGGTTTCCGTAGAGGTAAGGGAACGAACGACTGTTTTGCGTTGCATTCCATAGATATTCAGTTAGCTTTTGCTAAAAAAGAGCAAATAGCTTCTGTATTCTTGGATATAGAGGGGGCTTTCTATATACGGTAGTTTTTGTTTTCAGTCAGCGGCTCGGTCACACATCATCAAACTGGAACGTATTCAGTATCGGTATCTTCGTATCGCGTTAGGTTGCATGCACTCGACTCATACCATGAGTCTTGAAGTGCTGGCTGGCATGTCGCCACTCTCGGATCGGTTTACAGAATTATCTCTCCGGCTCCTCACCAGGTGTGAAGTTATGAACCCCCAGGTAATCGAAAATTTTGAGAAGCTCCTTGAGCTGAATCCTCAAACCCGCTTCATGATCTTGTACCATTTGTACACAACACATGATGTCAGCCCTTCGCCGAACATTTCCAATCGGGTTTGCTTCTCTGATTTCGACAATTCGGTTCATTTTGATTTATCCATGAAGCAGGAGCTTCATGATATCCCAGAGCATCATCGTCCTATGATTGCTCCGGTAATATTTGCTGCAAAGTTTGGCCAAGTTGATTCCACTAAATCGTTCTTCACTGACGGATCTTTGATAGAGGAGTCAGCAGGCTTTGGTATTTTTAATGAAATATATAGCGCCAATCGTAAACTTCAAGCCTTTGTTCCGTATATGTCGCTGAATTAGCGGCAATACACTTTACGCTAGAAATTTTTGCCTCATTAATACCGGATCAGTACTTCATTTTCACGGATAGTCTCAGTTCTATAGAGGCTATTCGCTCATTGAGGCCGGTAAAGTACTCCTCGTATTTTCTCATGAAAATACAGGAGCTTCTAAGTGCTTTACCGTCGCGTTATTTTATCATCACCTTTGTAAGGGTCCCATCTCATTGTTCAATTCCGGGCATTGAGAAAGCGGACTCGCTTGCAAAGGTGGGTGCTATGGAAGGCGATATTTGTGATCGACAAATCGCCTTCAACGATTTTTTTTCCTATTTTTCGTCAACATTCATTCGTCAGCTGGCAGTATAAATGGAGTAAAGGAGATTTGGGGCGATGGCAACATTCTATCATCCCAAAGGTGTCGAAGAAATCTTGGTTTAGGGGGGTGGATGTGGGTTGGGACTTCATTCGTGTGATGTCTCGCCTCATGTCCAATCATTATTCTTTGAATGCTCATTTATACCGGGTTGGGCTGAGCGACAGCAGAGATTGTGAGTGTGGACAACACTATCAGGACGCAGATCACGTTATTTGGTGGTGTGCTGAGCATTGTGGAGTCAGATCTGAGCTTTATGATTCCCTTTCGGGCTCGAGGTAGACAACCTAATGTGCCAATTCGAGATATTTTGGCTGTACGTGATTTGGAGTACATAATCCGTAATTTGTAATTCCTATTAACCTCGAGATGGCCGCGAGTAATCGGCTCTATCCTCCTAACTTTAGTTTTATGATAAATGATGTATAAAAATATGAAAATTTGACTCTGTAAAGTTAATTTGATCGAGCCTGTACAAATAAATGATTATTAAAAAAAATGAGAACCTTTAGATACTCCGGATGTGACGTTAACACTTTTAGAAAAAAATCCTTCATATCTGCTCCTGTAAAATCCTTCATATCTTACTTGTTGCGTTCTATTTGTAAAGTGTGATTCGATTTTTTCTAGTAACCTCGGATTGAAACAAGGATTGAAGGTAATTTAAAAAGCAACAGTGGTATATCAACTCTGTCAAATGATTTACTAAAATCAGTATAAAGCGCTTCTGCATAGATACCTTTATCCATTGCGTTTAAGGAGAATGTTATAAATTGTATCATATTAGTAGTTGTTAATCGCCCCTTTACATAATAATGTTGCTAGCTAGTTATTAAGGTTTTAAGCTGTGATATGTTGTCATTAATCAAGGCTGTTCGAGCTTCGGAATGCAAGATAATATAGCAATACCACAATAATTTTTAACATCAGATTTTTTCCCACTTTTGAAAATCTGGATTAGATAAGATTATTTCCATACAGAAGACAGAATACCGGAGTCCAATGATGAGTTGAACATCTCGTAAAAATTGCAGAAGAGATACATTATTGTCTTTTATTGGATCTGGAAGGTATGAAAAATATTGATGATCGCGTTCCGTTTCGTTATCACATGTTTAAAAAAACAGCATAAAAATTACTTTTCTCAAATGGCGCGCTACCAGTCCAGTTATATAAATGCATTGTTGAAGGGAAATTTATAGATTTTTGTTTCACTTTAGCAAACTTGAAAAATAAGTTAGAATCTGACTTGATATTATTTTCAACATGTGCGTTGTGCTTTGTATATGCATGTTTCATTTCTAAGTTCAGTTGATTTGTTCAGAAACAAAATAAACACTTACATCTCGCATGCTGCAGTAGAGTTGTCCAAGGTCATGTGATGTGAGATGGTGCTGGATGGTTCATTCTCCGGGTTCGGGTTTAAGGTTTGTCCTCTTTCAAAACTAATCGTTGGCCGGTAATAAGTGTGAGGTCTTGAGATCTGATTTTTTTGCTGTTGCAACAAGCTCGCGATCCGGTGGAACAAAATTCGTATTGTAGTTAATCAAGCCACGATTTTTCGTTTAGATAGCGTCACGATTTCCAAAAACTGTGTTGTTGTTAGAGTAGTCTCGAGGATCTCGATGACATTAAAATTGAAATTGCTTCTGAGGTTGTTTATAAAAGTGTTGTTTTGGTGGTTGGAATTATTTAGTCTTCTCCGTTTCCTGGCTTTGTATGCTTGTTCTACTTAAGTTAGTCACCATAATGTCATCGTGGATTTGTCGGTTACCGCTGAATTTATGACATATTTATGACATATTTGGCCGAATGAGGAGGAAAAGTTAACAATGCATCCCCTATGTCAATGCAAAATTTGAGCAAATTTCTCCAGCAGTTAGGAAACTGATGGTTTTTAATTTTTTTTAAATGAGATCTATTAATTTTCTTGATTTTTGCATAGAATCATTAGTCCGATAGGCAGATTTAATTATTTTACCATTAAATTATTTAGTAATCTGGAAAATAGAGAAGTTTAGGACGTTTCGTTTCATTCCAACTGATGACCAAAACATCCCTGATTAAACCGTTTCCTTCTGAGAGAAAATAAAACGTTCAACAAGGCTAAAGAATATGAAGAGCTTGAAAACATTTTTGAACATAAGTTCTCTTAAATTTCAATATATTTGTGGCTCTTCATGCATCAAATGCCAACAATCAGTCAAAAATTTTGACAAATTTCGTAAATTAAAGTACTTTATCTGCTCTGGCCAATAAACCTTAAGAAATGCATTGCGCTTTACTCTAGAAAGCAAACAAGAATATATACAGTTAACCTTCGAAAAAGTGTGCATTGCACCCCGAAAAGCAAGCAAGAATATAAAGGCACATCATTTCTTTATTTTTCTTTCCGTAAATTACTCAATTAGAATTTAACCAACAAGCAACTTCAAATCTGGAAAACAATCACAATCCATACCTGAAAACAGCGAACAAAAAATTTGCACCTGCTGGTTTTCAAAGCGGTTCTTTCATTTACTCTTGATTTTTTCCACTTGCCGGAGGAAGCAACAATTCGATTGAGTGTAGAAACGTTTAAAAATGGTGAACTTATAGGAAGCTGGAAAACTGTTACTTTCTGTCCATTTCAATAATGGTTTTTCAATTTACTCCAAGTTGCCCTACCCTAGACTTTATTGTGTACTATTCATCAACTATAAGTTTCTATCAACTACAATCATTGCCAATATCCTGCACATAGCCTTGAATGAAAGGTGTCACGAACAAAGCTCTTAATTCCAGTTGAGTTATTTAGAACGCAGTGAATTATACTAAATTAAACCCAGCAGCAGCTGTTCGGCTGACTTTTTCGTCGCCTCTGTGATCATAGCAGGCGCGACCAAACTTCCTGTCAGAAGAGCTATTTGAACCGGCAAAACTCTTCTAGCGGCTCTTCTAAACCTTCTCGGTTCAATGAGCTTATATAACGCCACTATTGGCGATGACGACGAGGAGACCCGACAAGCGCAGCCGTCTCATACAAGGCATTCAGTTTGGGTCATGCAGTGACCTTTTTGGCAGCGGGCGTACGAACCGCTTAGATGTCTAGAGTCTCCGCACTAGTGGAGCAGAAGAAGACTAGAAGCAACGAGGGGCCATCAAAGCCCAGACTGGCTGGTTGGCTGGGGTGAAGAGCTTTTATGCAACCGTCACTTGGCCGGTCGCTCGCTTTAGGAGCCCTCGCTTTGATGACGATGCGTGTGTTTGGGCCACTTTGTGTGTTCCCATCAATCTTATTCGTATTCCAAGCAGAGCGGCAGCAAAACTAAACCGTTCAGTTAGATATGCTCTCTGTGCGACCTGACACTCGGCGCGAAGAACGTCTCTCTGTGTGTCTCGACAGCAGTTGGAGGAGATTCATCCGCAGCCGGTGGAGAAGTCAACTGAATTCAAACTGCTCGCACACGAATCGGTTTAGGTTTCTTTTTTACTCGAACCGCCAAGATGAGTACCAACCACCGACGATTTGGTTTTTCCTCGAACTTGCCTCCCATGATGCTGCTGGAAGACTTGATTCGCTGCTCGAGAAAGGAGACTCTTACGTAACACATAACGGACTCACGTTTTTATCATATGTTATTTTTTTTGTCAGTTCAACATTTTTTTAGCTATGAGCATTAAACTGCGTATCTAAAGATGTTTAATGATTAGAAAAAGAGAAGCCCATACAGATACGATTGCGTCAGTATGCTTCAATTAGTTTAATAATTTGAAACAAAATCATCAGTTAGTGGATTGGAGCTAATTTGATACTAAATTGGCTGTTTAAGCAGTGCCACTGGAGTGAATTGGACGGGAGATGCAACGTTGTAAAAATATCCTTGTTGCATATTTAAAAGAAAACCGGATTCGAACATCCATAGTCGTTTTCCAATCCCTTCCTCTCTGCTCCTCTACTTGGCGACCCTGAACTTCGTCGAGTTGCATTCATCCGACAAGGTGGTGAGAAGTGAACGAAAAAGACATAAAAATAACCCCGATCCGGATGTTGATAACAAGTGCAGAGAGAATACGTGCCAACGTCAGTTTAGTCAGTGGACAGGAACTGTCTCGAGGTAGTTGAATCCTGCTTTAACTCGGTGCAGATTGCTGAAGGTCGCCTTTCGATCGTTACCACCAGAGAAAAATGGCGTTGCATCAGGAAATTGTTCGGTCGTTTAATTACACTATCCGCCGTTGTTGTCGGTTACAGGAAATTTCGTAACATTGATCAAATTAACTGTCAAATTTGTGACAGAAACATGAGCACATGTTACGAATGTTAATTACAAAATAGTTAAATTCGCCGAAAAAAAAAGCTTCGCTGGCTGATCTATCCGTTAATCGGTTTATTTTCGATGGAATCGATCAAGATCAATTACCTATACAATCCTATTTTTTGCTGGTCGTTAAATGAACTCGAGTTTCTCCGAATTAAATCACCGAAAGCGGTGTTTGTTGTTGTTGGGGCATGCCTTATTTTTTTTATTCGAACGTTAGAAATAATTTCCCATCTCTCATGGATATGTTGCGCATCATCATTATCGTCACCTGGCGACGGCCGAAAAATGCGGAAAAAATCGAATCGAAATTTGGAAAAAGGGTATCGGTTTCGCTTGTTAAAAAGACAACCGCATCTGGCGGCGGGAGAAAACAAACAACCTATCTGATTGCGCAACATACCAGCATAACTTTGCAACCGTAGGAAAAGTAGTCACAAATAATATTTTTGCAATCTTGATGCGCAACAATTAACGAAAGCTGAAATTGCGGCTAACGGCTGATTTGGCTTGTTAAAAAAAATGATCACAGAAAGACAGGTGGCGCAGAAAAAAATTAATTGATCGTTAATCAAGATGGAAGAGTCGATGATTGGCTGTGTTTTGAATAATTATTGCATGTAACCTAGCCTGCCTGATAATTGGGCTCATTTAATTTTTTTTTTTCGAATGAACTTATTAATTTCTTATAAAATTGGAATGGCCTTTTTTTTCTTGATCTATTTTATTTCAAATAAAAAATTTGCACCGCTTATGAAAATAATTATTCTATATTATGTCTTTTTTTTATGTCACACACTTGAGCCACTTTTCTTCTGTTTGTTCATCAAATTGCGTTGTAATGACAATAAATCATAAAAAAGTAGCCCATAAAATTTTGTTAGGTTTTCATTTGTTGGATTGTTCATGTATTGTTGTTTATTTATTGTATTGTTTATTCAAAAAGAAGACAAAACACAATATCAATATATGAAGCAACGTATTTTGTATCCGTAAATACTCATAATTTCCGTCATAATTGGACAGTTAACCTTCGCATACTGCTTTGGCTTGTTTTTGTTAACGTGCATTAGAAACTGACACAAAGAAGCACGATAAGTTTAAAAAACGCAACTGGGTAGTTCTATGGTATCTCGTTCTGCTTATTAAGGGAGAAAATAAGTGATTAAAACCTGACCCGCCCAAGTAACAATCCTACTGCCTTTTAGCCTTTGTTCTAATTTATGACTATTTTATTATTGCAATATACATGCTAATTTGTTAAAAAGCAACTTTCTATGATGCTAAAGATGTGTCGCTAATAATTTTACTCTAGGCTGTTTTTATAACTTTTTCTAGAAAGAATCCCAAATAACACGATATGTCTAACTGTATGCATTTTTGCTTTAATGTGACAAATAATTATGTTTCCATTCCGGTGGTTGCAAACTTTTTAGGATACTACTAAAGAACAGAAACAGCGCAGAAGGTGGAGCCTATGAAACATAATAATAAAATCGTCATTAAGTTGATCATAAACAAAAATATATTGGACTTCAGTAAAACAAATTGTTGTCGTTATTCAAAAAGGTATTCATGAACTAGGTTTGAACCATGAACTCTTAAGCTCACTAGATCGATCTTTTTACCACTCGACCATTTCAACATGTGAGAAATGGGTCAATTAGAATCCTCTTAAACAACCATTATTTAAACTAGCACCAATGTGATAGGGGACATAGTAACTCATTTTAACATATGAGAATTTAGGCGTAAGCGTTCAAATTAAATGGATTTACTGATTTGTATTTGATGATCGGTCGATTACTCTTCAGTTTTAGTTAAAACATCTTCATTGTACATGCAAAGCAATTGTACCCGGGCAAATTATGTTCGGTCGAACAAGTTATATCAATAGCATTTTTTCAAATAGATAAATGTGATAAAAATAGATATTTGATAAGTCTCAGTCTTACTTTAAAGTACAGAAACGGTCATCAGAAGTCCAATACGACACGAAAAAAAGATACTTGACTAATTCCGTTAACATTTGCCATTTTACGAATATGTTTGTTTCCTAAAATACAAAAGACTATTGTTGTTACATTTCTAAAACATAATATACAAAAAAGCAAGATGTCAGATGTAAACAAACATGTCCTTGTTTAAGAACATCGAACATATGTATGACAAATCAATTAGTCATAAGTGAATCTAGATTCAAATTGCATGAAACGCACATCTACATGACAAAACTAGTCAAATTGTACTTTTATAGATGTACACTATGACACAAAGCAAATATATCTTTCATATTTATGTTTTGGTGCTACTTGGGATGTGAAGTCTCAAACAGTCAAACTTTAGAAAGTATTTGAAGAGGAGCTATTCCTTTATAAAACCGTTCAGTTATTCAATAATAAAGCTGCTTCATATTAGTTTAACAGAGCCATGATAAAATATTTCATAAGCATGCTTTATCATTATAAAAACCATCACTAAGCCATTTGGACTCGGACAAGAGCATAAAACATTTATTGTAGCATTTTGCACTACATTAAGTTTATCATAAGATGCTCTACCAATTTTATTATAATAAAACTAAACAAAGATGGATTCGCATAGCAACAAACTAAAACAAGTGAAAAAAATGCACGATCAAGTGAAATAATAAACAAAACTTATTGAGCATACTGAATAGTAATTTGCCAACTATTCATCAATCAAGGTCGTTTAAAAAACTACAACATTAGTCAGTCTCCCATCCAGATGAAATAATCTTGAGGCATGAATCGCCTGGTATACGGCATTGCTTTCCCATATTTTTTCGTATAAACTTTATTAAAGGGTGATACGGTCAAAATTTGGTCAATATCAACTTGACGTATTTCTTTCAATTTTGCATTTAAAAAACCTGAACACCCCTCATTTTGAAGGTGTGTGTGTGTGTAGAATGTTGCTATTATTGTTTTGGAATTCACTCTTCAGTTGTCAAAATGCCGTCCAAGCAAGAAGAGCAGCGTATCAAAATTTTGCTCGCGCATCGCGAAAATCCGAGCTACTCGCACGCAAAGTTGGCAAAATCGCTAAAAGTTGCCAAATCAACCGTTACAAATGTAATTAAAGTGTTTGGGGAACGTTTGTCGACAGCCAGGAACTCTGGATCGGGGGGAAATCGAAAACCGGAAGCCACTGAGACGACAAAGAGAGTTGCCGGTAGTTTCAAGCGAAACCCTAACCTATCTCTCCGAGATGCCGCAAATAAGCTGGCTGTATCGTCTACAACCGTGCATCGAGCCAAAAAACGAGCTGGACTATCGACTTACAAGAAGGTAGTGACTCCAAATCGCGATGATAAACAAAATACGACGGCCAAAGCGCGATCCCGGAGGCTGTACACGACGATGCTGACGAAGTTTGACTGCGTGGTAATGGACGACGAAACCTACGTCAAAGCCGACTACAAGCAGCTTCCGGGACAGGAGTTTTATACGGCAAAAGGAAGGGGAAAGGTAGCAGATATTTTCAAGCACACGAAACAGTCAAAGTTCGCAAAGAAATATCTGGTTTTGCAAGCCATCTGTACCTGTGTCTTAAAAAGCAGCATTTTCATAGCTTTCGGGACTGTCAACCAAGAAATTTACGTGAAAGAGTGTTTGAATAAATCTGCTGCCTTTCCTGAAGAAACACGGTTGTTCCGTACTGTTTTGGCCGGATTTGGCATCTTGCCATTACGGTAAAAAGGCCATGGAGTGGTACGCCGCCAACAACGTGCAGGTGGTTCCCAAGGACAAGAACCCTCCCAACACGCCAGAGCTCCGCCCAATTGAGAAATACTGGGCTATTGTCAAGCGGAACCTAAAGAAGACCAAAAAAACTGCTAAGGACGAGCAGCAGTTCAAGGCAAACTGGCTTTCTGCGGCGAAGAAGGTGGACAAGGTGGCTGTAGAAAATCTGATGGCAGGGGTCAAGCGTAAGGCCCGGCAATTCGGATTTGGAAAAGCGGAAGCCTAACTGAATATTTTTCCTGAATTTTATACTAATTGAACTTGAAAAAGAAATTTAATTTGATTTTTTAAATAAACGATTTCACCGATTTACACGCGTTTTCCCTTGACCAAATTTTGACCGTATCACCCTTTAGTCCTTGAATTAGTCCTTTATTAGAGCTTGAACTGTCAAACATTTTCTGGCAGCACCTTGGTTACCATATAAGCTGTTTGGCAGCTAAACGGTCTTGCATAAAGCAAATTAGCGTCGCAATGAAACAGTTTAGCCTCAAAATTATTTTCGTAAATGCCATTTCAAAACATTATTTATATATTGATGCTTACATGAAAACAGAACAGCATTTTCAAGAATGGCTCATGAAATATCAATGTTAATGCCGCTGCCATTTTGATTTCAATCTTAATGCAGGTTTATAATTTTCATATATCATAATATATTTTTTTTGACACGGCTTGTTGTTGTACGGCAGTCAAAGTGGGATAAAAAAAAAGTATTAATTAAGAGTGATGGAGCAAAAAAATTATCTGCAACGAAGAATTTAACTTTTACTTAATATTTAAAAAAATAAGTACAACGTGTTTCGGAAACGCACCTAGTTTTTCAGCTCTTTTCAAGCACTTTACACAATCAATTTAATTTGACACTTAAGATTTGAATACTGTAGGTTGAAACTAGTAATAAAGTATTATAAATCATGCTGAGATATATATTTCACTTTGAAAATACTGACGTTTTATTTCGCATGGATAAACTTTTTTTTTTAATCAGAGTTATTTTTGCCGAAATGAATTTGTTGAGAGTGAATGAAATTTATGAATACGATTATAATATGAATAAAACTGTTTTGAGTGGTTATGGCAAGCGTCTAGAGGAAGTGGCACGAAAGAGGCTTTTATAGATGTCAGATTGTTTTTATTGTGGTTTTCCTATGGTTTTCAAACTGCATTTAATTCGATCATAATAAAGTATTTTTGTTTTAATCCAATCTAGAACTGCCTCTTAAATACACCCTTTAGAACCTCTGCCAGGGTGGGCCAAATAGGCACATTTTAGTCTTCAGGAGGTTTTGGGGGAAGCAATCAAGACAAATAAGCCTTGACCAGAGTTTTATGGATGTTGTTTTATAACACCCGTGAAGGAATTCATAATACTTTAAATGTTACTTGGGCGTTCACCTCCTTAACATTTTTCACATAGCTTTCTTTCTAAATCCTTAAAATTTAAAAATTAAACCAGTTTACTGACCTTTCATTACTTATTACCAAATGTTCAGAACTTTTTAACTCTCTTTTTCAACTTAGGAACTGCAAAACAATACTTATTATTAAAATTTAATATGTTAGAATAGCCGATAGCGTTTTTACGTCTCAAGAACGGACCTTATTCATAAATCGCACCTTGAAGTGACTAAAGCACTGATGGCACACAGTAATAAATATTGTGTATTCAACAAAATGTAGCATCAGGTTAGTCATCTGAGGGCCAACAATAATTTTTGTCAATTCAAACGATATTGTGTGAAAGAGTAAGTGAAGTACATTTTGTTGGATTTTAGGGTCAAAGTAAGGATACACGAGTGGACTCGAAAAACAGCAACTGTTAAAATTAAGGTGAACGTCTCAGGTCTATAAAAATGACCGTAATCATGTCTGTCTGTCTGGTGCTCGGTATTGGCCATTATTGTTCAAAACCGGTATTTCGGTATTGGCAGAATCAATATCGGTAATACCGGTATAATACCGGTATTGGGAACTTTTTTAGGATAAAAAAAATCGCTACTTTCGGGTAATAAAAAACATGTATTACCAAATTCAATCAAAAACATAAAAATCCAATCAAAAACTTAAGAATTCAATCAAAATCTAATCGAACTTCTGCATAACAAAGTGGAACTTCAACGGGCATAGCATACTAAGAGACTCATCTCCCTTGCCACAGCGGATCTTACTCGCGAAGTTTCCGGCCACAGAAAATGCCCTTTCTGCTTCAAACGATGTTGGACGGATGGTTCCAAGCGCGTCGTACAGCAAACTCATTTATCACTTAGTCAAGTTATCACAAACATCGATTTCCGCTAGGAGGTGCCCGGCTTCGATATGGCTTCGGAAGCGGATACCACCTGCACGGGTTATCGATTTTTAGGACCGTTTGCCACGACAATATGTCGAGCGGGAAAACTTGCAAAGCAAGCGATTTCGGCCATCGATCGTTTGCTACAGCTCCAACTTTGAGCTTCCTCTGCTTTCGTGGAATTTCCATCGCATTCAGCCATGTTCGGGTATATTTGAAAAAATCCTGTCAATCAGTCAATTTTTGACGATTGAAAAGCCAGATATGTGCTTTGCTGTGGTGTGAATGAGTTGTGTGGAACACAAGACCAACGGAATGACTGAGCACGGCAAAATAAGTCGACACGAATGTGTTGTGTGACTGATAACTCAAAATGAAGATAGAGAAAATTGTGCACACTGAATAATTTTTTTTTACTCGTTGGTCACGACGAGTGTCAATTTTTTCGAGCTCTGACTATGAGGGTACTAGAAATATTGAATACGTTATAAGTTACACGGACGGCTTTTCTGAAGTCTTATGATCCGGCATAATAACGATGTGTATAGATTGGGAATTTGCAAAATTTCGATTTTAAGAAGCTTGAAGCTTAAGTTGGAATGCAGCGGGTTGAGCTTGTTAGTCTTTTCTCCTATCTTTATTCCGCAGTACCAGATCATAGTCTGACCGTCTGATGGAATGATGCTGCAAAAGTAAGTAGGTTAATTCATAGAGAGAAAACAAATGGCAACGTAATTTACGCGAGGTACCTTAAAAGCAAATCTGAAATTACTCGTGATAAAGAGCTGTATTGCCCCTTGAACCGAACCGAAAAATTTAGAAAACAAGGTTTTGATGTGGCGAGTCATTTGCTCCTGTGGCAGAACGGGCACAGGCAACGGTGAAAATTACAGGAAATAATGCATCAATAAACGGCCTCTACCCATCTACCGAAAGCATACGGATTCTCAATTGTTTTGGCCGGATCTGGCATCTGCTCACAATGCTTCTGCTATGTTGGAGATGTTCAAGAAGGATAAAAGTCGAGTTTGATGAAAAATTCAAAAAATACACCAAACTGCCATGAACTGCGGCCTATTGAAAGATGCTGGGCAATAATTAAGCGGCATCTTAAGAAAGATGGAAGAAAAGCCAGCTCTGTTGTGCAGAATCTAATGGAAGGTATCAAGAGAAAAATCCAAGCGTTCTTCAAAAATGAGATGTAAGTATTCATGCTCACTTATATTTTCCTTTGAGAAACAGGCGTCAACTTTCTTTATTGAACAGTTCTTATTTTTTTTCTTGAAGGTTTACTGGTGGGACTATGTAGAAACCTCTACTCCAGGCCTTGATAAAATCGTTGCGTAAATCCTTACGAATCATTTTGCCAGCCGTACACGGAACATGTCGTTCAAGAAGACGCTGTTGCAAATGACTCGGAAAGAGCCACGTTTGAGAATTTTGAATCCTTTCGTCTGTTTCTTCAATTGTTTGTTTGTTATTTTGTTAGTCAGTGTTACGTTCACAAGTTCAATAAGGCGATTTACTTACCTTCGTTATTTTTTCATAATTGTTCAATCTTTTATAGTTTGTGAGTTTCTTCATATGCTGTTTGGCTAGAGCCACTTCATGCCATTCGTTGATATGACTTCCACTCCGCTGATTTTCTTGTCATATGCATTTTCGCCATGCATGTGCTCGTTGAACTTCATTCCCGTGATCACTTATAAATGATAATGTACCCTCGCAGCAGACTTGTTGCAAATCCATTGAAGTCAACTACAACACAATTAAGTCAAAATCAAATTACTGCATCTAATTTGGTCATTTTTGTGTAGCTGGGTTATCGAGAATAGTTCAGTCTGGCAGCTCAAATTTTCTTGTAAATGGTTCTGCTGTCAAGCCTATTCGATGCAATTTGTGGATTTTCTTTTCCTTCTACGACTTTATTATTTGCGCCGTCGTGATTTAAGTATTTTGTTTGACCTATATTTCCGATTAATATATATAATGGATCATGAGATGAAGAATTTAACAGTTCCCTTATATCGTAATGCTTTCCAACAGTCTGATGATTTGCAATAACAAACTATTTCTCGAGTACTTTTTCAAACAGACGTATCTGATTTTGTAAACAAAGAGGGAAAGTAAGATTCAAACGTAAATTTCTCAGAACTCTCAGCACTCTTACGGAAACTAGCATGACCATCATGTTGGGGAAATGTTATTCCTTGTGTTGGTGGCACTAGTCTGAATGGAAGTTCTAAGGGTTCCAAGAATTAAGAAATTTGAATCTTACTTCCCCTCGTTGTTTATAAAATGAGATACGTCTGTTTAAAAGAGTACTCGAGATTTCAGCCTTTTCAACTGATTTAATAAGATCAAATGCAACATTTCAACTATTTGCAAATACTTTAGTTGACCATCGATCACCATTTCAGAACTATAATGTTCAACGATAATAAGTACTAGAGGAACTTCAGAAGCACTTTTTCCACTGATCTGGCAACACTTGTGTACTTCTTTCCCAAATGGTGAAGTACCAGACCAGCCCTGGGATCTGGTAGTTGCAATTAAACTTCCTCGAGGTTTTGCCAATGCCCAAGGATTTTCTTTAATAAATAGTCCTGAATCATTAACATAACAAGAAAACATAGTGCATTAAGCTTAATTGTAAGTTTTTACATGATTTACAATAAAAAAAGTGAATTTTTGCTAGACAGCCTATTTAAATACATTGACAAATCCAAAAATCTCCTATTATTATATTTTTATTCATTTTTGTTCCGAATTTTTCGGACTCTTTTGGTTAGAAGATTGGTAAATATAGTGGCAAGCTACAGTTTAATTAAAAGGGCTATCTTATTATGTTCTTTAAATAGGTTTCAGTTAACTTTTTACATTCCTTAAAACAATTTTTTTTTTAATTAATCATTTTTGAATTAATCAATTTTGAATGAATCATTTTTGAATGAATCATTTTTGAATTAATCATCTTTGACAAAGAGTGTTTTTGCCGTTGTTGTGTCAAATAAAGGGTGTATGGAATCAAATTGCGACACACACAAATATTCGGCGAAATTCGCCCGGTCAACCAATCATCTTCAAACTTTGAAGGAGTAAAGTAAAATAAGTTGTGAATATTTTCCCATTTTTTTTTTTATTCAATTTCAATTCCATATCCAAATGCACGAACCTTCTTCTTTACACTACTCATAAGCTTCTGTACAACATTTGGACCGACTTTTTATTGCATGGCAATCCATTTTTTCTTCATATCATCCTCCGATTTCACTTTCTTAGGATGCTTTCGAAGTGTCTGCTTCATGATGACCCAGTACTTTTCAATTGGCCGCAGTTCCAGTGCGATGCTTCGACACGAAATTGACCTCCTTAGTATTTTACCACTCCAAAACCTCGAAGCTACATCCGGCCAGAAAATCGTAGGAGCATCGTCTGACCTCAGAAGTGGAAGTAGACGCTTTTGGAAGCATTCCTTTAGGTACACCTGCCCATTGACCGTTACAGTTGTCACGAATGGGGTGCTCCGCTTTCCACACTTTCATGTATTTTTTGGCAAACTTTGACATCTTCTGCTTCCTAACGTCCTCAGTCGAATTTATGATGAGTAGTGAAAAACTGGAGCCCCGGAAGCTACCGGAAGTCTGTTTTTACACACGTGTCATCATTCATAGCGAGGCAATGTGGTTTCGTCAACATCTGGGTGTAGAGCTTTCGTGCACATGTTTTACCTACCGTATTCTGCTGTTCATCGCGATTAGGCGCCTTTTGGACTTTGTACGTGTGTAGTCCTTTACGTTTTTTCACATCTTGCACGAAAGTTTTGGTTAGATTCAGTATTTTCGCCACATCTCAAACTGAACTCTTGGGATTCCTCTTGAAAGCTTGAACTACCTGCTTGTAATTCTTAACACTATACGAAGATCCATTTTTTCCACTTTTTTTCTTTCCGATCGATGGTCAAACGTTCGTGGTACCGATTTGAAACACGAGACACCGTAGAATGTACCATTCCCAACTTTCTGCTGATGGTACAATGAGATAGATCCGGATTTTTGAGGTACGTGCGCAAAATTTCTTTGCGCCGCTGCTGTTCTTCAGACTCCATCTTCGCAACGGTTGCACATCTGCTAGTGAAACTTACACAGCGTAAATAAATACACATCGAACTAATGCTACCCAAAATTTCAACAGAAAATACCCTTCAGGTAAAAAGTTACAGCCATTTAAAAGTGGTGCAATTTGATTCCGTATAAATTACTGCACCAACTGCCTCAGCTATAAACATTTTAAGTATGCATGATTTTATGTTATTTTTTATTTTTATTTATCTATTTATTTTTCGTCGACCTTTTTCCTCACACGGTGACAATCACCGACGCCAGGGAGACGACTCCACACCTGAACCCTACCTAACGACTCATGACTATGAACCGGGATCAACGACTTTACTTCCCTTCCGAAGGAAGAAGTGACCAAATTTTTTCGCCTCGACGTTGACGTTGACGACGTTGACTGGGATTGAACCCAGACCCACAGGAGTGCTAAGTAGCAGTCACGCTTACCACTGCACCACATACGCCGGCGATTTTAAGTTATATTCTGCATTACTTTTTAATGTTAAGATATATTATCTAATTTTTTTCTTCAAAAAAATGAACCTCAATTGACTTTACAAATTTTCTCATCACTTCTTTCTGGTATAAGAGAACAAAAAAGTTAAAGAAAAAACAACATGGTACAGTTCTACTGCACAGTGGGCAAAAATTGATCCAAAATCCAAATGAATAAGACGGTGGCGGTTGGAGTCCTGAAAAATAGCTTATCTTATGGAAAAAAAATGCGGGGAGTCGAATGGTACAGGTCCCATTAAGGGTTTACCACAGTAAGTGTTCCATTTTGGCTATTGCTCCCCTAATTTTGGATGTAAATTAGAATTATATCCCAAAAACTTAACTTGGTGCTACTACATTGAATCCAAATGCACTGTAAATTTGCATAACAAAAAACTGATGAACTGAATGGACCAAATTTTACTTTGACCGCATGCCAGAAAGTGGTCCATTTTACCCTATTTCCACTGATACATGCATAATCTCATATACCATGCGGATTTGAAGATTGGCGTCAGTAATATTATTATCATTTACACTTTACTTATGTAAAAACCAACGGAAAATCAAATGATGATGGTTTCATTTAGGAATAATTTCAGAAAATTGTCCATTTTACCCGATTTTCCCAAATAATTTGATAAACTCATATATCATGCGGGTTTGAAGATTGGCGCCAGCAATATTACTCTCATTTGCACTGTACTTATGCAAAAATGTCCAAAAAACCAAATGGTGATTGTCTTGTGTAGCGTTGACCTAAGGAAATGGTCCACTAAACCAGATTCTCCCTCAAACTTGAAATAATATATATCATGTGAGATTGATTAGCAGCTTAGCCGTTTCTTCAAAGCAGCTCGATGCTCAAAACGTCAAGCAGTTGTATAACAAAATGAAGGATCTCATCATGACAGAATTCAACTATGTGAAATGACTACCTCCATATGTACACAAGTATAAACACCTACCAGGATCTCTTCAACAAACTGGTAAACCATCATTATTAAGAATATATCTAAAACCTGTAAACAATTTATCCTCAGTCTTTTTAAAAAAAAATTTGAAACTATCTGTCATAGATATGAAATTGATTTGGAATGCTTTTATAGTTCTTTTATTCAGAAGGTTGTCTTCAGGTGAAGTTTTCTGTACAAGAAAAGGACGGACATGCTAGTATCTTGTATCTTGTATCACCTCTCTTCAGACTGCTCATCGTTGAATTTCATAGGGTAAGGCTTTTGAAATAGTAAATATTTTTTATATTAACTGAATATGATGCGACTATCTTTGGCGTGGTCAGATCCAAAGATGTCGCATCTGGAAACAAACTCCAAGTGTTTATCCTAAAATATTTCCGATCATTAGGTGCAGAAACTTTGAAAATTTTTAGAGAAACAACTGCGATATTACCCAGTTAACCAATAAGCATTAGCATGTGCAGTAAACCAACCCTAAATCTGCTTTTCAGATGCTACAAGCATTATATTAGCATTATATCAGCATCTTGAATGCCATCTGTTGTAAAGTTGCATTTCAAATGCTGTTTAAATGCTTGCAGCCTGTAATTAGCATTTCGAATGCAAAATAGCAATAATGAAGCATTATCATAGCATTGCAGTAAAGCAGCCGTATATTGGGCCAAAAGTGGCATTTATGTTGCATTTAAGGTGACTAAAATGCTTGATAGGCTGCTGTAAAGATGCTTTGGAACTGCTTATTGGTTAACTGGGTAACGCTCAAATCCTGACCACTTTTTGTGACGGCTGCAATTTGATTTTTTTTAATTGTACCCAAGTATAGAAAACCAAGACGTAGTTCTTTGTTAAAAAGAAGAAAAGTATGTCATAGGCACCCTTAGTAAAAACTTACAAAAATCTCCACTACAGTCAAAAATTTGAAATAATTTTTTTCACAATTTATTAAAACATAGTAACCACTCATATGTTAAAATTAATAGGGATAGTGGAAGGCTAAGAGCAATTTTATAGAACTATTCAATCACAAACAACTTGCCTGAAAATGCCCAACCATCTATTCTCCATAAATCCTCGCTTTGAACCATAGTTCAGATCCACGTGATGTCGAGTCAGTTTCAAGTCCTTGTAAGGTTGAGCAGTTTTTAAGTGCCCTATGTTGAACAGTGTGCCCACCCATTAACTATAATAGAAATAAAGTAGAAATTAAGAGTGACTAGCAACAATTCCATAGAATTCAGCATTATTCAGTCTTAAATAACTTGTCTGAAGAAGCCAACCGTCTATTTAATTATTTCCTCCTTCGATTTGAACCATATGGCACTGGTATAAAACTTATGATTCTCTAGGGTTTTTCAGGCACGATTTTGAATTTTTATTTTAGCATTAAAAATGACCCTATTTTTGATCAAATTTTTAATAAATGTATGATGTATGATATGTACTACGACCCATTGAAGCACGGAAACTAAGTCCGACAGCATGTCATCATGCCATTGTATGAAGGGCCAAAGAGGGGTTTGGTGGATCGATCGGCAACTTCACTTATACGTATCCACAGGGATATAAAGAAGCTCCTTCCAACAACAAGGTTGAACAATCATAAGAGCGAGCTATTTAACATGAGGATGCCCCAATGGGCGGGAAGAAGAGCCCGCCCTCTATTCACAAACTGTTAGCAATGCTTCAATCGGGTGCCCTGATGGTCTCTCCCATTCCCTTGAAATTTATATACAATAGTGTATATATTTATGTAAATGAAAAATACTGCGATCATTTGTATCTATTGTATAAAGGGTGTCCACGATGAAATTGCCACACTATGAAATTGCTCTAACTTTTTAACCGTTGGGTAGAATTTAATGAAAATTTGGGTGGATTTAGTTCATAGTGCATTATTTACATCCTGCAAGTTTTAATCAAAACTCGCGGAAATGGAGTCGAAAGAACAGCTCGTGCGTGATAAAATCTTGCGCATTCATCACGAGAACAAGGATCTCTCGCATCGTTCCATCGCTAAAACTTTGGGAATCGCGAATTCCACGGTGTCGCGAGTGATTAAGCGGTTCGAGGAATGGTTGACCACCGATCGGAAGCCCAGAAGTGAAGGAAAAAGTATTCCGTACAACACCAAAAATCACAACCGCGTAGTTGGGGCCTTCAACCGAAATCCGAACGCCTCCGTTCGGGATGTGGCTAAGAAGCTGCACCTAAGCCGAAGTTTTGTCCAGAAGGCCAAAACTAAGGCTGGGCTTCGAACGTTCAAGGTACAAAAGGCCCCTAATCGCGACGAGAAGCAGAACAAGTCCGCCAAAACCCGTGCCAGGAAGTTGTACCTCAACATGCTGACGAAAGTTGAATGCTGCATCATGGACGACGAAACATATGTGAAGGCCGACTTCAAACAGATCCCCGGCAACCTGTTTTTCACGGCCAAGGATAAGTTCAGCGTTCCGGAGCATGTCCGCACTCAGAAGATGTCCAAATTTGCGAAGAAATTCCTGGTTTGGCAAGCCATCTGCACGTGCGGGAAGCGGAGTGCACCTTTCGTGACCCAGGACACGATGAACGGACAGGTGTACATAAAAGAGTGCCTCCAGAAGCGGCTGCTTCCTCTCCTGAAGGCCCACAACGTCTCAACAATCTTCTGGCTGGATTTGGCCTCATGCCACTACCCAAGGACGTGCTGAAGTGGTATGCGGACAACAAGGTCAATTTCGTGCCGAAAATGTTCAACCCTCCCAACACTCCGGAGCTCCGCCCCATCGAGAAGTACTGGGCGATTATGAAGCAGCACCTTCTTAAACGACCTAAGGTAGTGAAGACAGTCGAGGAACTGAAGAAAGTATGGGTTTACATGCAAAAAACGGTTGATTCACAGGTTGTGCAGAATCTTATGGCCGGGGTTAAGGCCAAGGTGCGGGAATTTGCGTATGGACTGTAAATAAAATACGAGTAAAATGGTAAAATGAAGTTTGATAGTTATTTCTCAATCCCTGAAAATTTGATGGCAATCGGATGAAAACTCGAATTTTGCGAATCAATTTTGTGTGTGGCAATTTCATCGTGGACACCCTTTATGACCTTCATTCGGTTGATCCTGAAATGTAAAAAATGTTGTAAAATGTTAAAGTGTAGAGCTCTGTGGTTCACGCTTATGTTCCTTTTTGTTCAGTTTCAGCGATATCAGGATATCACCAAAATCTTGATTTGAGGTATCCTGAAAAAGTTAAATTCTAGACTAACATTTGAAAAGAGCGGTATTCCAAAATCACGAAACCGAGAAAACTGGAGGCGAAGATTGGAAAACGAAAGTCAAATCCTATTTTCCATAGAAAGCTCAGATTTTGTTTAATAATGCAGTGCCTATTGAAACTTTACAGAACTAACATTTATACATTATATTTTACTGTTGCCATGGTCACTATTTGTTGCTTGATGCTGATTTCATAACATAGCATGCTGATGCTGATTTTATAATATAGCAATCTGATGTTATTTTTCATGCAAAGTTCAACAAATATAGAAAAACCCAACCCATATTGATTTGTCATCATTCCTGGTCCACAGCCAGACAGATATCCACCGTTGATCGGCACAGGAATCAAACATGCTCCACTGTTCCTGTTTACCTCCCGTAAATACGATTTATAAATAGCTTCCAAGAACACATAAGCCAGCCGCATTCCGCGTTTGCTCACTCGAAACCATAATCTCAACCGAAATCCGGTTCAATGTCATCGACTGCTACTTACCATCGCACACTCCGGCAGCGCTGATTCACTAGAATCGCACCAAAATCTTGCAAAAAAACAGGAAAACAGAAGAGCAAAAGTACAATAAACTGGCCACGAGGGACAAAAAAAAAACCCAAATGTGAACCACTTTTGCGTGACTGAGTGTATGATCAGCGCTGTTGGGGACCGAAGAATGACTTAATGGGCGATTTCGGGATCAACGGGAGCTTTTCCAGTCGTACATTGGTGACCAAAAATCTTGTTCGATTATTAGTATCGTTCCTTGCCTTCAAGGCCGTCCACATGGGGTTGACCTTTTTGGCACGAATTGAACCTTAAATGTCATCCCGTCTGGCTGCCATTTGAGTTCACAAGACAGGAAACCCCTAAATTAACATTTTACTGGCGATCAAATTTTGTAACGTAGCTGATACTTCCTTCTGAATGATTTTTATCAATCCGTTGATTTTAATAGCGGACATATAAGATATAAATAAACTTTTTGTTTTGGTCAAGGGGAGCTACTGTGAGATATAAAAATTAGATGGTTTTATATGCTAACAAGAGAACGTAATTAAAGTTTGTAATTTTAGCTCGCCACAAAAACCTTGTTTCAACGTGCCTTCGCGCACCTCGGGCATATTGAACGGAAAGCTATTGAGTAGGAAATTCGCTATGGATAAGGAAATTGGAAACATTTATTTAAATTTTACTATCCGTTAGTTGGTTTTACTAACCAGGTACTTACCGCCGGCTATAGAGCTCAATCGAAATTATATCCTTATGCTCGCATATGTTCATAAGTTCACAATAACTACACATTGGATTAACCACAGGCCTTTCTCGAATTACCACAGTGGATAAACAGTGCCTACATACAATTGTTTGAGGCTATAAGTTATCGATTTTAGTTGAACTTTTCCTGAAAATTATCGACCTATTCTGGTCGTTGGAAAAGAAGGAAATTCGATCTGTGTGGCCATAAGCGCTAACGACCTTCTTCTCTCTCTCTCTCACGTCGGAGACCGCACTTGGAAACAACTTCGAACCCTATTGGTGGCGGTAAAAGTGCGGTTTTCCCCATTTCGATCACTTCAATAAAGATAAATTCTAAAATAATTGACATTTAGCTTCTCAAATTGACGTCGCCAACGTCGATCGTCAACCACAGCTTGCTATGTGTTGCCAGTCAGTGGGTTGCTGACGGAAAAAGACGAGCATTGCAGCAGTGCGGTGCCATGGGAATATTGGATTCTCTAAGAAAGACAAAACCGGGAAAACGAAAGGTTGATGCAATTGACTGTTGTCGTCGTCGTCGTCGTCGATGTCACCCTGTGTGAGTGCAGAGGTTGTGCGGAGCGATTGTCGTTCCAAGTCTTTGGAAAAGAAGGGATTAGAGCGTATGCAAATTGATGACTTGATGTCGATTATAATATTTTTCATGGTTGCTAGCGTTCGTCGCTGTTTTGACGTGGCTTTTCCGACTGAGCGGGGAATGACTTTATTAAAACAATATTGAAGCCAAATTGAGATTTTGACGTCAGCCGCGAGGGTTCGCGGTGAGCGGAACAGTTATTCCCATGGCATCGCTTTGTATGTCAATCGAGGGCATTGCTTGATGGAGTTATTGCGGTGGAATCTAAATTGAAGTCACATAACTAGGGAGCTTTCCATAAGGGGCAAATAAAGTCCTTGCCGGTAATGATGTCTCGAATTCCCAAAGTAGATGTACGATGGCTGTACGGTGACTGCGTGTCAACTAAATTAGGGTTGCCAGTAGCTCAAAATTTGCTCGATTAAGGACTGGATCGAAAATAAGTTATCCACGTATATTCAAAAATATGTTTCATTGAAATAAATGGATGATTAATTGAATTGAACATGAATATTATGAAGGCCGAATTCAATCTCGATCAATTCAAAATAAATACTACTCGTTCACGAATTTCTGAATTTTTGATCGAACACTTCTCATCAAGTTCCAGACATGTGTTTCATCACATTTTTTGAACTCCTGCATATTTTCAGCTGCTTTTTCAGTTTTTTGGAAGATCTTCTTCACAATCGCCCAATAGCGTTCGATGGGCCGAAGCTGAGGGCAATTTGGCGAATTGATGTCTTCCTCATCGAAATCTAAACCCTTTATCGTAAGCCAATTGAGAGTGGTTTCGGCGAAAGGTACAATGTTTCTGATATAAACGCAGCGACCTCTTCTGCAGACCCTCAGACGACTCTCAGATTTTCGCATTGATTGTTTCGGTAGTGTACAAAATGGTAGACTGTCTACCGCGGGAACATATTGCTTGCCATACAAGCACTTTTTGACCATACTTCTCCCCTTGAATCGACCTGTCTGCAATGCTTATGTCCTCTTCTATGACGGCAATGTACTATTGTGGACCTGGAAGGGTTTTTGAGTCCTCTTTGGCATAAGTCTCGTCGTTCATCAAAATACATGAATCCAGTTGCTGCAAAACTCGCGAACACAATTTCTGTGCTCTGTTCTGCACTTTGTTTGGCGATTTCTGCTTCTTGTAGGTCTTCCATTTGACATTTTGACATTTTGAAAACGAAGAATTTAAGCCATGCAAACAAGTAAACAAACGAAGAATGACAGCGAAACGTATAGCTTGAACATATAAATCTATCACAAATACACACGTACATTTACGCAGCTGACGGTGTACATGGATAGCTTATTTTCGATACACTTCTTATTTCACTGTGGAAGCAGAACATGTGAAAAGTCAACTCCATCACTAACAGCAATAATTTTCGTCATACGCAGTTTCATTCTTTCATTGATAAATCCTCTTTTTACTTTTCAGTTTTATGCCAGTGGAATGTCCATTAATTATGTCACGCAAAAAGTGACTTTTTATAATACACAAACCCCTCCCCCCCCTTGTCACGTTGTATTTATGGACTTCATCTAGCTCTATTTTTTCATATCTCGTCATTTGCTTCTCATCTTCCGCTTCTTCTTATCTGTTTGCTTTTTCTTCCACTTCATTTCTTCCGTTTCTCGTTTCTCGCTTCTCTTCATTCGCCACTCATCTTCCTCATCTTTTTTTTTCACTTCTTTTCTCTTGCTCCTTTTCTCTCAATTCATCTGTTTTCTTCCTCTGCTTCTCTACTTCCGCTTCTCTTTATTCACTTTTCTTCTTTCACTTGTCTTCTTACGTTTCTCTTCTCTCAATTCTGTTCATCCGATTAACTTGTTTCGTTTTTTTTCCTGTTAATTTGCATTCAATTCTGATCGATCGCTTCTCTTCTTCTGCTTGATTTTCTGCTTTAATTTTTTTTTCCACTTTCCTTCTTTCGATTCTCTTCTTCTTTTTTCTTCACTCTGATTTTCTTCCTCTTGTCTTCTTTCACTTCTCTTCTCCCTATTCGGTTCATCCGAATCCCATTTTCTGTATCTGTTCTTCCGCAAATCTGCTTTCGTTTCTTTTCTATCGCTTCTCATCTTCTGTTTTTCGTTGTTTGTGTTTATCTTTACGTTCTTCTTCTTTCATTTCCCTTTTTTCGATTCTATTCTTCCTTTTCTCTCCTTCTTCTGGTTTGCTTCTTCCCTTTTTCTTCTTAAGTTTATCTTCTTCCTCTTTAATTATTCTGCTTCTTTTCTTCCACGTCTCTTCTATTATTTTCCTTCCGTTTCTCTCCGTTTTTTTGCACTTCTCTTTTTCCACTCCTCTTCTTCAGCGTGTCTTGTTCTGTCTCCCTTCTTCTGGTTCATTTCTTCCAGATGTCTTTTTCCACTTGTCTTCTTCCACTTTTTTCTTCCGGCTTTTTTCTCCCGCTTCGTTTCTCCAATTTGTCTTAATCTTCTTAACCATTCATTCGTTTGTACCGAACACAATTAGAAAATTTTACAGTATTCGGTATTTTTTTACCAAACTTTCAACAGCTGAATGTTCCGTAATCTGATTTGCCGGATTGCGGTGCAATTTTAGAGTTATCTATAAAAAAAATTACCGGAAAAATGTAAAATTTTGCTGTTGAAAGTTCGGTAAAAAAATTACCGAATACTGTAAAATTTTCTAAGTGTGTATTTTTATGCTCTTCCAAATTTTTCAATTTTTTATTTTACTTCTTCGTCATTTTGCTTCAATTCTGTTTCCACCTTCATGCAAGAAATCCAGTGTTTGGCGGGGTCCTAGGGATAAGATACTGAGCAATCTTGAGTAACTCTGGGCAATTATGAACATCTTTTATTCACTGGATTCATATTGTGATATTGAACATTCCTACGTTTTGTAAAACTTGGTTTTGATAGTGAAATTGCATTGTTGTAACATGACCAAAAATCGTTCGGCATTGGGGCATGGAGGACATTTCAAACTGCCAAGTAGTTTTTTCCAACGGACATAGGTTGCAAAAGATCCTGTGACATTAAATGTTGACACCAAAGTACTAATAGTCCTTGGAGTAAATGCATTCTGGCCATGATACTTTACCCGGAGAAGTTCCGGAAAAAGAAGGCCGAAAAACTCGCCTAGAAGTGCTTGGTGTTGTAGGCAATCTGTGGGTGTGGCAAATTCAGTAAGCCGTACATAAAAAAAGCCGTACATAACAACTGGCACCATCGACGGCCAAATACATAAAGAGAATACCTCCAGAAGCGCCTGCTGCCCTTCCTCTGGTCCCACAAAAGTGACGCTCTATTTTGGCCGGATCAGGCATCGTGCCATCACGTGAAACCGGTGATGGAGTGATACGAAGCCAACGATGTTGTATTTATACCGAAGGAGGCAAATCCTGCAAGCACGCCAGAACTGAGCGATTATGATGGGCAAGCTCCGGAAAAAAGAGAAGGTCTTCAAAAACGACAGGAATTTGAAGAAAGAGAGAAAGTGAATAAGAAAAATAAGATGAAAATGTATAAGAAAGATGGCACAAGTGTTCAACAGGATTTGCGTTAAGTCCAAGGTGCGGGCATTTAACCAAGAAGAGGAGATTGAATAAAGCAACATTGCTAAAACATAGCTAATATGTATTCATTTATTCATTGAGACATATCCGACGTATTCGATGTGTCCGACATAAAATAATTTTTTTGGTATTATATTTGTCTGTTGCATTTTTTTCGGGTACAGTCTTTAACCCTTATATGTTCGTCAAAAAAAACACCTCTAAGTGTTCGACCGGGTACCCGAGCAACCACCAAATTCAAATGATTGTAACTCTAGCCATTATTAACCGAATTCAATTCTTTAAGCACTGTTGTATTCAAAACCTCTTCCGCTTCATGGACATTATCCGTTTCAGTAAATTTGGTTTCTATTTGGCTTTTTTGTAAATTTGGCTTTTACAATTGTAAAAGCTCGATTGAGAGAAAATGAAATGACAATCAGAATCAGTTCAAGAGTTCAAAAAAAGGGGACAAAGGCTTACCGGCCATGGGAGATACCTTGTCCAAACATAAATGACAGGAGTTAAATCAAAATTCCGTAAGTTTGAACGTGAAACTGACATATGAATTATTGAGAGCGAAGTTGTTGAGACATGTACCTGGGGAATATAAAGGTTGAAAAATATATGTGTTGGTTTTATCTTTGAGCTTATGGTAGAAAATTTTCCGTGGGGCGACTCCGGCGTAGTGGTTAACATCCATACCTTTCACGCCAAAGTAACGAATTCGAATCTCACCCCTTACAAGTTACGAAAATACCCAAAACGTATTTGAGTGACTACGGGAGATGAACCAGCCCAGGGCTGAAAATCTCGATAATAAAGAAATAAGAAAAAAATGACAAACGATTCAACTACTTCAGCAATATAGCAAACTAGGATCGTCTCACCGTTTATAATAATCCAAAAATTCTGTTTCTAGCGTATTCGATAGGATTCACTTTTGTTAAGCTATGATAACACGTGCGTCACCAGACAGCTGCAGGCACTCTTTCCTATTTTAAGACGTACAATTTTGTTGTAACTGGGAAATAAGCAATTTATAATTTTCTCAGCCGAAATTATATTTTCTTAACACAAAAAGGTATTTTGCTGCTCGAAATTTTCAATTTGCTTTGTAGTTAATTTTAGGAAGAAAAAAATATATTTAGAGACCAACAGCAACAGCAAAAACTAGACCAGTTAGGATGAAATTGCTATTTCACTTCAGTTATACTAGTCTCTAGTTTTAAAATATTCTATAACAAAAATATACGCAAGCAAGCAAAGCAATAGTCAAAAAGTGATTTCTCAAAACAAATATTACCTAATTTGGAGTAAATTATCACGCAGAAAAAAAATTAATTTTAACAAACGAGTAAAATTTTCTTTAAAAAGCAAGCGTAAAACGTGTAATTGTTTGCAATCTTTCATACAGCATACAACATTGTTTGCAATCTTCCATACAGCAGACTTGATTCCAGTTAAATCAATTTGATTAACATGGAACATCCCATTAATTTATGGCAAACCTATCACAATACATCTAAAAAATGGTCTCAGTGATGAAAATACCCGACAAGGAATCAAAATGAAAATGCCAAACATAGTATTCCCTTAGTGTGTATTATATAACGCAAAAAATTTAATTTTTCCTTCAAACTGTAACATTAAAATAGATGTCACTGTCACAATGAAAACCATTATATCACAATGTGAGTAATTCCAATAGAATGTTTTAAACTGTAAACCAAATAAAAAATCGGTACTAAAAAAATAATTATAAAAAAAAACTACGCGTTTCTAACAAAACTATGCTCGCGTCACACATGAAGGTGATTCCTAATCGTATTAAAAAACACTTCCTGTGTTCCTTCCATTTGTGAGAACCAAAACTAACAGTAATATTCCTTTTCCACACAGCAACAAATAATGAAACTAACACGTGTTCAGTTCAGTTTGAAGAATACATCAATGTTTTACCTTACATTAGTTAGAATTTTCGTTTAAACTCATGTTTATGGGCGAAACGTTGAAAAACGCAATAACACAAATTGCAAAATTCATGCCACTTTATTTTTACACTTTTTGAAAACATTACGTGTAATTTTAAATGGTATTGATTTCACGCAAGCTCTGTCTGGATAAAGTGCATAAGGAGTGTATCAAAAATAAGCTATCCACAAACTTTCTTTCAAATTATGTTGAAAACCGATATTTTATTCATACAAAAAATTGATCTTTTATTGGACGAGGTTAAACTTGAACATAATGAAGACCGGATGAAATTTAAGTTATTCCTTCACGAATTTTCGAACTTTGAATCGAATGCTCTTGTGACGTGTGCATCTCACATGTCAATAAATCCCAGTAACCAACTCAAATAAATCATACCAGCAGCACCGCATCGTGAGAAACATATTATTCCCAAGCAATCGAACTACTTTTGTAACAAATGCAATGCGTGCACAAAGTGGTTCGATGACTTCTAGTACTCCTGATCATATTGCGCTTATGCAAATACACATCCGTTGTCAGGCGTTCGTTCATTGCAAAGGAACGTCTGTCGCGTTGTCGTCAGGTGCATAAGTCGTTACTCGCCTTCTCCACATTCTCTCACTCTCTTATCATGCTCTCTCCTACCAATAACGATCACGATTGGTGATCGTTTACATAATGGCTATGTATGACTCCAAGTACCTCCAGTAGCAAAAACTGTAGAATTATTATTGATGAATAAAGCTAAACACAATCGTTTTAACCTTCAAGCAGTGATAGTCTCCTATTTGATTTTCGAGATATCACCGTACCTGGAACATGTCACTTTTCATCAAGTTCCGGACAAGTGTTGCATCGCATTTTTTGGACGCTTGGGCCCAATTTTTTTTTGAACTCCTGCATGTTCCCAGCTACCTTACCAGTCTTCTTGAAGACCCTCCTCACGATTGCCCAGTTACGTTCGATGGGTCGAAGCTGAGGGCAATTTGATGGATTGATATTTTGCTCAACGAAATCCATACCCTTGTCGGCAAACAGTGAGAGTGGCACTTCTTCCGAGCATCGGTCGACAGTGAAAGTTCCTATGGTCTTTAAACACAACTTTCTGCACCAGATCGACAGATCTCCCGCTTAATCCGATGTAGACACCCCGCATCCTGCCTAAGACCGACAAGCAGTATTGTGGACCTGGAAGAGGTTTTTGAGTCCTCCTTCACCCATAGGTCTCATCGTCCATCAAAACGCATGCCATCCGGACGCTGCAAAAGACGCGAATACAATTTCCGGGCCCTTGTTGCTGCTCGCTTCTTCTGTTCTGCACTTTGTTTCGAGATTTTCTGCTTCTTGTAGGTCTTCAGGTGGTTTCACCTCTTGATACGCTGGATCATTCCGACACTCGTTCCTGCTTTTTGGCCAAATCACGTATTGACATTGATTTGTTCTTCATGATTAGAGATACCACTTTCTGCTCCAGTTTCGGGTTGGAAGAACCGGGTTTTCTGCCTCTTCCTGGTAGCTCATCCAAAGAATAGTGTTCCCCAAACTTATTAATGATGGTTTTAACACTCGCATGATGAATTCCAAACCGCTTCGCCAATTTTCGCATAGTAATACCCTTCTCACTTAGTCATGTGTCCAGAACCTTAATTTTCACTTCCTTTTCAATACGCGACATTTTGAAAACGCAGAATTTAAACCGCACAAACAAGCAAACAAAAGAAAGCTGACAGTCAAACGCACAGCATGCAGTGTTCAGAGCATAAAAAAAACATCACAAATACATGCGTACAACGCAAATGTATGTGGATAGCTCATATTCGATACACTCCTTAAGATATTTATTTGCATTAGAATGACTGATTGGCAAGAACAACCCTACTCCATGTCCAGTGAATCAAGACATTTTTCTTGACGAAGAATTCCACCAGACCTGACCAGAAATCGATCCTAGCCACCTTCAGCATGGTGTTGCTTTGTAACTGTCCCTTTACTGACAGAGCTAAGAGAGTAGCTGATGTCATGTTCTAACTTTTCGCACTTTGTCAAGTTATTATTACGCACAATTTCCTTCCAGTGCATGGTTTTGCTGTCAGCGGTGACATTCATCTTAGCAACGGCGCAAATATTGTATACTTTGATCTTACAGTCTTTGCAATAGCGTAGTAACAACAATAATTTCAAAGTCATATTTTGGACAAACAACTAGAAAATAGCTGCGGCCAAGTCAACTGTACTGAGTATCAATAAATGTGGTCTGAAGTCATACAAATCCCAGAAAAAAACTCACCGAGATGATAAAGAGCTGAAAAAGGTGGAAAGTTGAAGCTCGAAACCTATATGCTTCGGTGTTAACGTTTGCATTTACAAAAATGGACTTTTTTCGGCTGGTGGTAAAAAAAGCTTAGACAGATAATTGCTTTTAATAAATTTCACATCGCACGTTATTATTTCAGCTTACTTGCAAACAAAACTCTACGCCCTTCCGAGTGGCCTTCCGGCAGTTAATCAGAACATTCGCCATGGCGGATGAAAACATGCGTGTAGGCATGTTTTTGGAGTACTTAATTGGTTTCAATTATCAATTCCTCCTCAGTTTTCGTGACAAAATTGTTGGAATAGATCTTACGCTTCAGGTTGACACAGACATTCTCGATGGAACGCAGCTGGAGAATGTTGGGCGGGTTCGCCGACTTGGGTACCACATCGATATTCAGCCGCTCCATCTCCTTCAACGGTCGCTTCGAATAGTGTGCCTTATGCCATTTCTTGAAGAACGACGAAACTTCCGGCAGGCATTTCGTACTAAAAATTTCCTCGATCACGGCCAGTCCGGAGCGAAAAAAGGGCGGCTTTTACATCCCCTTCTCGCTGATTGGAAGCCACAGCAGCACCTTCTTGGGGAACTTGGTGTGTGAAATGAACTTCACCTCGGAGCTCACTTCCTTCGTGGGGGAAGTAAAATACGAAGTGCCCTGCCAGTCGTTGCTATCCAGGGTGAGATAGGTCTCGTCGTCCATCACCACCGCCACGTCGCGATTCGTCGGGAAAATCGAGTTAACCATCTTATTCAGCCGTTGCCGCTGCGTCATTGACTGTTGCTTCGAAACCAGTGGACACGACTTCCGCTTCCTGGAATGTATGTTCATATTCGTCAGGTACTTTTTCACTGTTTGGCCGGTTAAACCGACGCAGCGATGTAGCCACTTTTCCCCCTCTTCAGCATCATTTGGAGCTTCTTATCGCTCAGGGTCGTCGGTCGTCCGGAGCCGGGCTTTCTTTCGATGCTCTGATTGTTGTCTAATAGGAACGGGACGGGCGTATTCGGCGTTCACAACATGCCGAACGCTGTCCGTTTTCGACGCGGTGGGGTGCCCTTCTTTGAACCCGCACACTTCTGAACGGAGATGATTCACTGTTTTTGCCATCACGGTTTGAGTTTGACTGATAGAGCTGTCAAATTTTGTCTGCTGATTCATGGGTTACTATGGTTGATGCTGCATGGGTAGTTTTGCCAGAGCGGGTGAAGGTAAACCCATGAAAAAATGGCAATTTGTGTCCATTTTTTTAATGCAAACGCTGTTTGCCGTCTTGCCAGCTACTAAGAAATGGTATGAGGAATATAAGATCCTTGTGCAGCACATAAGTCTCCAAGTTGACCAGAACTTTACCCAATCAAGTGATTTTGAGCAGTTGTGCAAGCTGATTACAAGGCCACCAAGGTTTGGACAATCTTCTTTCCTCTGTTTTTGTAAGCTTTTATTCACTTGTGCTTGAAGTTTAGAACCGAAATTTCGACAATCAACCTTCAATATTACCCAAAAAAATAAGAATTTATTACCTGGGCCAACATTTCTTACATTACCGATTACCATTACAAATTTCTTGGTTTTCAACCATAACGCCAAGCGAGCTATAACAACAGATTACATAAAACACCGCTTTCAGATTTGCGATTTTTTTGCACTTCCCTCCAACTGGATTGCAACCTTTGCCCAATCACCTCGATCAGTGGCAGGCGACAACTACAACACCCCACAAACCATTTGCACTAAACCAAAAGTATGCTAGGAGTTCACAAAACGGATCGCCCCCATCATCGCCAGACCGGCGCGCCAGTGGCTCGCAATCCGAGGGAGAGACCTTTCCAAAAAGGTTGTCATCTCTCGTTCCTCCTCTACTGAACACCATCGTGCACCACCTGATGGCAGTCGCAAATTACAACCTTCGGAACGGTTCAACAATAATGCATTACTGGGTCACCTCCCGCCCACCCCTTTGGAGGGGTTCTTCTAGCCCGTCGTCTGGGCTCTCCCTTCAGAGCTTCTGCCAGTCAATTTGGAAGCCTGTAAATGTGACTATAATAAAAATTTGTTTGTCATTACCCTGTTCAACACTTTGTGACCTAATGTTGGCTTGTGCAATCCTCTGAGTAACTTGGTGCTAGAAACTATAGTCTCCACGCAAATTCACGACTAATATTAATTATATTTTCTGTTTCGTCTTTTCTTCTTTTAGGTGAGCTACTGAATCTTTATTGTGACTTAGAGGGGAAGAATGTGGTAAGTATAGTTGTTGTTTTTTTTTTCACCCCAAAGAAGTGTAGAAATATTCCAAATTGCACGTTTAAGGCATTTTCATGAATAGTAGTAGTAAGAGCGCACGATGATTGCAACGTTTCACTTAATTAAACCGCCGGCCGCCGACGCTTTTGTACTTCAGTTATCAGTTTCAATAAATCAGAGCAGAGATCTAATTGAATTGTAAATCACTGGTTAAACTCGTGTATTGAACTGGATGATATAATACGTACGGTGTGTCGGTTAGTTTTGGCTGCCGTATGTATGGCTACCCATTTAGTGCAGCTATTTGCCTATGTTTCTTTCACCGCAAAGGCAGCAAAGCATTTATCATGATAGGACCCCGCAGTCCTGTCTTGTTTCGACTTTGTGTAAGGTAGGTAGATTTTGAAGCGAACAAGTGTTTGGCCTGAAATCGGAGCAATTTTATCCATATGATTAACCGACTAGGGCAGAACGTATCGGGAGTTCCACGATCCATGGTCAGTCAATAACCGCCGGGCAAACATTCGGTTCCATTCAATGGGTGGTAATAATCCCGGGAGTTGAGCATTCATTCACCCGCCATTTGGATAGTGTGGGGTTGGCAGCGAAAGTACAGAACCGTTGATTGTAGATCAATTTTAAAGGCACCCTGGTTTTATTGAATACCAAAGGGGAATGTTGCCATTGGAGGTCTAATCATACAGTGCTCTAATAGGAGCTATTTTATGGAGAGTCTTATGAGCAGTCCGTGCTTGGTTTATATAATTTGTGACATTTCACTGTTTAAACAGATTAAGCTTGTGGACCGTGGATACATGGATTGCAATATCAGTGATCCACGCCTTGAGCATTAAAAAAATAGATTATGATTACTCAACCCAAGTAACCAACCACAAACCGTATATTTCACCATTTTTGCAATATGGAGTTGATATATGGCAAACATAGAAGGAATTAGCCGAATTTAATCAATAAGGACTGTATCGTTAATTATGCGTACACCTAAAAATTGCTGTATTTGAATATATTTTATTTATTTATTTATTTATTTTGCAACTCCAATTCATTCACATTGTTTATTGACCATCAAAAAAGGCCATCGTATCATTATTCAATTAATTTTTCGTATATCTGGCCAGCTCTCGCACCTTCTTCTTGATGGTCCTCATGAGGTTTTGCACAACCTTTTCGTCGATGGTTTTGCTTAGGTTTACCCAGTCTTTAAATTTGATGATGTCATCTGCACCTCTAGCCTTCTTCCGCAGTTTTCCTTTCATCAAAGCCCAAAATTTCAAAATATGCCTTATTTGCGGACAATTTGGAGGATTCATCGACTTTTCCACAACTTGGACATTGTTCTCTTCATACCAGCCCAAGGAGGCACGCGCATAGTGGCAGGATGCCAAATCAGGCCAAAACAGTGTCGCACCTTTGTGTTTTCGGTTTAGTGGCAGAATTCGTTTCTGCAGGCATTCCTTTCGGTACATTTCGGCGTTCATATTTGCGGTAGTAAAAAGGGTGTCGATTTCATACCGCACTGACAAATTGCTTGCCGAACCAACCCCTTTTTTCCAAATTTGTCGCAAAAAATCGATTACTTCGAATTTGGGACATCCGTTTCCCGCTTCACGGTGTAAAACTGTGCCCCTGAAAGTGCCCTGTAGTAAAATTTGACGTACGTCTCGTCACCCATGATAATGCACATGTCAATTTTGCTCAAAACTTCGTCGTACAGCTTCCCAAGTTTTCACGGAACCCGCCTGAATTTGGCTGCGTTTCGAACATTTTTGGTTTCGGTACGTTTTCAGAGAATTTCGGTCCTTTGCGCGTTGGACCATTCCAATCGTCGTTCCACACTTTTTTGCGCAATCTCTGATGGATACCTCCTTTTTTCCTTCGAAAACTTTGCAAATTTGTTTGTCCACCTGTTTTTCTACCACGGCCGGGTAAGTCCTTCAATGTGTTATGCATAATAAACCGGTTGATCGCATTTTGGACCGCACAGACACTAAAACATTCTTCTTTTGCAGATTTTCTTAGCGACAATCCCTTTTCAGTGCAGTACTTGGTCCCAATCGATTTTTGCTTTTCTTCCGTAAGACCTCGCATTGTTCCGCTTGAAGTAAAACTTTATCTTTTAATGAAGATTTGCGTTTGTTTATAAGGCAAGCAACACATTGACACCAAACAACAGCCAAAATCTGTCATAGTCTTTTTTCTTTTTTCTTTTTTCGATTAAAGATAAATATTATGAACGCAGTCAGCACAAAAAAGCATCCTAGATGAGGTTGGATGATGCCTAGTGATTTCTCTTGCCTATATTGATGTTTGCAGTATATCCCATCCAGAGTGCTTTAATTGAGTGCCCTGATGGTCCGTGATGGTCCCATTCTCATGAAATATTTAAATAATAGTGAATAGTTTGACAACGTATGACAGCAATGACAAAGAAATGAAGTTTAAATTTATAATTATGCACAATACCTGATAACCTGAAAGACATGAAATACATCATGCAGAAGACCGTACCTCCAACATTTCGTTATTCTGATACCAATTGATATTCAATAACATACTATCATATCATAACAACAAAAATGGATAAAACATATATTTTGACTCTATTTCCCGTGATGTCCTTCCATGTTATCAGGATGGATCTAAGGCAAGGATGATCCCAAAGCGCGCTGCTATTGAGCACCTATTGTGAATAGTAAAATTCTTAATGTGACCTTCAGGCACACGATCCTCAGTAGCAGATGAAAAAACTACTTGGTGGTAATTTCACAATGAAACTGACTCTTCGGGTCTTGACCAAAAATCCCTACTGAACCCTTGCGGCACGACAAGCCAGCCAGTTAAGCACAAAGGAGCAATGACATGTATTTTATATAGTGAAAACTATTTCAAATATGATGAATATAAATATAAAGCAATGATCTCACCATAAGATTGAACTCAAATCTGTCTCTTTTAAATATACTACTGAAAACTACTGAAGTTTTGGAGGGGTTTTTATACCAGGAAAGGTTATTTTGATTTTTTAAAGGGGGGGAGGGGTCCCATACAAATTAAACACAAATTTCTGCATAACTCGAGAACTTATCAAGGAAAGGAAACCAAATTTAGCATGTGAGAGTTTTTAAAAGCAAAAATTTTTTTTATGGTAGTTTGAGACCCTTCTTCTCTCTGGAAAGGGAGGATCTCCTACAAATGAAACAGAAGTTTCTGCATAACTCAAGAATTAATCAAGCAAATTGAACCAAATTGGGTATGTGAAGTTTCCTGAAGGCTGGAGAAGTTTCTATTGTGGCTTTAGACCCCCCTCCTTTCAAGATGGAGGGGCTCTCATTCAAATGAAACTGATTTTTTGCATAACTCGAGAACTAATCAAACAAATGGAGCCAAATTTGGCCTATGGGTGTTTTTGGAGCCTGGATTTTTTTCTATGGTGGTTTGAGACCCCTCTCGTCTCTGGAGGGTGGGGGGCTCTAAAAGTCATCCTAACAAAATCTTAATAAAAAAATGAGAGCAAAATGACTGTCATGTCAAAATAAGGAAAGTTAAAAAAAATGTTATAAAACGATATGTAGATGAGTTAGAAGATTAATTTGTTAGTTTCGTTAAATTTTAATTTAATTATCTATGCTCTGTAGGTGCAAGAATTGCTCTAAATTATAAGAATAAAAAGTTAGAATTTTTATAATGAGCAAAGCATCCCGCCAGAATCATGGTATTTAGAACAGATTCGACAAGCGGGTTGGAAATGTCTCTAGTTTTCAGTAAGGCTGATAATAACAACTCTGAAAACTACATGGAAATTTTGTAAAAATAAATTTTCCCAAGGACCGATAGTTACGTCGGTGAACATGAACATGTTGTTTTTCAATATGTCATACAAAGCTCAAGAAATACTCAAGCATAGCTGAAGGAGAACATACAACTTTGGCCGGAAGCGGTGAAAAAGAAGCTTGTAAACATATTCTTCAATTCCTTGCTCGCTTTTTTGATCTAATCATCCATCGTTTTACGACATTGTTTGAATATACTCTCCTGTAAAAATTGGCCCAGAACTTCTCGATTGGGTGGAGAGGGGGACGTTGGGAGGGTAGGCAAGGTTGGGCACCACCGAAATACCCAACCACTCCATTTCCTCTAGCGCCCGCTTCGAGTTAGTGGGACGACACTAGATCCGGCCTATACACCACGTCATCATCATTTTGGTACTTTTTTATGAGGGTGGCAACTTCTGGAAAGCACTTCGCACTGTAGATCCCGCCGTTCACTGAGGTGAACGTAACATCCCGTTTCACTGATTGTGAGCCTCAGCAACACCTTCTTTGAGAATTTCAGGTGCGCTATTTTCTTCACATCGTTGCTAATTTCTTTTGTCGGGGAGGTGAAGTAGCCTTTGCCTTACCATTCGTTCCGTCCAACGTGAGGTGTGTTTCGTCGTTCATAACGACCATCACGTTCAGCTGCGCCAGGAAGATCTCCTTGACAAGAATCTTCAGCCGTTGTTTCTGAATTTCCGCTTGGGTCTCCGACACGGCTGATATAGACTGACGCTTCCGAATGTGGATATCCATTTTGACCAAATAATTCTTGACCGATTGGCCGGTCACACTGACCTCTCGGCCCAACGCATGGAAAGAAGTGGCCACCTTGCCTTCCGTCTTCCGTTTGAGCTTCTGTTGAATCTTCCGGTCGCTTAAAACGGTTGGATGACCAATACCAGCCCTCCGCTTGATGAACTCTCCCTTCTCCAGAAGTGCCAGAACCTTGTAGATGTTTCCGCGAACATATCCCGCTGACACGAAATGGGCCACGATGGCCGACTTTCTTAGGCCCGGATGGAGTATGATGATATCTTGAATCGACGTATGCGAAAGATTCAGATTCTTGACCATTGCTCGCACTGATTGTGTCAAATTCCGATGAATTCGATTGTTTGGTCCTACCCGTTGGACGAAGTCAATACTTTTGGTTGATTTTGTTCTTACTCTTTTAGTTGTATCTTTAGGACGCAGAAGAAAAATCTCTCTTTCTTACCGATGTGTTCAAGCCGACTCAAGATCTCACACGATCTGAATTTCTTCAAATCTACTTCCAGCTCTCGTCTTGCATCTAAAATGGACAATCTTCCAAAACAAATCACACCGCCAAATGTCAGATGATATGTACGTGTCGGTAAACAAAATTACAGAAGAGATACACTGAAACAAAAAACCCTGACGGGCAACCTTTGCCACCCTGTATATTATCCCGGGAACAAAATTTTATATAACATAATGTTTGGCATTTAAATTCTTCACTCGGAAAAAATGAGACACACAAAAATGATCACCAAAAACTCATTTTAAATCAGATACTTCTCAAATTTTCAGGGATTAAATAACTATATATAAGCTATATTTTGGCATAATTTATTTATTAAATTACTTCTCCCAAGCTGAATGCTCGTACATTTCTCTTAACACTGCTCATGAGATTTTGGGCGAGTCTTTGTCCGTCTTTCTTACACAATTTCTCCCAATTTTTCTTCAAAGCTTCATCGGTTTTGAATGTTTTTCCGCTTTTCTTAAACTTCTTCTTGATTATCGTCCAAAATTTTTCGATTGGACGAAGTTCTGGTGTATTTGGCGGGTTCGCCTCCTTCGGGACCCCATTAATGCCCTTCGCTTCGTACCAATCCATTACAGGCTTGGCGTAATGGCACGAAGCGAGATCCGGCCAGAACAGCGTGGGACCACGGTGAGAGCGGAGAAAGGGCAGCAAGCGCTTTTGCAAGCATTCCTCTTGATAAATCTGCCCGTTTATTGTGCCGGTTGTAGCGAACGGCTTGCTGTACCGTCCGCACTCGCAGATCGCCTGCCACACAGGTACTTCTTCGCGAATTTGTCCATCTTTCTCTTCCGGAACTTTTCCGGAACCTCCATGCGGGACATACCGATAAAAAACTCGAGGCCGGGGATTTTTTTGGTGTTCGCCTTGACATATGTCTCGTCGTCCATGACGAGACAGCCTGGCTCACGGTACAGCTTCCGCGCACGCAATTTGGCCACCGTGTTTTGCTTGTCAGTCCGGTTTGGCGCCTTCCTGACCTTAAAAACACGTAGCTCAGCCCGTTTCATGGTCTGCTGGACGAACCACTTTGACGAATTGATCTTTTTGACCACGCCTCGGGTGGAAAGGTTCGGGTTATTCTTAAAGTACTGCCTTATCTTCCACGCCTTCTCCCTCCACGATTATTTTGGTCCTAACCGTTGGACAACATACATACCTTTGGATGCTTTTGTTCGAATTCTTCTAGGTGTTTATTTTTATGATGCGGAAGATAAATCACTCATTCTCATCGATGTGTTTAAGCTGTCAAGATCGTGCACGGTCAAAATTTCTTCAAATATAAATTTTCTTCCTGCTATTGTTTTGCATAAAAAACAAGCAATCATCCAAAACAAATCACTTCGTCAAATGCCAGATGGCTACACGTTTAATAGGAATCATGCACATGTTGGTTAACAAAATTGCAGAAGAGATACACTGAAACACAAAATAATGATAGGCAACCTTTGCCACCCTGTATATTATCCCGGAACTAAAATTTTATATTAAGTGATTTTTGGCATTAGTCAATTTTTTCCTGTACATCATATTTTGATATTACTTTCATATGTGTTTCAATTCTAAGAAACGAGTTTTAAATTATTGTTGATCATTTTTCATATCAAGCAACACACACTATGTAAAATATATCCTCTTTGCTGTGTTGTCCATCACTTTTACGACATTTTCGGGTGGTGTGGCCGGTGCGCGGTGGTGATGTTGGCACAAATAATTACCTTGAGTTTGCTAATCTGGCGAAAAGTTTGTTTTCCAAAAACCCTTCAAAAAGAAGACCATTTATTCTACAGAGTGTCTCACAATAAGTGTCACTAAAACAAAATGGGATTACAGCAAAACAAATCAACCAAATCATAGCATTTATTTTTCATTTGAAAGATACATGTTATAGAAATAAACCATATTAATTCAATCCGAATCTCTCACCCTTTTCCTTGAAAACTTTGCGCAAACCCTTTGTAAACCCATTGCAACGATTTCCTGAGGAATTTGGTGTCAAATATCAACGAAATGTTTTTTTAATTGGTCTAAAGTAAGCCCTTTCGTAGGGCCTATATGTTGAGGCATATAACCCCAAACAAAGTAGTCAAGTGGGAAGAGATCCGGTGATGATGCAGGCCGTTCTTCGTTTGTGATGAAATCAGGCAATTGTTCGCGCACCACGCTTTTGTCTTCCTTGCCTTGTGAGCTGGAGCTGAGTCCTGTTTGAAACAATATGGTGTATTCTTATACAGAGTTGAAGCACGAGGAAGCAACTGGCTCTTCAAAACCTGCTTGATATTATATTCAGTGTTGGTTTTTACGTTAGGTTCTATGAAAAGAAGAGGAAGTTTTCTTTTTCGTGAAACGGCGCCCCATACCATGATTTTCGATACATTCTGATAGCGTTGTACAGCTAGTTTATCTCTTGAAATATTGGCAAGACTTTTGTCATACACCCGATCATTTTGCTGATTATGATTGTCCTGAAGGAGGAAGAACTTTTCATCCGGAAATAAAATCTCGCAGTCACCGTGCCGAACGAAAACATTTCTGTTTCATTGGACTCTGGCTTGCTTTTGATGATCCGTCAACCCGTGAACCCGTTGTTTCTTGTACGGCTTTCATTCCAGATCATGTCTTAGGATCGTGTTCATTGAAGCGGGGGACATTTGGAATTGTTTCCTCAGATACGGCCGGATTATGTCTTATTCGCTCCCTCACGCGCTTGATCTTTTTCTTCGTTCTGGCAGTTCGTCTGAATATGGACATTTCTAGTTTCCTTGAACCGTTTCACGTGTACGTTGAATTTACATCATGGAACGACTATTTAGAATACACCACGTCTTTATATTAGTGCGTTGTTTTGGTGTAAAACAACTTATTCAACTTATTGTATTGAATTGCCGTTTCGAAACTCGTCAATCGGTTGGCAAATGTCAAAATTATTCAATTTTTAAATACCTATATGAAGTCAAAGTTCAAAGTCATCAAAGTACGAAGTATCCACGAAAAAAAAATAAAGATTTTCAGTATTATTGTAAACTAAGTAATCAAGCAGAAGGCATGAAATCTCAAGTCAAGTTTATTCATGTGAAGATCTTATGTTTATTATAAATGGATATCCATGTTTATTAAAATCTCAATCTTCAAAGTGATGTCTTTATAATGTATTTTCTCTGTATGAAATGCACACAAAAAAATAATAATAAATTTTAACATGGGTGTAAAATTTCCCCTCGTTTGAATCCAAGCTAAAAGAGGCGTAAATAACGAAATTGTATGCAATCTCTCATGCGCAATACAATAATGTTTGTTATCTTTCATACAACAATCTAAATTCAGGCATATGGCTTAAATTTACATGAAATATCCCATTATTTTCTGTCAGATCTAGCATTCCCTATATGTGCATTAGATTACGCAGAAAATTTAATGTTTCTTTTTATCTGTGCATGATCAAATTTTCATTAAATAACTGGCATATTTGCAAATCTAAAATTCCTGCCCGACTTATTGGCTATGAGCATATGGATGAAGCTTAGAGATGGTACTGAGTTCAATTTAGATTTTTGTCACCAGTAATGTTAAACATAGTTAAGATATCCTAACAAAAACAGGGGCTACAAACGATAATAATGATATGCGAATGAGGGCTTGTAATTTAAAATAATTGGGGTCAAATTGATACCATATTTTTTCAAACTTTATAAACAGTTTAATTTCTTGTTTAAATCTAAAAAAAAACTGTTCTTCTAAGAGCTTGAAACATCACGAGACTCATGATGGTTATAAATTAATCTGCAAGTCATGGTTACTAATTATTACTTTGGGTGTTAATGCCATACCAGCATGAGAAATATACCTTCGAAAAAACATTATCATGAAAAAAATTACAAACTGCACTTTCCCTTCCAATTGTCTTCAGCAAATCTATCAAATCAAACCATCCATCACACTTCGCCGGATGCACCAAAAAAAAAAAACGAAAATCATTATCAAGAGCTATCATTTCACTTCACTGGTAGCAATTTCAACCGTTCAGTCGAACATTATCATTAGGTACGCGCTTTAGCTTTTCACACCTTTTCTCGGATTTTCGATGATCATACCGATTTTAAATAACTATAATTGCAAGTGGATCAGTTAGCAAAAACCAATCGAACTTAAACTTTATACATTTATCATCGCACTGCAGCCGGTCGGTGGAGATGAAGAAGCGAAGAAAATATAATCCACCGAAAAAATAAGACGCGATTACTGCGTTATCTAACAATTTTTGTCTGTGGTCAGGAGAGAAAGAAACGTTCAAGTCACGTGAGCGTCACGAGCACGACTCGGCGCAGCAACCCGTTCAAAAGTGGGTATTGAGAGCAAATTAAAAACTGGGTAAAACTGCTGCAATTGCAGCACCTCCGTACAGCAGCATCACGCGGAGTGGCTTGGCTTGAAATGCAGTGCCAGCCATAGTATCAGTTTTTTTTCTGTGGCCGTTGCATTTGATAGTGCATGCCTACAACATATGTGCTCTCGCCTGTAGATAAGTAAAAGTACAGGCTTAAAAAACGGCACTAAAGTTGAAACAATCACTGCTGGCAATGAATGCCATCGGGGCTGTTGGCGGCAGCAGCAGCCACAGTAACTACTCCAAGCTGTAATCACATACTCGGCTGTGCGACGTAGGCTGACCGCCCGTAGAAGGAAATCTAAAATAAAGTGATATAAAAAATATCGCTTAAACAGACATAACAAACATACGATCAGTATGTTTAATCACGTTTTTTTTATATTTATTTCAGCAGATTTGTAAACCCTGGTTGTTAGCATAAAAGTGTTGGTATTGCATAAAATTGCTGTCGGCATTTAAGACGAAAAAATCAAGAGATTGAGAGACGTGATTGAAACAATTTCATTCGATCGCGAAAGTTGCGATTCGAATATCCTGCTCCCTAATCAAGCTATTAGTACGTTTTGGAGAGTAACAAATAACAAAGATCGTTCAGATTTCCTGCTAGAGTCAACACAGATAAAAAGAAACATTGAATTTTCTGCGTTATTTAATGCACATAAAGGGAATGCTAGTTTTGGCAGAAAATAATGGGATATTTTATGTAAATTAAAGCCAGATAACGCCTGAATCAAGCCTGTTGTATAAAAGATTGCAAATATTGTTGTATGGCTCATCAAATACTACAACCAATTGCGTTGTTTATGCGTTCTTTGGCTTGGAATTGAACGAGGGGAAATTTTACGCGCTCGTTAAATTTTTTCTGTGTATAAAACCAAACATTCCGCCATTACGTGAAATCAACGGTAAAATGGTATACCACCAAGAATGTTCCGTTCTTTCCGAAGGACATGAACCCTAATAGTTGCCCGCAAATTCGATCAATTGAAGATTTTTTAACATTGTCACATCTTAGGGGAGGCGGGGGTTCTCCCTTAGCTCAGTTACAAAGCAACACCATGCTGGAGATGGCTGGGTTCGAAACTTGGTCTTGTTTTGGAAGTTTTTGATAAGGAAAATTTGTTGACTCCCTGGGCATAGGGTATGATTGTACTTGCCACACAATCATACCAATGCAAAAATAAGAAGAAGATATCTTAGGAAACATGTTTCGATAGCAGATACCAATCGACAGTTTGGGAAAGAAAGTGGAAGACTTTGTCGATAAGAAGTCTGTGGTGAATCTAATAAATAACATTAGCAAGAAAGTGCACCAGCCATCATACAATCGATAGATAAATTGAGAACACTTACCTCATGTGATACTCTAATGTTTACAGTATAGGGTAAGGGGATGTAATGTTAGCCTAGCTCCTTCATTCGGCCTATGCATCAAATGTGTCATTAATTTTGCGATTATCAACAAAATCATGTTGCTATTAGGATGACCGATATAATCCGAAACAATTGAGACAATATGAATCACCTTCCGCGTAATTTTCGGTTTCTTGAACTTTTAGGGCATCATGATTTCACTGGTTATGCTGAACAGATGATCTACACGATTTCAACTGATCCAAATTTGGCTTAATTGAATCGATAAAGCAAGTAATGCAGTCTGGATCTGCAGAAGATAGTTACACGTTACAAACTAACTGTTCACATAGCTAAAATAACAATGATTTTACAAGAATATCGTAGATCCAATATTAGGTACATATTATTTTGTATGTTCCCAACTATGGCCTGTTGTATCAATAACGTAGTCAAAAAAATGTTATTGGTGAAATTTCAAGTGGAAATGCATGAATTTGCGGTTTTTTATATTCAAGTGGCTCATCTAAACATTAATCGAAGAGACAAAATCATTGTATAGTGAATTGTAATGTTTTCATTATTGAATGGCTGATGAATCATATATGAACATAATTTAAGTGCTTCGAGGCAGTTTTACTTTAGTTTGTGTTGTGAAATGTTGTATAAAGTAAAGCCAGTACAGCTTACAATGCCTTAATTCATAAAATTAGAAAAAAAAACCGTACAAAGACTGCATTTAGTAATAAATCCATCGAATGGGACGAAGTTGCATTCACGAATAGGCCCAATTTGGTGCTTATAGACCGACATTAAATCCACATCCCTCGAAAGTTAATGGCATTATACAAATAATCCTAGAGGGTTTGAGCTGTTTAGTGGAATACCTGTAACTAGAAATAATGATAGGTAAACGCTTTGTATTTAGAAAATAGTATATATACGTATTTGTATTTAGCAAATAGTATATATAGTCGAGTTATTAGTACGAGACACTGAAGAAGTCTGCACATTGTAGACGAAATACGCGTATCTGTCGAATATAAGCAAAGGTAGTTGGAATTAAATGGAGAATACTAATTTTTCTTCTAATTTCTAACTATACAAACAGTTGTGAAACCTTTAGTGATACATGCTACCAAATGTCTTATCAAACTTATCTTTGCAAGTGTATAACTACACAGAAAAAAATAATTAATTTTAAGAAGCGTGTGAAATATCGGCAGCATAATTAATCATCAATTAAAAAAAAGATTTGAGCAATAAAAAAATGAAAAAAGTGCCACTAAATTATTAAGGCCTGTGCCAACAAATAATGAATGAATTAAAAAATGAATTAAAAAATTAGGAATGAGCAATAAAAGATGAGAAAAGATCTTTGGATAATCTAATTGTGAGCGGGAAATCTGTCAAATAAAGCAACAGCTATTAGTATATGTGCAATTAAATATGACTAAATTTCCGCCAAATGATGTAATTTGAGCACTAAACTGCTCGCATATGTCTTTGAAGTTTATTGGATTTTCCCATAAAAATAGTAAAACGAGCAATAAATAACTGAATAACCACAATAAAATAACTCAAATGTCCTGAGTAGTAGATACAGCAACCTATCGTTAAATAAAAAAATAATTTGATATCATGAAAACTTTCCCATTAAATAATCAAAAACATCAATTAAAAACTGACTAGGTTCCAGAGAGCAGAAAACAAATTCATGCATAAAATTGGAAATGAACCATAAAAAGTTATGATGTGTTTCAGGACAAATTAAATATTTCCATATGGAAGTGATTAAATGAGCAATGAATATTCAATAATGTGCAAAAGACAATGATATTTTTTTAAATGCACTAATGAACGTATACATTCCAAATAAGATGTGTTACATTCCAAATAAGCTTCTTCAACTCCACAAAAATTAACCTGTGATAATTTTGAAATGGTCATCAAACCCTTATCAATGTTCAGGCGCACAAATCACAACAGCAATCGAAAATTTAAAATATCGGCAATTTTATAATATAAAGCTGTACTGGAAAAAACTACTCATTTGCATGGCTTGCATTTTTCAAAGAAGATTGGTAACAACGACAGTAAATTCTCACAAAATTTGCGATGAAACATCAGTTTTCCAATTAATCAAAGCAAAGGACATTTCTAAATTCAAAATGCGCAATGAACTAATGGAAAAATAACATATAACTGGCCTAATGATTAAAAGGCGAACACGAAATTATTGCGACACCGAAAATGTCATGCCAATTTTCTTATAATGTTAAGAATCAAACCAAAATTTTAGGGTAGTTTTATACATATACTTACTTCAAAAATCAAAAGAAAAGATAATCGATGGAGCCTTGAGTGTAAAATTGAAGGCATTTTCGCTTGATGCCCTCCATCAAAGTCTTTACAGTGTCATCCGGTACCAGTTTCTCAGTTTTTTCTCGTGTCCTCATGTCCTTCTCGTCTTTGACTGTCTTCTTGCTCTTCCGAAGTTCCCGCTTCATCATTGCCCAGTACTGCTCCACCGGGCACAGCTCCGGACAGTTTGGCGGATTCATGTCGCTGGAACAAAATGGACAGAATTGGCCTCATACCACTCCAGGACACTTTTAGAATAGTGGCATGATGCCAAATCTGGCCAAAATAGCGAGCTTTGTCGTGCTGCTGCAAGAACGGCAAAGGCGCTTCTCGAGGCACTCAGATTTGTAGAGCTCGCCATTTACTGTGCGCCTTTGTCACGAACGGCTCACTCCTCAGTCCTGCAAGAGCAGATGGCCTGCCAAATGAGATATTTGGAGGCGAACTTCGACATTTTCTTCTTCTTAAATTTGTCGTCCACATAGAACTTGCTCTTGCCGGTGAAAAAATCCAACCCCGGAATTTGATTAAAATCGGCTTTTATATACGTTTCGTCGTCCATCACACAGCAGCCATATTTTGTCAGCATCTTCTCGTAGAGCTTCCGTGCCCGAGTCTTAGCCGTCGATTGTTGCCGCTCATCGCGGTTTGGGAAGTTCTGCACCTTGTATGTATGTAGTCCAGCTCTCTTCTATGCATTCTGGACGTAGCTCTGCGACATGCCGATCTTTTTAGCCAAATCACGGCTTGAGACGTTGGGATTTGCTTTAATCATCCGCTTCACCTGTCCCTCCGTCTTTTTGTTCTCCGGTCCCGGTTTTCTTCCAGCTCCTTTGCCGTGGTCCAAGGTCAACTGCTCCTGGAACCGCTTCAACACTCTGGAGACGGTTGAATGGTGAATGTTCAACATTTTTCCCAACTGCCGGTGCGACAGGTCAGGAAATTCCAGGTGTTTGGAAAGAATTTGTTCTCTCGACTCGCGTTGGTTCACCTCCATTTTCGTTGAATCGTAAAACACGACTTCGAGTTTGACAGCATATAAACAATACACATCAATGAGAAAGTGTGCAAAATTAGGTTGATTTTTACCCAATGGTAAAAAAGTTAGTAGAGTCCATTCGTGGAAAATGGCATTCAGTCTTCTGGGATAATTCATCATTCGCGATAATGTAATTCAGGGTAGTGTTGAGCCCATTGAAATCAATTTGCACTCAAAGATTCATAAAACAATTTCAGATACGCTTAACATTTTCATGAAAATGTTGAATCCTAGAGGGTTTGAGCTGTTTAGTGGAATACCTGTAACTAGAAATTAGAAGAAAAATTAGTGTCTTCCATTTAATTCCAACTACGTCTGAGTTATTGAAGTACGAGACGCACTGAAGAAGTTCTGCTACATTGTCAGATCGAAATACGCGTATCTGTACGAAAGATAAGCAAAAAGTAGTTGGAATTAAATGGAAGACACTAATTTTTCTTCTAATTTCTAGTTATGAACATGTTGTTGAAAACATCCAAAAAAATCTTTGTTTGATTGGAGTCCAAAACGAAATATTTTTCAAATTCCGAACAGGAAACGTTTCGAATATTTGGAAAAATGCTCAATGGTCTGAGTATAATTTGTTGAAAGATATTTATCTGAAAACAATTCTATCTTTAACTCGGTCCATATTGGAATAGAGTTGATCACGAAATTTAAAAAAAAAAAAACGATAAAGATACATTTAAAACCATAACTTAAATCCTAATTTCGATAAAAACAGATTTCCGTGCAGTTTATAACTACTCTAAGAAAGAAATGCTCGAAATATAAATGTAATTCTAAACCAAATACGCGCAGAATGCCTATTAAAATTCGAACACATGTCTACTTACACACCACCAAAAATATATGAAAATTGTTGTCCCTTGAGATCAACACATGTAAACGTCCTTCAGAAGATAAGAATAAGTTAAAAGAGACTAAAATTCTGCAGGCATTACACTATTCAATACCCAAACAGCCCAATGCGCGTTTCTTCTGCCACAAATCCTAGCTGTCCTAACTGATTCATGACAATTGTGTAGTCAATTGATTACCCACGCTGACTTCGGATCTGATCATCTACCAGTTACATTTGAAATATTTCAAGAAATCATTTCTAATTCCATCAACTCTACTTTCAGCTACCATAGACCTGATTGGGATCAATATCGAACGTTTATGGAATATGACTTTGATCCTGATGTTCCATTGCAAACGAAAAACGATAAAAATTATGCTCTGGAATCTCTGGCTTTTTCAAGAGGTAGAGTAAAAGCTGCTTCAGTCACAAAATGCGAGGTTGAATTCGATTCAGTTATAATTGATAACGATCTTCAGCTTTTGTCAGCTGATTCGTCTGAAAAATGTACGTAGGTGGCAATATCGAAGAACACGTGATCCCCCTATGAAAGACATACGACGAGATTTACAAAAACAAATTAAAAAACGCTTCTCTACCCCGAAGAACAAACATTTTGAAAATAATGTTTCGAAATTTGATCCAAACCTTTCTGAAAACACTCTAAAATCTTGAAAAACCTAAAAAGCCTATACCAGCGCTTAAGGAATGTGATGAAATTTTGCTCACATATGCGGATAAAGCTCGAAAACTTGTTAAGCAATTTCAGTTTGGGTCTTATTTGTCCTATTGAGCATCAGGTTTCGATGGAGTATCAAAACAATTTCTTTTAAAAAAAATATATTTTTGTGATTCTTAGGGAACTGATTTGGATGGAGTTAAAACTATAACTAGAAAATTACAAAATATTAATGCACCAGATGATGATGGAATTTTCATCAAAAAACTCCCTGAGTGTACCTTGTCTTTCTTGTTTTTTAAAAGTATTTTACAGATGATCTCAAATGGCTTACCAGATAAATGGAAAAATGCAAAAGTCGTACCTATTTTGAAATCCATTTCTTCAATAAGTAAGCTTTTTGAAAAAATAATTTTGAACAGAATGATACTTCACATCAAAACAAGTTCAATTTTTGTCGATGAACAGTTTGGATTTCCCCATGGGCATTCAATTACGCATCAACTGTTGAGAGTTACAAATTTTATTCGTTCAAACAAAGCTGAAGGCTGCTTTATTGGGCATAGTCTAGACATCTCATTTAACAGTGTTTGGCATAAAGGTTTGATTGCAAAACTGAAAAAATTCAACATTCCGCTCTATACAATAAAATTAGTTCAAAACTACTTATCTGATGAAACCCAATCAATTGCCTATTGAAGCTGTTGTTTTTTTTGGGTAGCATTCTTGGGCCAATACTATACAATATTTTCATTTCAGATCTCCCTGATTAACTTAAGGGCTGTCATAAATCTTGCTTTGCTGAGGACACAGGCATTTCCGCTTAAGGAAAAAGTCTTCATGTTATATCCATGAGGCTACAAACAAAGCTTGAATAATTTTACAGAATTATTATAAAAATGGAAAATATCTCCTTATTCTTCCAAAACTCAACTTATAATGAATCCCAGAAAGTGTGAGCTGTTTAGTGGAATACCTGTAAATAGAAATGAGAAGGAAACATTGATATTTTCCATTTAATTTCAGCTGCCTTTATTGCTTATCTTGACAGATTCGTATATTTCGTCAACAATGTGAAGGCTTTTTTAGTGTCGTGTACTAAAAACTCGACTTATAATATTCCCACACAAGCCTAGAGCTGCATTTAACTCGAAACCAAGTAATAGACACACAGTTCATTAAGACTACCCATTGTCAGATGAATTATTTTAAATACAAATACAAACACAAATACAAACTATTATGAACGGAGTTTCAATTTCTTGATCGAATCAAGTAAAATATCTTGGACTGATACTGGATCAAATATTAACGTTCAAAGATCACATCAGCCCTACGGAATAGACAAGGTAAAAAATAAATATATATATTAACACAATATAAATCATATCATATAAGATTAAAATGTAAATTACTAGGATAATATATGAAAGTGTGCCGGCGTCGGTGGTGCAGTGGTAAGCGTGACTGCTACTTGGCTGGCACCCCAGTGGGTCTGGGTTCAATCCCAGTCGACGTCAGTGTTTTATTTTAGGCTAAAAAATCTGGTCACGTCTTCCTTCGGAAGGGAAGTAAGGCCGTTGGTCCCGGTTCATAGTCATGAGTCGTTAGGTAGGGTCCAGGTGGTGGAGTCGTCTCCCTGGCGTCGGTGATTGTCACCATGTGAGGAAATAGGCCGACGGAAAATAAAAAATTTAAAAAATATATATGAAAGTGAAATAATGTAAATAAACTATTTAAAAGTTAATAAAGAGTTAACAAAAAAAAACAAAAAACAAAAACAAAAAAAATCACGATATCACAATGAATTTTGATGCTGGTTTTCATCGTAGCCAATACGTTTAATGAAGGTCTCAAGTGGTCATAACATTATGGTCTTATAAAGGTTTGATTTACTTGTTTGACCCGTACACTGGTAGATCACCATTTTGTGGTGCGTTATGGGGTATCAGATCTACCACCGAACCCTAGTCCGAATTATTTAAAACTAGGAAAAATATTTGTTTTTGTAGTCAAAGGAACATATAATAGTCCTTATTACATTTTATGTCTTGCGACAAACCTTGGATTGACAAAGGGTTTAAATAGCGGAAACTTTCAATGAAACTTGATTCATTGCCAACAATATTAACAATGACAACTGTAACAACACCAAATACTCAAGTCGAGTTATTAGTACGAGACACTGAAGAAGTTTGCACATTGTAGACGAAATACGCGTATCTATCAAGATAAGCAAAGGTAGTTGGAATTAAATGGAAAGTACTAATTTTTCTTCTAATTTCTAGTTACTTATGTGATCGTCTAGAGGTTTAGGCCAAAAGGTTTAAAAAAGTTTCATCGCACATTTTTTTATTAGTGAAATGCCATCAATTCAAGCATATAAGTGGAAATTATTCAAGTAATAATAATTCTTTTATATTTCAATAATCGTGAAAATAACAGTATCTATGTAACCCAGGGGGTCCACCCTCAGCTCAGTCAGTAAAGGTGCAGCTACAAAGCAATATCATGCTGGAGGTGACTAGGTTCGATTCCCGATCTGGTTTAGTCTGGTCTTGCGTTGTCTATTTTACTTCAAGGGAATTACACGACTCCCTGAACATAGGGTATGATTGTACTTGCCACACAATCATACTAATGCAAAAGTGGTACCTGGAATCGAAAACTTTCAATAATTAACTGTGAAAGTGCATTTATAACACTTAGTTGAAAGGAAGCAATAAGCGGGTTGTGAAAGCAATAAGTTTGAAATGATGAAAGAAGAATGTAACACGCATTTTCGATTCCAAGAGAAAAAATACTCGGATTTGAATCTTATCTTTTAAAAAGTGCCCCATAGTACCTAGTGCATATGTCATGCAATACATTTCCAGGGACTTCAGCTGCCTTTGACACCAACATTACAAATTCCCTGTTAATTTTTGCGCCTTGTCTGCGATTAAATAATATTGATTTTTTTTAAAGCTTAAAAAAGCTTTAAAAAACTCATGACTCATGCTTTCATATAATATTGAATTACGTGTCCTAAGAAAGTCCTTCTGTTTTGTTCTGTTCCTCGAAGTTTGTGAAATTTTGAGTCAAAATGCAGTTTTTTTTGTTCGATATGGAAAGAAACTTACACGAACGGTTGTATTTTTCCTGGGTCTTTTTTTCTAAAGCCTAGCCTAGAAAATTTTATCCTGCAACAGTGTGTGATTAGAATTAGAAAAATACTAATGACTACACTGAAAAATAATTTTAGTTTATTTTACGAAAACGAAGGTAGAACTAACAAATCTATTCGTTGTTTTCTGCAACGAAACTGGTTTGTCCTTTTTATGAAGATACACTCGTGTCAAAAGTACGAAGCTTTTGTTGACACAGAAAGAACATTCGTGCATTGTACGTAAACAATACAAAGAGCTACGAATATTTGGTCACTAATTAAAAAGAAACTTCTCTCTGGTGGTTACATGAAGGACTGACATATCTACTTTATCGACTCGAAATGTATTGAACAAAAAAAGCAACCACGTGGAGTTGTCCAGCATCTTTTTAATGATTCTGACATGGGATTCGAACCTGAATTTTTTGGAAGTGCTGATTCTGATTCCGTGGTTGATCTCACTAGGCCATGCTGACTCGTGAGAACAAGCTTGATTAATGAGCATGAAGTTATAACTCTCGACAGTGCTCTAAGTTTTATTTTGGGATAGATAAGTTATTACCACCCATACCAGCAGCAACACCATCATGTATGAGTACGGTATAAAAGAGAAACAGCGATTGGCTGGTCTTCATGAAATTCATTTCGTGCATTTTACAAAAAGGTGTAATGATTGCATTTGACCAGATTAAAAGCATTATGAATGTTTCATACAATATACGAGACATTTGTTCTACGTACAAAATCCTTGTTTACGAAACGCGTGAAAGCTATTAAACGAAAATAAATTGTTCAGTGCAAGATGCGTGTGCAAAATGTTCTCGTTCACTTGCGGTTCCTTCGACTCCATTTTCGAAACTACGACACATTTCACAATGAAACTGTGAAACTGTGCAGTGTAAACAACACAGGCTGAGGTCATTTCACCTAAAATTTCGTTAAGATCAACCCAAAACCAAAAGGTTGATTAGGGAAGGTCCATTAATTATGTCACGCAGTAAGGGGGGGGTTTGAGAAAACGTGACGATCCGTACAAAAAAATTTGGAGGTCCATACAAAAAACGTGACAAGGGGGGGAGGGGGGTTTAAAAAAAGTCAATTTTTGCGTGACGTAATTAATGGACGTTCCTTTACAGCTTATTGAAAGTGATGCAATTTAACTGTGGACAGTGTTGTCCACAGTGTCGTAGTTGCTACTCCGTTACCGATCAAAACTAGTATAATTGCTCAGAGAACCACAGAGTGATGGAAGGTTGGGAATAGCTTTTACATCTTCAATGTTCAAAGTTCACTAGTTCATTCTATTTACCGGTGCCGGCCACGTCCTCACGGTCTTTGGGGAGGGGGGAAGGATGATTTGTTTGACAATCGTTGGTTAGAGACCGTGTTTACCTCTGCGTCTCTACAATTGTCAAGGGAAGGATAGATATATGTTAGTGCGGCAGGTTATTTATAAGATCATGGATTCACTGTAGTTAGAGAGCAGTAGACTGTTTTTTATTTTAAATCTAGTGGTGATAGAAAGAGGCAAGTGGACAAACAAATAGCAAGGAAATGGACGGGCCTGGGATTGAACTCCCGACCATCTGCTCAGTAAGCAGAACGAGTAACCACTGAGCTACCAGCCACGTCAACATATGATGACCTTATTGTGTTGTACCTATAAACTGGTGTACCGACGATAAAGTGTCCCAAACAACATTGATAATAAAAATAAACGAACATAAAATGCGGAATTCTTGACTTGGCCATGTTTTTCAAAATAAGGGATGGCCTAGTGGACACCCTTAATAGGCCTATCCTTGTTATTTTGTCCACCCCCTGTACACGGAAAAAAATCCGTTGCCGGATTCATGAATAAAAATTCATGAAATCATAAAATGTGTCACTTCATGACATTATGACTATGGTTCATGATATCATGACGAAAACCACAATTATCATGAATAATAACAACTGCTCGGTTGAAAATGAGTCATGATCGCCACAAGCGTTATTATAAATCAATTTCCGTTTTGATGAATCCAACTCGGAATAAAATATCATACCGCTGAGTCATGGAATCATGACCCTCATTCATGCTTTATAACTGAAATTCCGAAAATCATGAACCAAAACAAACGTATCCATGAATTTGATTCATGGTCGCTCTATAAGCGTAACGCAAAGCTGTCAACCTGTCAAAAATTTTCATCAATTCAATCGAAGCATGCCTACCGGTCGGCGGTAATTTTCAGGTAAGGTTTTAAAATCCTAACAAATGCTCGAAAAAACTAACTTGTGGCAATTATAGTGTGAAAACATCAAGAGCACAGCTTACCGCGTAGTCACGGCAGCAACGGGACACAGTACAGCCGCAGCTAGCCACAGCAGCAGTAAAAGAAGCAGCAACAAAACCTAGCGGTAAGTATTTTTCATCTTGATTTTTATTCGATTCGGGTGAAATTAAAACGTTTTTTTTTTCAAAAATCACATCAAACTATAAGCTATTTGTGTCAAATAATTTTTAGGTTTGATTTTTTTGTTTTTAAATAGTTTGGAAATAGTTTAGAAGCCCTCTGCTAAAGAGACTCAAGACAGCTTCATACTGTGGAGGTGGAATCGAAAAGTGGAAGGTAAGTTAGAAAGTCTTTGTAAATCGACAGCTTTGAAGACCATTCACTAAATTAAAGTTCGGAAGTCTGACTTTCGAATTCCAAACTTCCGACTTACGTCAATCACTGTCACTGTCAATTCGTGGTCATGTCAAGACAGCAGCAATTAACACATGTAAATGTAAAGCAATGTTATGTATAGAATCATACTACACAAAATGAGTGCCGTAAGTTCTTGTTAACCCATGATTGGAATAGGGTCGTGGGGTGATTGATCCATTCTCTACCCTCCTCAGGGATCCACCAGGGATGTTATGACTCGAAAAATTTGTAGGTCGAATCTGCGTGACATTATTTGTCGAGAGACTTCAATTCATTGCAGAGATCATTCACAAACAGCACGCAAGTCGGCCCGAGATGGCTACACCACGAGATTGTGAGTACCATAGTTGATGATGAGAATCAACACGAGGACTTATGGCAGGATATGCGAAGGCATCTTGATGATGATCTACTAACATCAATTCAGAAACCTGGAACAGCATTCACCATATTTCTGCACAGCTCGCCTAACTATAATCGAGCAATGGTGTTTGAAGTTATCGCTTCATTGAAAAATATGGTTTTGGAACGCATTGATGACGATTGCTTGTGAAGTCGCCAGACCAATAAGTCCAGAAGTAGAGAAGGCTACCGTTTTGAACAATTTAATGAAGATTACACATGCTTTCGATGTAGTTGACACTGAACACAAATTTGTTAGGCTGTTGAAGGAAGAATGTCATTTCCAAATGGCTGTTATTGATCAAGTTAGCAATGAGTTGATCCCCGTGGAAACTGGTGACGGCGTTGAACTCATAGAAAAATCGAAATCAAATGTGTACATTGGACTAGAAAACTTTTTACCAATTTTTTCTCTATTGAAGCGAATATCGAAGCACTATTGGATAGCTATCAGCAGATCACTACTTCACCAGATGATGTGAATGATAATTTCGTGAAAGGAAAAATCTGGAAGCAAATGATCGGAAAAAGATTTGACCAAATTTGCATTCCCTACTTTATTTTTGCTGATTCGTTTGAAATCAACAATCCATTGGGTTCGAAAGATGGAAAGCAAGCTCTGACAGGATTTTACTTAAATTTCCCGAGATTACTAAGACATATTCACGGCAAAATTGATAACATGTTCCTGATCCAGTTTGTATATTCCGCTTTAGAGAAATCGTTAAGCAACGAAGAAATCTTGAACCATGGTTCAAGAAATCATTCATCTAGAAGAAACACCTGTACGAATTCGTATAAAAGGAGAAGAAAGGAATATATTTTTTTATTTGGAGGTTTGCGTGGAGACAATTCGGGCCTAAACAGTATTTTGGACTACAGTAGATCATTTGTTGCAAATCATCCATGCAGGTAAGAATCATCGAAGAGCTGTCTTAAGGTGATTCCTTGTAGCGTCCACACTTTAAGATTTCAAGTGAGCACGACTCGCCAGCCGCTGAAATGTCGCCTGCCAAATTGCTACTTCGTGCTTACTGTACCGCAGCAAACAAAGTAGCATTTTGGCAGGTGCAATTGCAACGGTTGGTGAGTCGTGTGCGCTTGTAATCTCGAAGTGTGAATGCTACAACCACCTTAACTGCCTTCATTGCGATAATTTTAACTAATCTCAATTTTTTTCTATTTACTTGTGCAGGATTTGCTCAATGAATCTTGAAGGCTTAAGGGTTAACACAGAAGACGATCCTGCTCTGTACCGCACCGAGGAATTATATAATTCGGCACTGGAAATCGATCGCTTTTCAGAAACAGGAATCCGAAAAAACTCAGTTTTCGACACCATCCCTGACTTTCACGTTACTGACTTGAAGAATGTTGACTGCATGCATGACTATTATGAAGGTTTTGCACAAGATGCTCTTAATAGTTGTATTCTTCGTTTCATTTCAAAAGGCTATTTTTCACTATTCATACTGAACCAACGCGTTAAGCGCTATGATTATGACATCAATAAGCGAAAAAGCATTCCACCACAAATAAAACAGGAGAATTTAGAGTGTCTGAAACTCAAATGGTCCGCAGGACAGATGAAGTGCTCTGTAGATAATGTCACATTAATGATTGGAGACTTGGCGCCGGCTGGAGATGAATGGACATTTCTCGTAAATGTCACTAAAGTGGGCTCATGTATAATGAAACCGTCATTCACTACCGAGGAAATAAAGTTAAAATATTAAAATAAAGTTAAAATATCTCATCAAATGCACATTAACACAATATAAAACTCATTTGATAAACACCTTAAGTCAAAAGCACACTTCCTTACTCATTATCCGCTTGCAATCGAGTGGACAGGACCTACTCGATTTACATCAACGTTCATACCAGAAATGAAACATAAATACTTCAAAAAGATAGCAACACCACATCATCGAGGTAGAATATCGCTCTTACATTAGCGATAAATGACCAATTTAAGATGTCATATAAAGTATTCACGAACACTCATAATTTCGGACAACTGCAATTGGATGAAGGGACTGGATTTTACATAAAACTGCACTGCATTCCAATTCAAAACGAATTGATTTCCGGTGACGGTAGTGTAATCGTTCGAGTGCTTAACTACGTTATGTTAGGAAAGACGGTGTTGATTGCCAGGAGACATGATATGTTTCTCAAAGAAGTGCGCCATGTCATCAAAAATAATGAAGTGATAACATTTGTCTGCCATACATATAAAGCCTGTGTGTTCGATGAACACCAGGATGCATATGTAGTTGATCCGCATAACTATGAAATCGGTAAATGCGGTATTGAAGTAATCACTCATTCTCCGTCTCATCTACATCACATACCAGATGGCCGGAAAGCGATTCGCCTTCGAAATTAACGACGGAACAATTTTTTTTTTTTAATTTACCCAAGAAACAAAACAGTATTTTTAATGCTTTATTAACGAGACTTCTCGTAAACAAAATAGGGTTAAAACTGTGATTACGATTGTCACAAACAAATGTTTTTAAAATTCAACAATATTTTGCTATTTTCTTGTTTAGTTCATATTTGTATGGTTACTTTCTTTTTTTTCATGTAGACTGCGGGTGACGTCGAAGTCAAGATCAACCAGCGGTTGGAGTTTCTTCGGACAAAATTTGAAAATGTCCAAATGCAGCCGCAAATAATCACGGTAGGAGCATCGCGACCCGATAAATTCATTATCGTGGTTTTCGGCAGCTCCGAGTACAAAGCAGAAAACATACTGCAATCCATATGTATGTGCATGCACGTAACGTACGTGTTGAACCTGCAGTACACGCCGGATTGCAGGCCACTGTGGCTGTTTCTACAAACCTATATGTTTAAAATACCAGCGTCGATCGTGGAGCTGCCGAAGAGCACACGTGATTTGCTGAAGGCTATCGATTGTTAATCCTCATTTCCTTTGTATTCATGCCATTTCCGTAGTATACTCAAAAACTGAAATCAAAAAATGAGTTTACTTATCAAACTCCTGAAAGAATCCGTTTTTTCTCATATTCATAAGTATGTTTCATGTTACCATGAACTCGCTTCATGGTACCTATATGGAATCATGAATAATGTTCATGTTTTCATGTTTTTTTTTCGTAGTTCCAAACGAAATGCTTCATGATATCATGAACCAAACTGTCCGTTTTCGTCACTAAAATTGGAATCATAAATGACAGGTGCCAATAATCATGAATAGTAGTGCATGTTTTCATGAATTTAATTTATGGTTACTAATCAGATGCTTCATGATTTCATGAATCAAGTTGCCACTTTCATCATCAAAAATCAAAAACATAACGCCATAGTGGCGTTACGTTGGATCATAGTAAGCTGATTCATGATTTCATGACTTTTATTCATGGTGTATATTCATAACATGAAAAAAGACGTTTTTCATGATATCATGAACCATTTTGCTAGTTTCGAGCACCGGATTTTTTCCCGTGTAGGTAGAAAATTTCACTCTTCAACTCCCGGGCTAAAAATGTTTACAGTATGTTACTAGAAGAAGAAAATTATTAATGATAGTAGCAGACATTTTTCTTTTTAAAGCCTTGCCGGACAGTGGAAGTTAGATTGTACACACAGATTTTTGACATTAAATAAAAAGTTGGTGGTTAAGATCAGTCTGTCAAAATATCAAAAGCTAGATGTTCTTATTTTCGTCCCGTCGTCTCATACATTCAACATGCTTTGCGTTATTGCTTTCGTTAAATCAGAGATGAAATTGATGGCTGATTTGAGTAGTACTATGAATGCTAAATGAGATTTGAAATCCATTGGGTTATACAAATATTGGTAAGCAAATGAACGAAAGGCTAGTAAAAAGGGAGCCACATGGATTAATCCTAGATCTTTTGTGACCAACAATAACAAGTTGCACTCGTTTTCAAGCATTTGATTTCGATATTTTTGGAAGTGTTTTAAACGACTAAACACCATTCATCAGTTAATGCCACGGCCATTATTTTGAAGAAACCTCGTGATTACTGTAAATTAGTCACGCAGATACGATCCTGTTCCCAGGCGAACTAGCCGTGCCACACCCATCTGAGAACGCGACACTCTCAATCAGTCACACGGAAAGGACTGCGCCCACAATTAAGTAGAAGATCCGGGGAGCATTCCAGCAACGGCGACGACGACGACGTCCACAGAGTATAAATTACAATCAAGCTCCGACCGAAGTAAAAGGAAAAATCCTACCGATCGTCGGCTAGGTTCTACGTTCAAGTTCAAACCACCTCGCATGTGTGTAAATGCCTGCATGGAAATCACGACCCAGCCCTACTGCTGCGTGTACTGCGAGCATATCCCGTTCACACTGCCAATGCAGGTAGGTGATTGTGCGCACGAGAGAACACGTCGTAATGAATGTCTTGAAAAAATAAAGTGATTTAATTTTGCCCACCAGAAGTAAGAACCATTACAAATCGGAGAGCGTTGTCGTCTTAAGTACGTTTACCGACATGTCCATGAGAGGTGTTTTGGAGCAGTTCTTATGAGATAAGATTATGTTGCGGGGCAAAGATTGATTCTGTATGGACGTGTATCCATTTCAGACCTCTAGGTGGCATTAATCTTGTTACCAACTGTATCGAGCAGCTGATTTAGAACGGTTGGAGCTATAATTCGATAATCTATTTTTACAGTTGTCATTCTGGTGTTGAAAGAAGGCGTTGGTGCTGCTAATGATGAAATCGGGGTCATAAAAATGAGCGACTCCTAGCCGACGACTTTCTAAAACTCGGATTTATAAGTTGTTTTTCTGCTAAATGATTCATAACGAAGCGAGAATGAAACGATAAATCATGCTACGTTCGGTTTTGATTACTTGAAATAATGGGCGAGATTAACTGTGATGTAATTATGGTTAGAAGCTAGCGTTGATCTCAGGAGGCTTATAATCAGGGCTTTTAACCGTCACATATAAGAAATCAATCATTTCACTCCACTCTAACCGACTGACATTCGTATGAGTATAATGTTCCCCAAACGAATTCCTGCAATTACAGGCTCCCATTCAAATGTCAAATATGCCCGAAAAAGCTGCCACTTCAGCGCACGAGCCTTTGCGTAGCTTCAATCCGCAACTGTCTGGTGCATAAATATTTAAATGGTGCTGGACGGCGCACTTGCCCACAGAACGGTTGTCCGATCTTATCTCTTCAAGTGCTAGGAAGGCCATTTTCGACAAACTGCGTGGAATGCATTCCGTTCCCTTGGCCGTGTACATTCCACTGCAAAAATGAGTCCATTTTCATCTCTAGTGGCAGCAGCAGCCCTGATCGGGTCGACGACTAACTGCCATACTTCCACACTGTTACTACCTAGCTCCAAAGTGTTCAAACACATCTTTTCAACGGCAATGTTTTAATCGAAAATAATTGCTCTCCGATGGCAGCACGACTGGCAGCGGTAGAACTCGTGCTGCTATTGAAAAGTACAGCAGAAACAGTTGGAACGCGCATACCTTATAGTACCAATTTGCGCACGACGTGAAGAGAGTTACCATAGGCTCCCATAGTGACCTTCAATCCACGGTGGCGGCCACACGTCACAACATTACCAGCAGCCTGGCAGGCAGGCAGTCAGTTCGTCAATCGTCGACGTCGATCCGTAGATCACCAAACGGTCACCTAGTTCTGAAGCCCCCCAGCTGACGGAGGTCAAAGTCGTCAATCTTGAACCTTAGAGCCTCTTGCGGTTGCTGGCTGACTGAACAACACAATCGAAGGCATGTCAAACATGTGCTCTACCGTTTAATTACGGAACGGACCACAAAGAGAGTGATGAATTTAATCCAATCCACGCTCCACCGAAATGAAGAATGGAGCAGCCCGTGCGCGTCATAATAAATTGTTTGTGCTACGAGCATCGACTGCTGCAGGCTTGTCAAAAAATTGCATGTAGACAAATGGTTCACTTTTGTTTGGCAGCTCAGTGCACGTACGTTACTCTGACCGTCGTCCGCCGTCGGTCACCGTCTTCAAGGATTTCCCTCTGTGATTTATATTAATTACATGCAAAATTTTTGCACGATTGATCTGACCTAGGCACTCTCGTTCGATCAAAAAGCAAACGCACACAAACACACAGAAATAGAAGTCAGCTAGTTGGGTGTGGATTGACCGTTGATGGGGTCTCCTCGATCAATGCGATTAAGGTGCTTTCTAGTTATAATTGCCACCCTCGGTATGCCAGAGGGACGGACACGGTCTGCTCTGTGGTATGTCGAGCTTGTAGGGGCGGAAAATGCAATAACCGTAGCCACCGTTCGGCAAGTGATTGTTTCCGTCGACCCTGAACTGATTTTTAATTTGAATAGGATTATACGGAGTTGGTTATCATTAATTTGTTGGAAAGGCTACCTAAATATTGCAATCCATTATTTTGAGATCCGGTTCTCGTTGAGTTGGAAACGGCACAGAAGAGGGATTATAATGGCATGGGTTTGTATTCATGGTAGATTTGGAAATATGCTAGATAAGTTTTTGCCGGTGTTTTAATATGATAGAAAACACAGAATAGGGGAGGATGGTACAAAACGCACCGTTTAAGCAACATCGTGAATAACTAGGGAATGGAAGCTGAAATTTACGAATAAGTTAGTGAGTATGGTGCATTACGATGTTTTCGTTGTAGATCAAATGTGATTTGAATTCAAAACGATGATTATTCATGATTTTTTAAACCTTTTCCAATTTGATTTCAAAACAAATCCGGGGTAAAACGCCTGTTTAATTGCTCAATATGCACCCTAAAATTAGGGTAAGACGCACCACAACACTGGAATATAATGCACCACATTATTGGGATAGCATGCACCGCTTGTAAAAAGTAAAAACACTGCTGTAAAAAGTTACTCATTAGAGGTGTAAAGTTGAAATATATCGCCTCGTTCTCTTTGCTATGTTTGGTACTCACGCTGCTTATGGGTATAGAATAAAGACGTTGCGCTAAATGTTGTGATATTTTGCCAACTCCTCATTATATACACGCTTAGAAAACAGTACACGAAGGATCAGTTAATTGTGGGAAGCACGTTGGTTATAATTATGTTCATCTATCATTGGGTTCATTTTTTTTACTTTTGGGTAGAATTTTACCAGAAGTAAGTTATTTATACCCGACGTTGGCTCTATACACTTAACCGCTCCACTGGGTATTGTTTTCTAAGCGTGTAGACGTATACATAACGCCACGGTGCGTCCTGTCCCAGTTTTAGTTTTGCATGGTTTTGTCTAAATATTCTGAAAATACGTGGAATTATAGTGAAGTTTTGATACTATCGTGAAGTTTTGTGGTGTGCAATATATGTGAAGTGAATTTATTATAAACCATGGATATTAACGCGTGGTAAAAGCTTATTTGATCAACTCTATTATCTACATGTGAGATACAGTCGGGACAATTTCTTCAATTTTGATCATATTTTGGTGTATTTAGTGCCTTGTTGTACTACAAAATTATCAGTTATGCTGTTTCATTTAAGAATTGATGAAGTTTCATTCCATTAAAGCTATAGCTCTTTGCTTTCAGCTTTTCAGCTTTTTGAAGATATTTATTGAGTGGGTCATTTTACCCCACCAGTGCGTTTTGTACTGTTCTCCCCTAACAATCTTTGCATACCATTTTTTTGGTAATGGTATTTGACCTAATGTCTTTTGGCCAATATGGGTTGAACTAATTACATTGAAAAAAAAAGAATGAAGTAAGCCTAACCTTCCTAATGCATTAGGAAAAAGTTACACATAGTGCATTCAGAGTCAAAAAAGACCCAAGACTTTGCTTCGCTCCCAAATATTTATTTTTGAACCGATTTTTGATATCTTGATCTCAAATGAAAGGTATAGATTCTTAAAATGCCATGCTGACTTGTTTTGTTTTTTGATTGGCCAACCGGTTGCGGTATGCATGCGAAGTGGACAATTTTGGAACCTCATGTTTTTGTACCGTTCGACGGTTCGAAATTTATGGTTTTGAATACTTATATCCGAAAACATCATACCATAGATCAACCTGGACATTTGGTCACATCTGGATACTCTAGAACCGAATCCGGTAGGGCCCAAGGAGGACAGTTTGAACCCAAAGTAGTTGTACCGTTCGATGGTTCAAATTTCATGATTTTTTGACCTCACCCTAATCAAGATCATCAATAGGGAAAATTTTCACTTCCCAAAGATGTTGGTTTGCGTGTTTGTCTTTCGGTTTGCGAGAAAATTGTGTCCAAAGATATGTTTACAAAAGCTACCCTAACATTTTCACTAGATCTGGTTAGCTTTCGGGTTTCCAGACCGGGTTTGCAAATTGAAAAAAACTTGGGGCTCTAATTTCAACTCAATAGATATTTTTTTATCTGATATTACTTTTAAATTATGTTTTTTTACAGTATTTACGTAATTACTGAAGATTTTTGTAATTCATAGGTGTCTTGATTTAGTTTTTATTTTATTATAAGGATATTTTCCAAAAACGATCGGTTATCACGGTACAGAGTCAGCATAGAGTTGGTTTCTGGGATTAATGAGTCGAATTTAAGTCGTGATCGGGTTTTGTAAAATAAAACATATTGGGTTCGAGTATTCAAGTAAGTCGAGAGGTTGATTTCAATAATGGTCGTAGATCACCTTCACCTACAGCATTACTGGTGTAAGTGCAAATTCCGACCCACTAAAAACACTTTGTTATCTGTGTCCTGTTGCTCCGAACCACTATTTTTGATTACTTCGAGGGGAGACCTACAGGGTGTGGTATAAAATAATGCGAAAATTTGTTCTATTTCTTTCAAATCCCATTTCAACTGATTCAAGCAATAATATCAACATTTTCGAGTGCAGTTATCTTTATAGAGTCATTTTAAACAAATTTATTCAATGTGTCCTCCATTTTTATTAATAACATCCTCGAGCCGACGCTGGAAGCCAGAGCATGCCTTCCGGACGTAGTCCTCCGACATTGACTGACATGTGCGTGTTATGGTTGACTTCCGGGTTTCCACACTAGGGTGTGATGTTTTGCAGGCTCGTGCTTCAACATATGCCCAAATCGAATACTCCAACGGATTAAGATCTGGACTGCTAGGGGGCCAAAAATCCTTCGGCCAAAACTTCATGATATCGTTCAACCATTGTTGGGCTCGATTGGACGTGTGACACGGCGCTCCATCCTGCTGTAGGACAACGTTTTGGTCCTCGAAGAAGTTTGCCTTCACCCAGGGAAGCACTTGGTCCTTTAAAATACCGATATACACTTCAGTATTGATTTTAACTCCAGCATCAATGAAAACAGGCGGCATTTTCAAACCGTTGGACGCCACCAAGCCAAACATCATGACACCAGCCGGATGTTTGCTTTAAAATTTGAATTTCACTTTTTCCGGAACGTTTTCCATTTTCTGCGGTGAAATGAACCGGTCCGTGCGGCTATTGGCCACAGCATCGATGCTGAAAAGCTTTTCGTCGGAGAACAGGATTATCATTTTTTCCATCTTCAACAAGGAAATCAATCGCTTAGAACGAGTCACTCGTAGTTCCTTGACCCGGTCTGTAATCAAGTGGCGTTTCACTCTGGCTCTGGAAGATGCATGCAGGTATTCTTTGATGATTCTCCGCATGGATTTTCCGAAATATTGGCTTCCTTTGCAAGTTTGCCTATGGAACGCACCGGGTTGCGAACAATTTTTGCACGGACCGATTTGATCACGTTCGGCGTGCATGCAAAGCGCGGACGTCCGCTTCCCGGCTTCCACTGGTTAGGACCATCCTGCAGGGACTTTTATATGCGGTAAACTTTTGCCAAATGGCAACTTACCACCTTGGCAATATCTTTCGGCTTCTTCTGGGCGAGCAACAAACTGGTGATCACTTCTTTCGCGAACATTTTGACAAATTTGCAAGAAAAAACAAATAGAATGTTTGGATGCAGCACTTGAAAGTAAACATAAACAAATACATTTTCGACAGAAATTAGTCACTAGCTACACAAATTAACCCAATACTCAAGTTTGAACATTTTCGCATTATTTTCTGCCGCACCCTGTATCATCACCTCAAACTGAATATGATTGTTAGCTCGCTGATTGTCTTCCAACTTCCGAGGCAGCTTAAATAAAATTTGTATGATGGTTCTGCTTTTGGCAATCCGTGTCACGGTGTTTCATTGACCGTTTTTATCAAAACAAAATATACCATCGAAACGATGAACGTCAAAAAAAATCGCTAGACAAATTTTTGAGTTACGCCCTTTTGAAGTTTTATGAGCGTAAAGTAATTAAATAAAAAATGTTTTTTTTATCATATTGAACATAAACATAAATCGCAGTAGGTTGATTGAGTTTTTCACGATTGTCAACAGTGTGAATTTACTTCGAAAGGGTAGCGGGTTAACTTTAGTAAAGCAATCATAAGTGGATAATCACGAATATAATAGAAGAAAAGTGTGCATTCTATTTCTATGCCTCCCAAACAGCAAAAACTTTAGACGAATCTCCAGAGCAGTGAAGAATCTGATCCGTGAACATTATTTGAACGATATCGATGAGTCGAGAATGGTATTATCCATCATCTATTTATACAAAACATTTCGAGTAAAATCCAAAAAGTGAAAATAAATCAGTTTTGTTGCACATGTGCAAGTACTAGTACGATTATTCACAGCGATAAAGGCAGGTAATTTTTTCAGCATACGGGAAACTCTGGGTAATGTTTTATGTTCATGTGTTAAATCAATTCATATTATTACACATTTGTTGGACAGGCGTCATGAAGTGGGATTAAAGATAAGCTTTCGAAGATGAATTTGCAGTTAAGCAACTTCTTCAGTATTATTGAGCTAGGAGATGTGACCGGAGATAAAACTCGGTTTACTTATATTTTTCAATTTTGTTTTTTAATCAATACTATTAATTTTAAACCGTGTTTAGCAAAAAACGTAACACTTGATCAGCACACATGTTCCAAAAATTTACGGTACCAATGTGTCCTATCGTATTGATCACATTAAAACAACCAGGCAAGATAAAGAGGGAGATGATCAGTACATCAAGCTTGGTATTAATAGTGGTGGGGATTTTTTGAAGATCACCCTATCTGTCGTATCAAGAAATTTTATTCATGTTACCAATTTTTTCAAAGAAAGTGGAGTTAAACGCCTACGATTTGAGCAAAAAAAAAATATTTTTTTGATTTGAGCAATCTATTAAAGCTGAATGAATTGGAATCTACAGTTGCCAGTGATTCGAAAATCAGGCAACAAGAAAGAAATACCTACTATACCAGCATTAAAGAGCATAGTTTTAAAGGCACGAAAACAAAAAGAAGAAATGAATACGCTAGCTGCATCCACGCACCGTTAGTTTTTGACGTAGGACTACGTCTTTGTATTCTATACTGGGGTACAGTTTAAAAAAAAATCGATTGCGACCGTCACAAAATGTGATCAGGTTTTGAGCGTAAATATCGTCGTTTCTCCAAACATTTTCTAAATGTTCGCACCAATCGATCGGAAATATTTCTACGCGTCGATTCCAATAATGAAAACTATTGATTTTTAACATTAAACTATTTAAAATAACGCAAAGATAAGGTGGTGTCTTATAATGTCGATTTTTCAGGGTAAATTTACCAAATACACTGTCCTTTTTAGCACAGATTTCATATTTAAGTAAGGTACGTCTCCTAGGCAGTCACGAAGGTTATAAAACGGGTGCGCCTTCACGTTTTCGCTTTAGTATTTCAGCAGTCGTGGCACTGTGCGAACATTATCCTGCTGACTACAATCGTTCACCAAACACTTTTAATACGATATAGAAGGAGATGTTCGCTCATCACCATGAGGCACCAAGAGTGAACAACAATGTTTTTGGCTAGAATGAAAGATATGAAGAGAAAGTTTTGATAGTTCCGCTAGTGTGCGGCAGGATTGGAAATGTAACAGATGTTTTTAGGAAAATTGAGCGAAAAGGGCATGTATACAGTGGTACTCGAACCAAGGACATTTTTGCCTCAACAGAGTGCACACAATAGATCGCTAGAATAACTATACAAGCCACAGTGGTACATGAGCGTCTTCCAACCGGACATTTTTGCCTGTTGAAGTGGCGGACTTAGTCCGTGCTCCTTCAACCTACCCCGCAGTGGGATGTTAGGCAAAAATGTCCTTGGTTCGAGTACCACTGTATACATGCCCTTTTCGCTCAATTTTCCTAACAACATCTGTTACATTTCCAATCCTGCCGCACACTAGCGGAACTATCAAAACTTTCTCTTCATATCTTTCATTCTAGCCAAAAACATTGTTGTTCACTCTTGGTGCCTCATGGTGATGAGCGAACATCTCCTTCTACATCATAATCGTTACTCCTCGCACGGAGAATATATAACATAACAATTAATGTACTTTTAATACGTTCGTAACAGTTGATTTAGCCACATTCAACAATTTCGAAAACTTGGCGTGAGAGTAGTTTGGATTTTCACCATGCACTTGCAAAATTTGGATGCGATGCTTCTCTTCTTTCGACGACATTATGATAACTGAAGTGCTAATCTTAAAACGCCATGTCTTAAAATAGAGACATCTTCAAAATGAGGGGTGTGCAATTTTTTTTAATGCACGATGAAATGCGTTAAGTTTATGTCGACCAAATTTTGATCGAAACACCCTTTACGCCACCAGCAACGAGCGTATGATTTTACAGGACGGGCCTGTCATGGTCTAAGGGTCTGTTCATAAACCACGTGGACTCATTTTTTAAAATCTCAGACAAGCTGAAAAATTCGACTTTTAATCCGAGGCCATTCGACTCAGCTTGACGAACTGAGTACATGTATGTGTGTATGTCTGTGTGTATGTATGTGTGTGTATGTGTGTATGTGTGTGTGTGTTTTTTTTTTACAAGGGTTGAAAGGCCATCAAAAATCTGTGCGACAGACACCTGAGACACCACACAATGTTCAGGCGAACAGGGTTGGGCTCCTGTGTGTGTGTGTGTGTGTGTGTGTGTGTGTGTGTGTGTGTGTGTGTGTGCGCGCGCGTGCGTGTGTGTGTGTATGTTTGTGTGTGTTTGTGTGTGTGTGTGTGTGTCACAAATAATGTCACATCGATTTCTCAGCCATTTGTAAACCGATTCCAGTTCTGTTGACGGCAAATGAAAGCTACAACATTCCCATAGAACGCTATTGATGAAGATAAGAACAAACCAGGATGGCCTATGTCGACGGCCTTGACAATAGTAATCAAACAGTTTAGTTACCGATTACATACTGAGATATTTGTGTACCATTTTTAGTTTTATTAGCGGAAAATCAAAGTTATACAATAACTGGTAACAATAACAATAACTCAAATAACTGGTCCAAAATTCATTATGATTGGATAATCTTTCATGGAGATATGACCAAAACAATACTTGAGAGCACATTATTGTGCCATAACACTGGCATGATTAGGATAATCAGTGGTTATTAAAGCTTGATCAAGTCTAACACCGAGGAGAGCTCATTGCTGTCGGACTTAGTTTCCGTGCTTCATCATACATCAAACATCATACATCATACAACAAAATGGTGTTAAAAATATCTTTTATTGTTGGTTTAAAAAAAATATATGTATTGTTTGCTATTGCAATATGTTTGCAAATTACGAGTTTTATGTGTTCATTTCAAAATGGCCGCCTCATGCTGAGATTCGCACCTTCAAAATTTTCTGGAAGTTATCCATGATGGCCGCGAGTTCTTCGAAAGATATTTGCTCCCAAACCTTTGAAAGAGAAGATTTTAGATGTTCTAGCAATTTCTGTGGTGTACTGCAGGCTCTTGACTCCCAGATGGACCATACCGAAAGTCCATCGGATTCAAATCCGGTGAGTTAGAAGGCCACCCATCTTTCGATCAAAAGCTTGGAAAAATGTTTTCGCTAAGACTAACAGTCTTTTTTACTCCATGAGCCGGCGCCCAGTCTTGTTGAAAAATCCATTCATATTTGCGAAATGCTGCGATGCCCCAAAAGCCATTGTGTCAGTAAGTAGCAGTGCTGTGCATTTTCATGATGGTTATAAGATTATGACCATCTCTCTTGATCATTAGAACTCACGAATGATGGTCAAATACTGTGTCACTCATAAACAGGTTGATCTCATTTGACCGTGTGTGAGAAAAGCCTTCATGACGGCTGGAGAATGTGATATGAAGAGAGTAGAAAAATCAATCACTCACTAATTATCTCTGAGAACGATATGCAAGACAAATTATTTTCAGTTTAATAGCTGTTAACCTCGGGCAATGATTGTCCAATTTTAATTCTTTTGGCGCCGTTAGATTTAAAAACTCACCCGCTTCATGGATATTATCGGCAATGTTCGTTTGGATTCTCTTGGTTCCCGAAAATCCGGGTTGTTGTGGCTGTAGTCCGGTGCGGAGACTCTATTTAGGAATTTCAAATGCATTTCCCGGATCTTTGGAATAATCCCTACAAGCTTTTTTTATTGCATTGTGGGTCATATGCCGATTGTGGGTCATTGTTCTTAGAACGGCCATACTGTAAAAGCTTCCCATGGGATCTCGAATTACCATGAACATATTTAGAAGGAATCCTTGGCAATATGGGTATCAAAATTCGACAAATTTCTCCAGGAGAATATTTTTAACGTTTTGTGGCCATCTGATGATTTGTATCCAAACCGGTTATTATGAAACAGGTTCCCGTGAGGCCTCAAGCAGTTAAAAACAAACTTAGAAGGAAACCCTGGCGATATTGGTATCAAAATTCATGAAATTTCTCCAGAAGGCTATTTCTCAACGTTTTGTGGCCATTTGATGATTTGTCCCCGGAACAGGTTCCCGTGGGGTTTTGAGAGCCTACCGGGTTTTACTAAGATGTCAGTGAATTTAAGCTTCCTGTTTCCTCCATAAAAAAAATGAAATTTCGTAACGTAAAACCCGAAAAGGTACCTGAGTACCCTTTCAAACACATAATAGTTAAAGGTAGAAAAACAACTCTCGAGCTTTCATGATTAGGGCGTAAAAGCCATTCGTAATCAATGACTTTAAACGTTAATCCCTCACGAATCACGAGAATCCTACTATATTCAGCTACTAACATTCTTCTAACAGATGCTGCTTTTATTTCACGCGAATGATTTAGGATTCAAGAGAAATCGACATTTAAAGTCATTGTTTACAAATGGCTTTTGGGCTCTTAACATGAATTCCTAGAGAACTGAACCTTCAATCGTAAGCTCAAGCTTCCGACATATCACCAATGACCAATGCTGATTTTGACCGTGGAAACACCGCTACTAGCGATGACCATCATGTACTAGAGAAGTACAATGACGGTATATTTATTCTTGGTGATACGATCGTATCACATGACACTTGTACAAGATATACATAGAAAAAGAGTGAGAAACGCGAGAGTAAAATTTCTCTTGGTTGTTATTTCATGTTGATGAGAAGTTTGGGAAAGTGAGAGGCTTTTTTGTTGCTTTAATTGTCAATGGCAAGAATCTCATTTGTCAATTCTATCGCTGTCAGTACCGTGATGGAGCTCAGCACTGGTAAGTAGCTTCCGATATACCGCTTGATTCACTTTCACCCCCTTGTCAATTAAGATCAAAGGGGTTTGCCGGAATGAGTTATTCCAGCCCAAACCCCGACAGAAGCGGGATTATTACTCCTTAAAATGCTTCCACGATTTTTGGAAGCAGCAGGAAGCAACTGACTATCATTTTGGTGGCTGTGGTGCTGCTCGATTGTGAATACGTTTTTATCGTTGAACAGCACTGATCACTAGCGGTTCAGGAGAACCTTAGCTTTTATCAACCCGTTTGCTTTCATGGTGTCATTAAAGTAGTGATTCTTGCACAGTTTATATGACTGCAGCTTCCAATCGGTAGAACCTACCCAAGTAACACACAAAACATCTTTTTAGAATGATTTATAATAGTTTGTATTATAAATGTATTATAAACGTACTGAAAAACATGTCAAGTTTGAAGCGGTTTGTAACTCTTTTATTCTATTTATATATCACTCTGACAAACGGTCGAGCAAAAAATACTTTTTTCACTGCAGTGATTAATACTTGATTATTGTTTTCAAAAACATGGAACCATACATTTATAATACATAAACCGGACAATATTTTATGGGCAGTTCTATATACTGTTGAAATTACATTACACCAACCATGTTTTGCAAAACATGTTCTTTTTTCTCATTACGATGAATTTATTATACAAGATTGTGATTGTAGTGCCATTGGGAAGCATATCATAGATACTCAGAATTTACTTTTCAACAATCTGAGTTGGCTTAGTAGAGAAGCTACAAACCTATCACGCCAAGGACAAGTGTTCGAATCCCCGCTTGGAGGTGTTTATATTTTTGCATGTGGATATTTTTTCTCCATTTAATGTTTTCTAAAGCTTCACTTTTTGCGCTTTTTGCGTCATATAAGAGTATGAAATAAAGTATTATACACCTAATTTTATAACCTGGTTTTGTCATTTAACTGTACTTTTTACTTGTTTAATACAAGCTGTGTTGCTTGGGTACGGCTCCAACGGAAGATTAATTATGAATGAATTAGAAATCACAACTGTACCAAACATACTGCGTATAAAAACAATGCAGGTATGCTTAGTTTAATCCGCTTGGTTGTGTTGAGGCATGCCGACAAAGTCTGTACGGATAATTTGCAAACACCGTGTATGCTTCAGAAATGTTCTTGCAAATAATGTCTTCGCACATTTTGTGAATATCAGCGATGTAAGTGACATGACATTGGTCTTGGTTGAGCTAATGGCAACGAACTATCTAAACTCCAGCACAATTTGGAGAACCTAAAACATCCTATATGGATAAAAATTGACTATATTCCATTCATATAGTCTCTTTGAGTCTTTTTGAGGTATTCTGCGTTGCTAAAACCAATGATTTGAACTCCAGGATGATTTGGAGAACATAAGATATTGGATATGCAGAAAAATAGATTGCTGTTTAGGCAAACAGCCTCTGTGAGTCTGTTTGAGTATGCTTCTTCCAAAAAAAAACTATATTATAGCTGTGGTTGATTCAATAGATTTTATAAATTGAACTCCACAATCATCTGGAGCTCCTAGAACAAAAATATATATATGAAAATGGGTTGAAAACGATGCACACTGGCCTTATAAATCATTGAAGACATTATCCAATGTTAGAAGCTCAATTTTGAGCACCTAGAACATCTTATTTGGAGGATATATATTATAATCCCTTTATATAGCTTCTTTGAGTCTGCTTGGGTATGCTGCGTTGCTAAGGACGATAGGACAGTCATGGTTGATATAGTAGATCATTTGATCTGAACTCCAGAAAAAATTGGAGAGACTTTTACGATTGATATGAATGAAGCTGGGTGACAAATAATATCTCTTCTGGAACATTGTTGGACATGTTGCATGTATGTGGGTCCTATGATCAGATGTCATAGCGACATGTTCAGCATTTCAGGAGAACTTGGACAACCTAGAACATCCCGAAAAATATGTATATACCCATTTGTATACTTTTCATGTACCATTTGTGTTAAAAACTAACTAAAAATCATAAAATCGTTTATAAAAAAGTGAAAAACAAAAAAAAATTTCTATATCATCTTGAAAAATATCCTCAAAGCCACCTAGCTTCAGCTGCGAAAAGATGGAAGAATGGAAAATTTAAGATTACAATTCCCCTTGATTTAAGTGGAAGTGTCAGCTGGAAATGTTAAGGCATCATTGAGATATAGCTTTTTCAAAAAAAAAAAGTTCGTCCTGCACCTTAAGGGTTAAATAACCACATAAAATTACTCTTATCTTCAAATTGAAAATGAGATAAACCGAAATAAAAAGGAAAAGTCTCGGTCAGTTATTCCCTCGGACTGAACATGAAACTTCTTCTACAGAACATTTGCCCGATTGGTGTAATATCGTCTTCCACGATGATACACAGCTTCGAATCTGAATTTCTAATCTTCATCATTCCGATTCGCTATCCAGTTAAATTTCCCAAAAAGTTTATTTTCTTTTTCTTCATGTCATCACAGCAGAATAAATGTACGTCTATATTTTTCAGAAGCCTTTTTTTTCTTTGTCACATAATGGAAATTCATGCATGAAAAACTTAAATGAAAAACTAGAAACATTGATTTTCATCATAATTAAAATATTATCAACCTTTATTAAAACGTGAGTGGTAATAACACAGTACTGATCTTTACAAATATTAGAGTTTAATCAAATGGACAATAATTTTTTGCTGCTTCTTTCAAGGAGTGAAAATTCAATAAATATATAATAGAAAAACATCAAATTAAAACTAATTCTTTGATTTCTGTATTTTCTTATTTCAGGTACGTCTAGTGGAAATGACACCAAAGCAGAGCACAGCGTTGCAGCTCTCCAAATCAAACCATTGATAGAGCATTGTCCAGCACCGCACATAAGTTGCAGAGTGAATACAAAAATTTAATGATTATTACAAAACCAAGCAGCAATAAGATTGAGGAAACCCGTTAAAAAAAGGTATCTTATCATTAAATTAAACAACAAACAATCGATACAATCAGCCAGGGGAATCCTTCTCAGCCATCACTCACAAGTAGCAACACCGTTCACTTTACCAGCAGCTTCACCATGAAAATTAACTACACGCCAATGATATTCAATTCGGCATAATAATCATTATCGAAATGTTATTAGTGCCGCATGATTAAATGGTATAAAAAAACACAAAGTTTTAAACCTGCCACCGTCCAACCGTCGCAAAATTTATGATACTCTTTTCGCGGTGCCGACTGACTGACGCTTAATCATGATATAGATAGCAATAAAAAAAATAAAACGCACCGAAGAAAACCCGAACGTTTTCGGTCAAATCAGAGGTTTTTTTTAAGGCGTGCGATATTATCGAGAGTCATCTTATGAAAACGTAAAAAGTCGACAAGTCGATTGGTCAAATAAAAAGTGGTTTGTGAAATCATCGTACCTCGTATCATGTTAAATTCTTGTGGATATTTTGTTTTTGATAGCCTCTTCTTCACCACGTGCAGCCGGATGCACATTCTCTCGAAAAAAAACTTGTCCCGGTAAACCACGACGTCAAGATTTAATTAACGATCCATTTCAATTTTATAGATCATGATCATTGAGACGGGGAAAGGAAACGGAAAAAACCAACAGTCAGTGCTGTGCCAGAAATACCCATACGGATCGTTACTCAATCCGATCTGCACTGGTACCTGCGGGAGGTGCATGCGCCTAATAGGTCAACTCTGGCCTATCAATTAACGAACTTATATTATGCAATTTGAATGATTATCTGGCCTCCCCCAATCCACCGTTGACGCCACATAATCCGATGCCGCTGATTTCCAAGTTCGCGCATTTGCTAATATTATTACCATTTTAATGACACGATCATTTCCTCTACCAGCATAATATCAGCAGCCTCCGAGATCCGAGATTTTCCATAGTTTGCAGCGTTGAAAAAAAAAGTAGCGCAGGGCGGTGGCGGCAGCGCATGCCTTTGTGGCACCAAAGTTCCTTTTACCGTAAATCATGGATCGTGTGCAGACCGCGCGCATGATCGCCTTACTCACTGATCCAACAGCAAACGGAGTTGGTTGAGAAGCCTAAATCATCGATTAGATTTGCATACATTCTAGAACCGGGGCACATACACCACATACCATTTTGAGCTCGTGTGTGCCTAAGTAGGTTGATCGTTTGCCATTATTTACCGCCGCGTTTGACCGAAATCAGGCATGGCTGCAGTTGGAATTGTCTAACATGCGGGTCACTCTCCACGTCCGTACGGTTTTTTTTTTTTTGTTAAGAACAAGGAAATTGCACAATATGGAAAATGTGGCGCATGGGGGTAACTACATGGCGAATCGGAATTGATCACTTCAGGTATAATTAGCTTCTAGTGGAGGTGTTGCCTCTAGGTTACAGGCCATTCCAATTTGCTTGCCTCGTTAATTTTGGTGACGCTTAAGTCGGGTGCAGAGCTGTTGAAGTGAACTTCAAATATTTAACTATATTGCTCTTCTATACATGATCTAGAGGGTGCTGGTTGAAATGTTAGCGATATGTTAATTATAAACGAAGAAATATAAGTACTTCTTCAAGACGCACAGAAAAAATGATGAATTCTTACAGAATTCAAAGTAAAGTTTCCCTTCGTTCAATTGTAATCCAAAGCAAACGTTAACAACATAATTGTTTGTTATCTTTAATACAAAAGATCTGATTCAGGCGACATTTGGCTTAAATTGACATGAATTATCCCATGAACTTATTCCAAATCTATGAAAACTTTACAGCAATATAGGGGTCATTCCATCCAGAGTATCCACACCACTTGTAATCAACAATTTTGGGAATCGTTCATCAAGCGCCAATTTATTAAATCTAAATTTTTGTCTTGACAAACCCATAGGTCCTTGTAACCATCCTCTTTTTTTGCGGTTTCAAAATTAGCTTATTGGATCAATAAATCCAGGCTGTGCACAGTTGGAAAAAAACGGACCCAAATTCCCACAGAATGAGACGCCGCTGGATTGGCTACTTGAAATATGTCATTTCATATGGGAAATTTGCCAAAAAAATGAATGGTGCCATTTTGAGCCTGCGCCGAGCCCGAGAAATGGTCCATTTTACCCAATATACCCCTAAAAATGTGTCTTTTTGAGTTGGCATCAATGGTACTACAATTGCCGCTGAATGGTTTGCCCGCATAGAATCCTATTTCATATTAAAAACTCTGAGAAATCGAATGGTGCAAGTTTCATTCAGTTCCGAGCTCAGGAAGTGGCTTATTTTGCCCAATTTCCCCATTAATCTGAGATTTTCTTGTTGGTACCCTTTCAGCTACAAACGCTGCCAAAGTTTTTGGCTGAAAATAGACTATCTTACTTGAAAAAGTCTAAGGAATCGAATGGTGTTGTTTTCCTTTAGTAACAGAATCGGTAAACTGTCCATTTTGCCCCATTAAACCCCTACTGTGCAGGATTCATTCAGTTCCGAGCCCGAAAAGTGACCATTTTTACTCCACTTCTTCTTAAATATCCGAATGAAACAAGACTGCTCCAAAGTCTGAGAATGGCCCAAACCAATATAGAACTATTAAAAAAGTATATGCGCATTTGATAAATACTTAGAGGTCGTATCTGAAAACAACTAAAACGTACTCTTTATTTATTAGAAGCTATAAACTTTTTAGCAAGAAACACTAGGCGCCCTGAAAAGGGCCATTTGGTTTCGTGTAAAGTTATGTGACAATTCATACACCACGTCTTTGTAATCCGCTAGTCCTCATCATCACTGCATCCTTCGCTATCTGCCGAATAACTGCCTTCGAGTTCTGAAACGTCACTGTCCTCGTATTGCTGAATCGTGCTTTCCGAATTATTCACAGTATACATTGCCATTCTACGAGAAAATTCATCGTCCTCTGTTTTTCGGTGCTGTCATTTATATTCCAAATGAGACATCTTAGGGTCCGACCAGGTTAAAGACAGTCTCATCAGATCCGTCAAATTATCTTCTGGAGACGTTTTACGAGCAAGATGAGTACGGGCGAATTTATACCGCTTATGACACCTCTCACCTGCCTCTATGGATTCTATGCGGGCAAACCATTCAGCGACGATTGTAGTAACATTGATACCAACTCAAAAAGACACATTTTTAGGGGTAAATGGGGTAAAATGGACCATTTTCCGGACCCGGCGCAGGCTGAAAATGGCACCATTCGATTTTTTAGTATTTTTCACGTACGACATGGTCTTTTTCATGTAGAAAATTCAGCGGCGATTGTAGATATATGAATAAAAGCTTAACAACACACAAAGATAGGGTTTAATGGGGCAAAATGGACAGTTTTCCGTTTCTGTAACTAAATTAAAACAACACCATTCGTTTTCTTAAACTTTTTCAAGTAAGATAGGCTGTTTTCAGCCAAAAACATTGGCAGCGATTGTAGCTGAAATGGTACGAACAAGAAAATCTCAGATTAATGGGGAAATTGGGCAAAATAAGCCACTTCCTGAGCTCGAAACTGAATGAAACTTGCACCATTCGATTTCTCAGAGTTTTTAATATGAAATAGGATTCTATGCGAGCCAACCATTCAGCGGCGATTGTAGTAACATTGATGCCAACTCAAAAAGACATATTTTTAGGGGTAAATGGGGTAAAATGGACCATTTCCGGGGTTCGGCGCACGCTGAAAATGGCACCATTGAATTTTTTGGCAAATTGCCCATAAGAAATGATATATTTCAAGTAGCCAATCCAGCGGCATCTCATCTGTGGGAATTTGGGTCCGTTTTTTCCCCGTGTGTAGTGCTTCGAAACATTCTCTTTTTAGCTTTAGCTTGAGTTTGTGCTCAGAAGACCGGAAATTTCGTAGTTGCTACTCTGTGGTAGACCAAAACCAGCTAAGTTTTACATAAAGCCTGTCCACGTTAAATTTCAGACACCAAAGAAATAGCAACATAAACAAATTACACATAATTTAATAAAACCGAGTTTTTATTTCACAATGCCGAATTTCACAATCAACTCATCTTCGTGATTGGCAGTATCCTTTCAAAATCCAATAATACTTTGTGGGTGGGTAGACTATGTATATTCAACCAACTTTGCATACTTTGTTTTTTCAAAATTTATCTAGAGTACCATTTGAAAGGGGCTTAAGTTTTTTTTATCGATTTTCTTTAAATCAACCATAGGTACAAGGAAACGGGTACAAAGCAACGGACCTGTGTAACAGGTATTGTCTTTACGTAGCTATAGAACTCCTCAAGTTCTTCTGACATTTTTGAATAGTGTTCAGCTGATATGAGGCAGAAATTTAGTTTTGTAATACCAATATTTACTGTTCAACTTGCCAATCATATAGTTCTCGAGCAGTTTTGATTGTCTTTCCATAATCTTGAGCAAGGCTTGCTCTATTTGTCATTCACTTAAGATTACCAATATTGCTCAAAAATTATTTTCATGTCAGATAGAGCAGCGGCCCATTCTAACCTTGCCAGTGTATGAATTGTGTTTAATGAAATCTAACAAATTTTAAATAAACAACTGAGCTACTATTGAGTCATGGGTCAGTACTACAGATATTATGATAAAGCTTTTATTTTCCAATTTATTGTCCCTCTTATAATATACTTCAAAGGTTTGGTAATACACAGGATCAACCACCTGATTTAATTGTATTAACACGTAAGTTTCGAAAATTAATAATTTACAAATAAGCCCTTTCCAAATAGCAGCCTTGATTTTTTCAAACATTCAAAGATCCTTAAAAAATCCAAATTGTCATTATAATTATATTTAATTATGTAGAAGGAGGTGTTCGCTCATCACCATGAGGCACCAAGAGTGAGCAACAATGTTTTTGGCTAGAATGAAAGATGTGAAGAGAAAGTGTTGAAAGGTCCGTCAGAGTGCGGCAGGTAGGAAAATTAACAGATGTTTTTGAAAATTGAGCGAAAGGGCATGTATCCAATGGTACTCGAACCATGGACGTCAATCTTTGCCTAACATCCCACTGCAGGGTAGGTTGTAGCGACGGAACCAGTCCGCCACTTCAACAGGCAAAAATTGACGCATGGAAAGACGCTCATGTACCACTGTGGCTTGTATAGTTTATTCTTAGCGATCTATTGTGTGCACTCTGTTTACTGATGCGCACATGGGAGAGGAACTCTCTCCTTTTTTTGGGTTTGTTTTGGGTTTGTTTTGTCAGTCGGTGCGAATCAAAACAAACCCAAAAAAGGAGAGAGTTCCTCTCCCATGTGCGCATCAGTAAACAGAGTGCACACAATAGATCGCTAAGAATAAACTATACAAGCCACAGTGGTACATGAGCGCCTTTCCATGTGTCAATTTTTGCCTGTTGAAGTGGCGGACTGGTTCCGTCGCTACAACCTACCCCGCAGTGGGATGTTAGGCAAAGATTGACGTCCATGGTTCGAGTACCATTGGATACATGCCCTTTCGCTCATTTTTCAAAACATCTGTTAATTTTCCTACCTGCCGCACTCTGACGGACCTTTCAACACTTTCTCTTCACATCTTTCATTCTAGCCAAAAACATTGTTGTTCACTCTTGGTGCCTCATGGTGATGAGCGAACACCTCCTTCTACATCATAATCGTTACTCCTCGCACGGAGAATACATAACATAACAATTAATGTATATATTTAATTAGCTTCTGCGTGGTTTTAGGACCAAATTAAGAGACGAGTCGGCGCGGTACACGGTAAAAATTGGACATGAAAAATTTGTTGTTAGAAAAACTTTTTTTCCTTTAAAGTGCCCATCTTGCAATGTATGGCGAACTTTTATATAACTATATTGCCTTTATTAAAAAAAAATTCGTCCAACTCTAAGATAGCCATTTTTGGCAAATTGACTTTGAATTTTTGAATATTTGTTTTTAGCGTGTAGGAATTGATTTTACAATTTTTACAGTTTATTTCATATAAGTAAGGACGATTTTCTAAAAGTCACTAATACATCACTTATTTGCAAGTCTGTTCCTTTTTGAGTTAAGTTAATTTAAAAAAAACCGATCAAAAAACTTAAGCCCTTTTCAAATGGTAGTCTCAAAATTTTGAAAATAAAACAAAGTATGCAAAGATGCTTGAAAAGACAAAGTCTATACACCCACACAGTTTCATTCGATTTTGAGAGGGTGCTGCCAACCACTGGATTCGTCAATAATATCTAGATTAACAACAGTTTATCAATATATTATTCCTTCTTTCTGTAATATTCCCGAACTTTCTGTGGTACACCCACCACCAGGTCCCGTACAGTATCCTCAGATACACCAGCCGTGACGATTCACCGGCTTCTCTTGAAATCATCGGTACCATTTGCTTTCTTCTAAGTTTCGAATAGTTTCCGCTTAACTAGAGCCCAGTACTTGTCTATTGGGCGAAGTTCTGCACAGTTTGGTGGATTGGCTGTTTTTGGCACGTATTCGACCTCTTGTATCTTAAACCATTCCAGGACGGATTTCGCATACTGACAAGATACCAAATCCGGCCAAAACAGAGATGGAGAATCATGGCTTCTGATAAACCATTTTTGCAGACATTGTTTCTCGTACACATCCTTATTGACAGTACCGGTAGAGACGAAACTTTAAGATTTTCGACCACATCTACTTATGGCCTGCCAGATCAAATACTTCTTCAGGAATTGGCAACGGGTTTCCTTTTCCTTGTGGTATAAAAAGCCAAACTCAGAAGCAATTTTAAGTCGTCGAGTACGTAATGTTTTGTTATCCATTATGATACAAAAAAAATGCAAAAACATGATGTAAAGCACGACTTCTTGCGGCGAATTTTTTTCTTGTCATCACGGTTGGGCACCTATTTCACTTATTACGTCTTCAGTCCTTGTCTCAGCTTAACTTTTTGTACGTATGATTTTGACTTTCCAACTTTACGAGCCACATTTCGCACAGAAAGATTGGGATTTTTCTCAATAATGGCTACCACCTTCTGGTGCATTTGTTGGGAGTATAAGGCCTGTATCCGCGATAATCCGGACACCTCAACACATGAATTAAACATAAATTTTGCATTATATTTCCGTCGTAGTTGTTTATTTCAGATACATGGGATGTGTTCAAACAATTCGTGAAGACAAAACATTTGCACGGTATTTGCATAAAATGTTCGAACTTTGCGCTTAACTCCGTCCATTAGGGTTTGTATAGACTCTTCAAAAATCGTAGAAGCCGTCTTTGTCCAAATTTGCTGGAAGTGTTTGATGTCTTTGATTCCTTGCTTCCTTCCAGAAAGCTTCCGCTTCATCAGAGCCCAATATCTCTCGATCGGTCGTAGCTCTGAGCAATTTGGTGGGTTTGAGGTTTTTGGTACAATGTCCACTTGATTTGCTTGGTACCACTCCATCACAATTATACCATAGTGGCATGATGCCAAATCGGACCAGAACAAAGGTTTTTCTTTGTGACTTTTGATGAATGGTAGCAATCACTTCTGCAGACACTCTCTCCTTGATCTCCTTGTTGATTGTGCCTGTAGTGGTGAAAAATTACTCTTTTAGCCACACTTGCAAATCGCCACACATTTTTTATTTTTTGGGAAATGTCGATGCCTTCTTCGTTCTGAAATGCTCAGCTGTAGCATTTCTGGCCATAGCAGAATAAAAAGTCAGCCCTGGAAGCTGCTTGAAATCCTCCAGGACATAAGTTTCATCGTCCATAACAACGCATGAAAACTTCGTCAAATATCTAAACAAAATCATCAAAAGGTCGAAAGTAACAATTGTAAATGACTTAAAACGTAATTTTCCTGGAAATGACAGGTTGCTTACATCTATATGCACTACTAACGGGAAGGTACTAACTCCTTGTATCTGTTTCTGGTGCTATTTTGTTTGTGAGAGCAAGCAGATCCCAAAAAAATACGCTAGAAGTCATTGTTTACAAATGTTACTTTCGACTTTTTGACTATTTTGTCTAGATATGTAGTACCACCCATTGCACAGTGGACAAGAACTGATGAAATCTAAGGAAAAAATCTGTAACTTTTATCTCTCCTAAGCGCGCCTTGTAAACAAGGTCATTTCCGCTTGGAAATTGTCTGGGAAATCGAATGGAACTAGTTTCAATCATCACACGAATATGGTTGTGAAGTTAAAAAGCTTATTTAACCCTCTTTCCGGTATATTTTTGAATAATTTATAGATATCTTTGCATGGAGAGGCACAATATCAACAAAATAGTGCAAATCCCATGTGAAATTTTCAAGAAAATCAAATAGAAGCTGTTTCTACTTCCGCTCGGCTCTGTGAACGAAGATATGACTGGTTTTACCCTACTGCCCCTTGTATTCTTGAATAGTTTATAGATATCTTTGCTCGGAGTGGCTCAAGATCAACCAAATAAGGCTAGTCCTATGTAAAGTTTCTTAAAGAATCGAATAGAAGTTGTTTAATCTACCGCACGGCTCTGTGAACAAAGATATGGCTGATTTCACCTCAGTTTAACCCATATAGTTTAAATAATCTTCTCTTCTATATATATAAAAATGAATGTTTGTTTGTTAGTAAGGCTAAAACTCGAGAACGGATGAACCAATCTTGTAAATACCTAAGGATGATTTGTTCCTTTTTATCCAACAAAGGATTAGAAGAAAATAAAAGTTAGAAAACATTTAAGGAAATTCGGAAAATTGTAAAATAAAAGAGGCATTTTTCCATAAAAAATCAAATTTTGTTTATATAAATCAAATGTTGTTTGTAAAAAATGCAGAAAAATTAAAAAAAAAATGATTTTGAATACAATAAATTCAAATTTCTTCACCTTCAAACTATGCAAACTTCAAGAAATACCCAATTTTCAACAATTAGTTAATAGAACATCTTCAACTCAACTCAGATGCCAATGCTAAATTGTCACATTGAAAATGCACAAAACTTTGTTGTTTTGGACAGTTTCTTCATGATATCTTACAGCACTGTAATCAACTCATGTCGGTCCGGCAAGACATCATACAAAAATCAACAATTTTTCATGCGTTGGAACTTAAAAAAATACAACTTCTGTATTCTAACATAATACACCAATTAAAATGGCCAATCGATCACAGATTATCAACAATATGAAATGATTGCCGATTGTCATATTTTTAGCAGCCAAAATTGAAAATATCCAAGTTATCCAGAATGACAATTGACTGTCACTTTCAAATTGACTACAACAATGAAGGACATTCATGCTATTTAAAAAAAAAAGCGATGTAAATATCGAATACCGATTTATTGTGTGAATCGATTTTAAAGATATTGCAAGCGATAAATTAATATTAAACGGAACGAAGTCCGTTGGATCAGCTAGTTCAAGAATATAAGAGGAAGTGGGGTAAAATCAGCTAAATCTTTGTTCACAGAGCCGTGCGGTATATAAAACAACTTCTTTTCGGTTCCAAAGGAAATTTCGCATAGGACTAGCCCTATTTTGTTGATCTTGAGTGACTCCGAGCAAATATATCTATAAATTATTCAATAACATAAGAGGGAGGGGGTAAAATCAGCCATATCTTCGTTCACAGAGCCGTGCAGTAGATGAAACTACTTTGATTCGATTCTTCAAGAAATTTTACAGAGGACTAGTCTTATTTGGTGGATTTTGAGCCACTCCGAGCAAAGATATCTATAAACTATTTAAGAATACAAGGGGAAGTAAGGTAAAATACGCTCTTTAACTACACAACCATATTCATGCGGTGATTGGAACTAGTTCCATTCGATTCCCCAGACAATTTCCAAGCAGTAATGGCCTTCTTTACAAGCAACGCTTAAAAGCGACAAAAGTTACAGATTTTTTCCTTAGTTTTCATCAGTTCTTGAACACTGTGCATTGTAACACGGTAACTAAATCCGACAGCAATGGGCTCTCCTCTCTGTAAGATTTGATCAAGCTTTAATAACCACTGACTAACCTAATAATGCCATTGTATAAAGGGCCAAAAACGGGTTGGGTGGATCGATAGGCGACATCACTTTTACGTATCCACAGGGATGTATATGTAGAATCTCCTTCCAACAACAAGATTGAACAATTGGTCAAAAACGCAAGCTATCTAACATGAGGATGCCCAAGCAGGCGGGGAGAAGAACCCACCTTTTTTTCACAAACTGTTAGCAATGCAGAGTTGGCATTCCCACTCTCCCCATGCAGAGTGCTTCAATCGCGTGCCCTGATAGTCCCTCTTATCTCTTGAATTATTTATATAATAGTGTATTTATTTATGTAAATGAAATCATTCGTATCTATTATATATGATCTCCATTCGGTTGATCCTAAAATGTTATGAATGTTGTAAAGTGTAAACGTGTAGAGTTCTGTAGTTTCGCACTTAAGCAAATCGTTTGTTTTGTTCGTTTTCAGCTATAGCAGCAATTCACCAAAAACTTCTTTTGAGGTATCCTGAAAAAAATTGTTAAATCTATTGAAATTTTACAAAATTATCATTTATTCGTTTTAATTTACTGTTGCCGTGGTCACTATTAACTGCTTGCTGCTGATTTTATGACAGCAATCCGTTTTTAATTTTGCTATCTTAAAAGGTATTGCTCCTGAGTTAGGAAAGCGAAGAATTAATTTGCAGGGAGTTAGAGACAAATGAGCAAAAAAATTAGTAATGTTTAAATCATCTATGAAGTAAAATCAATAAAACAATACAATTAAATATAATGATATTGTGAGTTTTGATGGAGTAATGACAAAGACTGAACTGTAAAATCAAACACTGACCAACTGGCACACAGCGGTGCATGAGTTAGATCAGCTCATAATTGGTGAAAAGTTCATTTGCAAACCTGAAATGAAAAATACAGGAGATTCTTCAATTACTCTTGTTTTCTGATAGGTCCATAAATGATTCTTTATGCCTGTGGAATAGAAAATGTAGTACCATAATCAATGTTAGTCTCTGAATTAATTATTTTGGACGAAGAAATTTGTTTTTTAGAGTTTGTCGTTTATAATCCTCTCTTAAAACCGTAAAAAACCTTCCTATCTTTTCAAATACATAACGTGAGCTAGGTGGACCAAAACTTACAACGAAGCAAATGCGAAGCTGAAAATATGAAGAGATGTTATAATATATAATGTAAACAACTATCATATTTGTAATGTTTAGCATGTCTGCTGATCCTCCTGAAATTGTAGACGGACTTGCATTACCATAACCACGAGGAAAGAAAACAATTCAAAATTACTATACAATACTTGGGAATTCCATGGATGATCTGAAATTATATGCCGTATAAAGAATACTTGCACTCTCTAAGGTAGGATAAGATTTCAGCATGCTAGCTTACCGGGGTCGCGCTGTCTACCACCTAATGTATCATTGAAGCGGTACAGCATTTCTTACTCAACCGCTGGATGCCAGGAAAGACACTGTTTGAGCCGCACCTCCTTGGTGAACAGACGCTCGGTACGCACCTCCTCAAGCTAGCTGAAGTCAGAAGGACAGCAGTGCCCAAGCTGCACTACCAGCTAAGTACGCAATCCTTAGCTGACGGTCTTTGTCATCTCTTGACCCGTGAAAGCATGAGGTAGGAACTTGTGAGGACCATAGCTAGGTTGCGGGGACCTAGGTTGTCTACTCACCATTTTGCAGCCCGTGGCAAGATTGCATGCCAAAAAATTCGTATTTTGCAGCCGCTTTTACAAAATGCTTTTGCGTATTTCCATTCGAACGCCATTTTTCTGAATATAACAAGAATGTAAACATGTTGTGCCACGAAATTAAGAGGAGAGTTTCCGCCGTAATATAACTGACAGGTTTCAGCGATCCCAGAGATAATTCAAAACCATCACTGAAATAAAGGTGTCCGAAATTTAACGGGGACAGGCTTTAGCTCCAAATTAAAATGGGAAACCATTCTTCATGCACACGTTTTGAAGGTTTATATTAAAGGGTGTTCCGATCAAAATTTGGTCAAACAGTAATGTGTGTGAGTCGATCAAAATTTTTATTATTAAGTCAATTTTTTTTTCTTTTTCAAGTTCAGTTAATACAGAACACAGGAGAAATATTCAGCTAAGTTTCCTTTTCATCGATTTTGTACAGACTGCTTGTCGACTTTATTCGTCGCAGAACGTCAGTTTGCCTTGAACTGTTCCGCTTAACGATGGCCCAATATTGTTCGATTGGGCGGAGCTCTGGCGTGTAGCGAGGGTTCTTGTCCTTGGGTACCACTTGAACGTTGTTGGCAGCATACCACTCCATGGCCTTTTTTTCGTAATGGCAAGATGCCAAATCCCGCCAAAATAGATCGGAACAATTGCGCCGCTTCAGGAAAGGCAGTAGACGTCTTTGTAGGCACTTGTTCAGATAAATTTCCTGGTTGACGGTTCCGGTCGCAATGTAAACGTTGCTCTGAAGGCCACAGGTGCAGATGGCCTGCCCCAGCAGATATTTCTTCGCGCACTTTGACAGTTTAATGTGCTTGAAAATATCAACCACTTTTCCCCGTCCGGTTGCCGTGTAAGATTTCTGTCCAGGAAGCTGCTTAAAGTCTGCCTTGACGTAAGTTTCATAGTCTTGTTCCACGCAATCAAACTTCTTCAGCATCGTCATGTACAACTTTCGCGATTGTGCTTTGGCCAATAAAGCGAAAATTTGTTCTATTTCTTTCAAATCCCATTTTCAACTAATTCAAGCAATAATAACAACATTTTCGAGTGCAGTTATCTCTATAGAGTCACCTTAAACAAATTTATTCAATGTGTCCTCCATTTTTATTAATAACATCCTCGAGTCGATGCCGGAAGCCAGAGCATGGCTTTCGGACGTAGTACGCCGATATTGACTGCCATGTGCGTGTTATGGTTGACTTCAGGGTTTTCACACTAGCGTGTGATGTTATGCAGGCTCGTGCTTCAACATATGCCCAAATCGATTAATCCAACAAATTAAGATCTGGACTGCTAGGGGGCCAAAAATCCTTCGGCCAAAACTTCATGATATCGTTCAACCATTGTTGGGCTCGATTGGACGTGTGACACGACGCTCCATCCTGCTGTAGGACAACGCTTTGGTCCTCGGAGAAGTTGGCTCCTTGGTACTTTAAAATACCGATACACGATTGATTTTAACTCCAGCATCAATGAAAACATGCGGCATTTTCAAACCATTGGACGCCACCAAGCCAAATATCATGACACCAGCCGGATGTTTGGTTTGAAATTTGAATTTCACTTTTTCCGGAATGATCTCCATTTTCTGCGGTGAAATGAACCAGTCCGTGCAGCTGTTGGCTGAAAAGCTTTTCGTCGGAGAACAGGAATATTATTTTTTCCTTCCCTTTTCCCTCAACAAGGAAAGAAATCTCTTGGAACGAGTCACTCGTAGCTCCTTGACCCGGTCCGTAATCAAGTGGCGTTTTACTCTGGCTATGGAAGATGCATGCAGGTATTCTTTGATGATTCTCCGCATGGATTTCTCCGAAATATTGACTTCCTTTGCAAGATTTCTTATAGAACGCACCGGGTTGCCGATTTGATCATGTTCGGCGTGCGTGCAAAGCGCGAACGTCCGCTTCCCAGTTTCCACTGCTTAGGACCATCCAGCAGGGACTTTTTTATGAGGTAAACTGTTGCCAAATGGCACCCTACCACCTTGGCAATCTCTTTCCATTTCTTCTGGGCGAGCAACAAACTGGTGATCACTTCTTTCGCGAACATTTGGACGAATTTGCAATAAAACAAATAGAATGTTTGGATACAGCACTTGAAAGTAAACATAAACAAATACACTTTCGACAGAAATTAGTCACTAGCTATACGAATTAACCCAATACTCAGGTTTGAACATTTTCACATTATATTCTGCCGCGCTCTGTATAATAAATTTGCATGTCGAGAAATCTTTGATAGCCAAATAAAACATATCTTAAACTGCAAAAAAGCACAGATTAACATTATATTTAAAGAAAACGCAAACGCTTTTTTGTTCTCAGATTAATTAACATTAACCATAACGTAGGCGTGGATACTTTCGATAAATCACTGATCCAACTAGACCACCGATTGAACTGATTGTATGATTCATTTGGTAAGCCAAGTGAATGTCTGTACTTCAGCTAACAAATGCAGCCTTCGATTCTCACATCCATTCAATCTCTCATAACATCCATGGCCACTTGTAGTTTGTTATTTTTTTTTCCTCCTCCTGAGTCTAAGTCAGTCATTTGATATCACCATGTCCAGTGTACACTGCCAAGGTGACCGTCGTACCTTCGCACTGCACTACTCTACTTAGTAGGTACTTGATACGTGGTAGAGTACCCTTTTCCATCAGCAACTCCACCCAAGCACCCAGATATGGAGTAGCTGGCCTCCCAATTCAGCGCACCGAGAGCAAACCGATGGATCAGCAAAAAAAAATAGGTGATCAATCTACACCTTCTGCCCCCAAATGGGCTAATAAAATAAACATTTAACAATTTAATTTTCGAATGTTTGCCCGAGAGTGATAATTAATTTTATATGCGTACTTACATAAATGGTACGTGTGTGCAGCAGTGGAGACCACCACCGTCCGTTCAGTAGTTGCAACCGTCGACGGTGGCTGTCGAGATATCTAATAAACAATGTGGTCGTTTCGGTAACGATGCTGCTGCTGCTGCTGTGGCTGTCATTTCTGCCGCCTTCGACCTCCGGTGTGAAAGACCCAAAGGGGCTGAACACTCCAAGAGTTTCGAACATTGTAAAAAAAAAATGGGCGCAACCCCGCGGTCACTGGTGGACTGAATCATAAAAATCCCAATTGCTTCGGGTTGAGCTATGAGGAAACATTCACCTTGTCCTTGGAAGCATTGTCTGCACTGGTTGGTAATCTTGCTGTTGGCCAGGGCACGGGATCTTGTTAGGTTTGATTGATCATTATTTTTGATTAGATCAGGTTGGACTTTGGGTGGATGTTTTTTTCGAATGAATAGTCCCGGGACAGGAATGTCCGCGAACAACAAGTGATCCGCGTATGTTCGGTTTTAAACGATTTTTCAGTAGGTCGCACCCAGAATAATGGTGTCGATGGCGTGCACAAGACACGCTTGGTTGATAATTGGGGTGGAACCCGGTTATTTGCTATTGATTCCAGATTATGGGAAGGTAGGTTGGTGTCAGAAGACAGATTATATTTAAGGTGTCGAATGAAAATGCCTTTGCTGGCATGATACTCACCCCGTGAATTATAAGAATAATAGACACAGGAGTCCTTGAAGAAGAAGGGAGGGTGGTTTCGTGCTAGCATCAGAATTAAACGTAATCAAAATGACGGAAAAATACAGTGGTCTTATGGAATCGTGAAATAGAGATTTTATTGGAAAAGATACATGGCGTACGTTACACCTGTCATTTTTTTCAAATAAACTTAATGCTGATGATGTTTTGTATTTAGTATAACCTTCTATGTTATTCGCATGATTCCAGTAAAAACATGAAAAATTATCTTACCAGGGAATGTGAACGGCAGCGATGAACCCAAGAACAAGAAAAATCATCCCGAACTGAATAACATAATTTAAAAGTAATGCACGTTTCTTATGTAAAAATCTTATATCTATTTCCTAAAGTATTTCACTATCAATTGTCGTTTTTTTTTTCGAGTTCAGTTATGGTGATTAGGTCCTTTCTAACAAATTTACTCGATGTGTCCCCCATTTTTTAATAATGACATCCTACAGACGACGCCAGATGCTAGAACATGCCCTGTGACCGTAGTAATGTGCCTCGACTGTCATGGCGTATGGACAGACTTTCATAACGGGGAGATGTTTTGCCGGCTTGTGCTTCAACATATGTCCAAATTGAATAATCCAACGGGTTAAGGTCCGAACGGCTAGCAAACACCACATCTTTCGGCCAAAGTTTATGTTTTTCATCAGCCTTATTTGTGTACGATTTGACGTGTAACATGACGCTTCATCCTGTCTTACCGTTATTGGCATTGACTTTAACACCAGCATTTGATTGTTTGATTGTTTTTATCACTTACTATCACTATGTATCTTTGCATACAACAGCAAAGTACGATAGCACCTTGAAAACTCTCATCTGAGTTGCCCAAGGCACAAACTTCCAGCAAGAATTGCGTATTCTAGAAAAGAACAATCATGAACCGCTAGCTCTTCGAAAGGCTGATTTCAAATTATCACTAAATGATGTCAATGTGTGGTTTGACAACACTGGTTTAATCCGACTTAACGGATAACTAGCCTCAGGCTCTTCCGACATTCGATTTTCGATTCTACTACCAGCCGACCACCACCTTTAGAATTCAATAGCCAATTCCATCCACTACCAAACCTTACATGCAGGTCCAACACAATTATTGGCAACCATCCGACAGCACTTCTGACCAATTCGTGGCAGAGACCTTGCTCGTAGGACTGTCCACAAATGCGTGACATGTGTTCGTTTTTGCCCTCCGACTAGCAAGCAGTTCATGGCTCCACTTCCTACAAACTATATTACCGCAGCAAAGGTGTTTGAAACAACGGGGCTGGACTAATGTGGTCCGTTTTTGGTTCGACCAATGCATTGGCTGGCGAAGGTGCGTTGGTTAAAGTCTGGGTCACAGTGTAAATCTGTTTCACCTTGAAAGCCGTAGTCCTCGACATTGGTAGTTTATGGGAGTCTGCTGTCAAATCCTTCAAGCGACTCCTCCTGAAGACTATAGGAGCAACTTCAAATGAATACGACAACATGCGCAAAGAAGTCGTTTAAGCGGAGTGCATAATGAACTCTAGGCCGCTAACGCCTCTTTCAAAAATCCGCAGGACCTCTCCGTCCTGACTTCTGGCCACTTTCTTCTACGAGAGTCTATCCATCATTTGCCCGAGCCCGATCTTTCCCAGGTGCCGACTCATCGTCTCAACCAGTTCCAGGTCACTCAACGTTTCGTCGTCGATTTGTGGAAACGTTGGTCTAAAGAAAACAGGGCCGCTACATTAACGGTCATGCAAGTGGAGTAAAACAGCAACGAAATTCCACGATTTTTTTTTTTTTTTCTTAAATTAACAAGTATTTATTCAACAAATGTTTAACAATTACAATAATATTATAATGTTTACAACTTTCTTCTTTCTTCTTGTCATTTTACATTTTGTTCACACATTTGCATTTTGTCTTGCTTAACCCTAATTCACTAACTCTAGTATTAACTGGGGAAACCGATTAGCCGCGGTGTACTCGGGGTAAGTATCCCATTCACTCATGTCCTCTATCACACAAACCCACGCACTCCTTTCCATCCATACAAAAATACACAATCGCACATTTGTATGAAGGATAGGGGTACTTAACCTAACTTACCTAACTTAGCCTAAAGGGATTTTTACTTCAAAATATATACAAATTATTTTCAAAATGTTTCTTCATTGCATTTCTATTGTTCCATCGTTCTTGACGAATATGATGTTGAAATTTATAAATTCGGGTTTTTCCAAAATGTTTCAAATTAAAGGCGATTGCTTCCCCAACTAACCGTAATGCTGCATTCTCTTTATAGCTTTTATCATCTATACATGTTCCTATTATTTCCTCCGGATCATCATACACTAACCCCAATCTTTGTGTGATCAAATTATGAATCCAATTCCATATTTGTTCTGATCCTGTACATTTCTTTATTCTATGCTCTGCTGTATCCAACTGTCCGCAATATTCGCATATATCAGTTATTATCCCACTTATTCTATTCCTTAATAGTTTTACTTTTGAGCTAACAATGTCATTTAAGGCCAAATAAAGACCTTCTCTAACATTCGTCGAAAGAAATGGCTTACTGCAATTTTCCCACAAAATATCCCACTGTATGCTAGGATTTTCTTCTTCTATCTTATTTGTATGGTTACCCTCATTCAGCATATACCTATATATAAGCTTTGTCGAAGTTAACAATGGGTTATCAGCTACCGTATCGGCATAGCTTAACCAGTCGCGACAATTTTTAGTTAAAGATGTGTTACTCTTTTGAGCCATCATAAAATGATCAACTGTGTCAACTTGTTCAGAAAATAGTACATTTTTTATGAATAACGCTTTACTTTTAAGGTAGGGGTCGATAAGGGACAGGCCTCCTTTATTCGTATCTAAAAACAATTGATTGCGAGCAACTTTGAAAATCTGTCGATTCCAAAGAAACATCCAGCAACTTGTATTAATTTGCGCCAGGTGAATTTTGTTGGGCGGAAAAACTTGCGCTAAATACCATATCTTCGATAATATAAAAGTATTCAGAATCCAGACTTTTCGTACTAAATTCAAATTTCTTTTAGAATGCGTTTTAAGGCAGTGCTTAATTGATTGAATAACTGAATTATAATTACTTGTTACTGTATCTAGATATTTAGCATGGATCGTAACGCCTAATATTTTTAAACTGTATTGCTCATGGATCTGGTGCGGTCCAGTTTTGCAATTATTAAAACGCATATAGTGCGATTTATGGATGTTCAGTCTTATTTTAGAATATATGCTAAAATAATTGATGATCTCTAAAACCGTGTCAAACTCATGATCATTGAGGATAAAAATATTGAGATCGTCTGCATAGGCCAATACCATTATAAATGTATTGGCTACGAAGCAACCTCGAATATTATTGCTAATCATCCGTATAAGCGGTTCTATGTACAGCACAAATAGTGCCATACTAAGTGGACATCCCTGACGTACTGATGACTTTACGTTAATGTCGTTGGTTAGAAATCCGTTGAAGAGCACTTTGGAACTTGCATTGCAGTAAAGATTTTTAAGACAGTTGATGAAAACAATTCGAAATCCTAATTTTTCAAGAACCGCCCATAAGAACGCATGATTAACCCTATCGAAGGCTTTTTCTAAATCGAGACTAAGAAGAAGACCTTTAAATCTCTTTGTCTGTCCTGCACGAATGGTTATGTTACGTAATTTTTTCAAGTTTTCGACACATGAATATTTTGGATTACATGCCGTTTGACCGGATCCAATGATTTTGTCTAGTAAAGGATGCAGTCGATTAGCTAAAATTTTCATAAATAGTTTATAATCTGCGTTCAACATACTTATTGGTCTTTTGTTTGCTATGTCATGTGGATTTCCTTTCTTTGTAATCAGGCATATTATACCCTTCGAAAAGTTCATGGACGGACGCACACCATCGGTCAAGTATTTGTTAAAGAGTACCACTAAATCATCAATTATGTGTTCGGAGAATCTCAAATAGAATTCGTATGTCAGCCCATCTGGACCAGGAGTTTTCTTTTTAGCAGCTTCCTTTAAAACATTCTCTAATTCAGTTTTTTCAATTGGTCTGATGAGGTTGACTCCGTCTTCAGCAGCCATCTTGGCTGTAAGGTGTCCCAAAGTCTCCTCATATTCGGTTTCATCGTTATCTGTTTGGAAAACATTGCTAAAGTGTGAAACCAAAAAATCTTTCACCAGACGAGGGTCAGACGTTGCAACACCATCAACTAATAGGCAAGAATCAGTGCTGCCCGATTGCCTATTGATACGAGAAGTTAAGTGAAATAAACTAATTTTTTCGTCGTGCAGCAGCGAATTTGAGCTAATTTTCATTCCTAAATTTGATAACCTATTATGTTCAACTTCCATAAATTTGGACTTAATGAAACACATTTCATTGTAAACATCTTCGCCTGCCGACTATTTTTCCATAATTTCATTTAAACATACATAGTAAATTTGTTTTTCTCTGTGTATTTGTTGGTTCAAAAGATAACTTTGATTTTTGAAAAATCTAGAAATTTTGCATTTAGCGTAATCATTCCACCAAGCGTTGATATCGTTCTGATATAGACTGTTATTTTTACATTCAAGGTAGGTTTGTATTAGAGAATCGCATACATTTCCATTAGAAAGGAGACTTGGATTAACCTTCCAATAGCCCCTTCCACGAACCTGTACTGAAATACCGTCAGGAACCTGATATTTTACCACCACAGCATGATGGTCGGAAAAAGCAATGGCTTTAGTAGTAATCGATCTTACTTTATCAATAAAGTCTAGTGATGCGTAGTAACGGTCTAATCTTGATCTAGAATCACCCCGAATAAAAGTAAAGTTAGTTGTCATGTTCTTTTTCATTTCTACGTCGAATAACCGTAATGTTTGAACTAAAGTTTCCAAGCCTGTGCAATTGTTTGTACTTTTACTATTTGAATCCGATCTAGACAAAACACAATTAAAATCACCTACGATAACATTTTCTTTGTTGGTTGACAAATGAGGAATAATATCAGAAGTGAACATTATGTTCCGTTCATTCTTATTACCTGACCCTGAGGCTGCGTAAACGTTAATAAAATTCAATTGATCTATAACTACTGACGTTAATCGACCATTGGTACTCATAATAACATTTTCAAATTTGACGCTTTTTCTCACAAGAATAGCCGTGCTTTTGTGCTCAGTCCCTATATTAACGATGGCAGTGTGAGAGGGAAGAAACCCAAAATCTTCAAAAGCCACCTCCTGTAAGAATACGATGTCAATATCGTTATTCCATACAAAGTCTCTCAGGAGAGACTTTTTCACCTGGGTGTTTATAGCGTTAATGTTAATTGTGCATGCAGTTCGTACAAATACCATTGTTTTGTTAAGCACTTACTCACTTATTCACTCAGTCACTCACTCACTCACTCACTCACTCAAACAATCTAATAAAAACAATGGATTCCACCGTACTCACTTGCCTTTCTTAGCAGCGGAATTGTTACTTATTGTTTCAATTACCTTTTGTTGACCAGTTTTTTTGTTTCGTTTGGATCTCTGATTACGGAATGAAACTTCCGCCTCTTTCTCGCTGTCGCCGTCCGTACGCGTGGATTCTTGTGTGCTCGTCGATACTGGAGAGGTTGCTGCTCGCTTTTGACCTTGCTTCGGATCGATCTCCATTGATTGTGGTTCATCATCTGCCTTGGGTTGTTCTTCCTGGGTTGACTCGGGTTCCTTGCTTGATCCTGGCTGTCCTTCTTGCATTTCACGTGTGCTGGTTTTACTTTGGCTCAATATTTCATCTTTCTTCCGAGTTAGAGTTTGCATGTTAGCCACTAGCGGAGGTAAGATTACGTTTGGCGTAGGCAATGATCTCCCGTGAGCAGTAACCGTGCTGTATGACCGTGCACCTCCACCGTTGGATGTTGAAACTGCTGCCAACTTGGGGCAATTTGCCTTCATATGCCCTTCCTCCTTACAGTAGAAACAGCGGTTTTTCAAACCATCGAAATAAATCCGCGCTCGGAAATGCCCAATGAATATGTTCGCTGGGATTTCCTTAGCGATTTCCATATGGACACCACGGATGCCACTGAATATACTTAAATTGTACTCAGCTGGGTAGCGTTCCCTTACCTGTTGCCTGACTGTCCCAAATTGTCCCAAAACAAGAGCAATGGACTTATCATCAATTTCGGGTGGCAGGTTGAAAATTCGCACGTAGCGAAATATGCGACTGGCCATGGCTAGAGTGACTGATGTCGTTGAATCGTCGCCATACTTAAAAGCGTAGACCTCTTCCACGTGGTTACAGAATTCATTGAACCTACCATCATCAAGGAACTTGATAAAGAATAATCCGTCGTTTTCGTCTTTGTAGACCGAATGCAGGTCCGCTGCGCTGAGATCCAGTTGGCTTGTAACAAATCTGAGGACTTCCAGATGCGAGGGTGCCTTAGCACCAGATTCGAAGCACAGTTTCAGCGTGTTCTTTCGTACACTCGATTCCATTTTATCTATCTTTCAATAGATTCCGTTAACACTATCACTAATACAACAACGGCAAAGCCGTGTTCAAAGTAGGGAAATTTACGAGAGCGATTGGAATAGTCGACTGATCGGTCCAACGTCTCATCCGAGAATGACGTTGGTACCATGGTCTAAGTCAACCGGGGTGGATTTCCACCGAAACAATGACCACTCGGCAAAGTTGTGGCCGCCTATTCAGGCAGCGACAACATCGTACGCGTAGTGGACGTACGCCCACAACTTGGTATCCACCGCCGAGCAATGTCTGAGCTTTGGCTTCTTCACAGCGAAATCAACGAAGAATCACCAAAGACTACCGCGTGTGATCCTACTACATATCCTTGAAGGCTACGCTTCAACGGAGCACTGAATTTTTTTTTACGTGCTTACTTAATGCTGCAAACAAACTGATAACTGATTTGTTTATACACAAGAGGGTAGCTACAAATGACAATACATACACACTCAGATTATTTTACAGAAATCTGTAAAATTTTACGAAATTCTCAACAGCTGAACGTTCGGTAATCCGATTTTACGGATTTTGGTAAAATTTTACCGAAATCCGGTAATTTTTTTACAGATATCTGTAAAATTCAACGAAATCCGTTAAATCGGATTACCTGTTCAGCTGTTGAGAATTCGGTAAATCTTTACAGATTTCTGTAAAAAAAATCTAAGTGTGTAGGTATATTCACCACCAGGTGGCAGAGTGTCACATGATAAATCGCTAAAATCAGTGTATTTATTTTCTATAGCATACGTTATCCCGAGTAGCACAATTCAGTCAAAGTAAGTAGCAGTAACTGGTTTTCGACTTAATTAAGTTGCATAACAATTATTTCCATCGATTAACAATAAGCGTGCTACTACGTATTCCAAACTGATGTGAAATAGTCAAAAGTAGGCACGACCATCAATGATTTGGATGCACATTTCTCTCTATAAAGACGCAAGATGTATTGATCACCAATCTAGAGATCCTTGTGGTCCAAGACTAACTTCTTTAGAAAGCATACATTTTCACATATTTTAGAGAGGCGTGCCTTTTTCAAAATATCATAGCCAGAAACCAAACGGGTCAATTAGAATAGCGACATCGAAAAAAAATCAGGGAAGCAATAAAACTTTATGGTTTAATAAACTTTGTATTTTCAAGTATGTCAAGTATGTATCAAGTTTCAAACTCATGCTCGAGCTTGACCGTTTCGTTTATTTGTATGACAATTTCAAACTAAAAATATATATCTGAAAATAATCTGAATTTTGTGCTAAAATTTTCATATGAATTTTAATTTATGCAGGAAGTATTAAAAAAAAAGATTTGAACTGCATAATTACACCTAAATGTAGACAATAACGTTAAAAAACCCAGATTATTACTCAGAAAACTACACAGAAAGAAGTAAACAATAAATTCTCTGCGTCATCTAATGAACATAAAGGGAATGCTAGATTTGATATAAATTAACTTTTCATGCAAATTTCAGCCAGATATCGCTGGAACCTTGTCTGTTGTGTAGAAGATTTCTAAAAATGTTGAATGCTCCATAAAAGATTGTACACAATTACGTGGTTAACATTTGCTTTGGCTTGAAATTAAACGAGGGGTAATTTTAATTTGAAATTCATTATATTTTTCTGTGTATGATATTCCCCGAAATAAGATTATCTTACCGACATTATTTAAATGGCTCAGCTAAAAAGTACTTGACCAGACAAAAAAAAATCTGAAGTTAATGATATCTTACAAAACAACATTATGACCGTTTGTTTGAATGTTTGTTTTGGATATTACTGGATGTCCGAAAAATTAAGTTTCAATTTTTGTTGTAAAATCTACTTTTTGTTATCTGAAATAATTCTATGGATCAATCATTTTATCTTTTACTAAAAATTTTCTGCACTCCAACTTGAAGCGCAACACAAAACGATCAGTGTCACCTTGCTGATCAATGTTACCCCGATTTACAGTGCTATTTTACTTAGTTTAACGCGTCATATGTTGAGTTCATGTACAGATATTTTATATCCGTGTTGAAAACATGTTCAAAATTGTGATCGTTGAAAATTATTATCACAAAACCATACACCGGAATAGGGGAAAAATTAGACCAATTGTTTACCAAAAAACTCACGAACTAATTGAGAGACCCAATTCTAGATTCTAATATTTTCAACAGAAATATTTATGTACCTGTGTTTTATCATAGTAAAATTAAACAAAACTATTTTCTGCAACAATAAGTAGTGTTTGTTGAGTGTCTTTTCGATTTAACTCTCGGGTCAGTAGTTTCTACCATGGTTTTTCATTCTGTGTAGAAGCATTTCGTAGACAACAGACAGACAGACAGACAGACATTTGCATGTATATAGATTTACGTGAATTTTAGCCTGTAGTGAGACGCCGGACACCGTGGGGCAGAACAACCAAAAACACCCAAAAAACAGCCCTAAACACAAAAAAATAGATTTTGTAAAATTAAGAGGTTGTTGCTTCATGTTTACTAGCAAGTGGATACCCTTCCTCGGGTATTTAAAAAAAAACTGCCACATAGGACATTAGGGTCAATATGGACAAGAATTTCAACCTTTTCTAGAATCATTCTAGAGTTGCACCACTTACCGTCGTTCCTATCCGAGGTCTATCAGTAATAGTATGACGAGAGGAATAATATGTGTGAAATAGTCGAAACATGCCAAAAATAAACCCAACAGCGGGAGATAGTTTCTCACCAGCGTCAGGCATAGCACAGTGGGAAAAAAAGTGCCTGAAACGCGAAAGAATTCTATATCTCAGCTCGGAATGGAACGATTTCTGTAAATGATAAGTTTACTTGAAGGAAAATTTTCAAAAAATCGAATGAACGTAGTTTTATTGGCCGCACGAAACTGCTTAGGCAGCAAATGAGCTCATTTTACCCTGGTTCTCCTAATACTTTCTTGTTGTTCAGAAATTTCTTTGCTCGGTGTGACTCAAGATAAACAAAATGATGTTAGTCCTATGTAAAATTTCCAGAAAAATCGATTGAAGTAGATTTTGTTCCCCGCACGGCTCTGTGAATGAAGATATGGCTGAGTTTACCCTGATTCCGCTGATATTGTTGTGTATTTCAGAAATTTCTTTGCTCGATATGACTCAAGAACAACAAAATATGGCTAGTCCCATGTGAAATTTTCTGGAAAATCGACTGAAATTAGTTTTGTTTACCGCACGGCACTGTGAATGAAGATATGGCTGATTTTACCCTGATTCCCCTAATAATTTCATGTTTTTCACAATTTTCTGTGCTCGGTGTGACTCAAGATCAACAAAATAATGCTTGTTCTCTGTAAGGTTTTCTGGGAAACTTATTGAAGTTGGTTTCATTTGCCGCACGGCTCTTTGAACGTAAATATGGCTGATTATACCCTAATTCCCATAATAGTTTAGTGTTTATCATAATTTTTTTTGGTCGGAGTAACTCATGATCAACAAATTAAGGCTAGTCCTTTGTAAAATTTGCTGGAAAATCGATTGAAATTGGTTTTGTTCACCGCACAGCTCAGTGAACGATGATATGGTCGATTTTACCCAGATTCCCCAAATATTGTTGGTTTATTCAAAAATTACATTGTTCGGTTTGACTCAAGATCAACAAAATAAGGCTAGTAGTATATAAAATTGCCTGAAAAAATAATTGAAGTTGGTTTCATTAACCGCACGGATCTGTGAATGAAGATATAGCTGATTTTACCCTGATTCCCCTAACATTTTCGTTTTTTTCAGCAAGTTTTTGTTCGGTGTTTTTCTAAAGCAACAAAATAAGGTTAGTCCCATGTAAATTTCCTGGAGACTGGATTGGAGTTAGCTTCACCACTCTGTGATTAAAGATATGACACATATTACCCTGATTCCCCTAATATTTTTTTGTAATTCAGAAATGTCTTTGGTCGGTGTGACTCAAGATCAACAAAGAGGATAGTCCTATGTAAAATTGTCTTGAAAATCGATTTGATTTAATTTCGTTCACCGCACAGCTCCATTAACGCAGATATGGCTAATTTTACCCTGATTCCCCTAATATTTTTTGTTATTCAGAAATTGCTTTGCTTTGTGTGACTCATGATCAACAAAACTATGCTAGTCCTATGTAAAATTTTCTGGACAATCGATTGGTATTAGTTTCGTTCACCGCACTGCTCTTTGAACGAAGCTATGGCAAGTTTTACCCTTATTCTCCCAATATTTTCGAAATAAAGAAAAAATCATTAAACATAGTAAACATGGCACCGCTCAAAAGTCATCTTATGAATTCGTGAAAATGCTGTCTCCTGCTTACTTTATACTGTTCAGGTTCTTACAGCTAACGGCAAGAATGAATGCAATGAACTTAGGGGAATCGGAGTAAAATCGACCATATCTGCGATCACAGAGCCGTGCAGTAAATGAAACCAACTTCAATCAGTTTCCCAGAAAACCTTACAAAGAACTACCATTAATATGTTGTTCTTGAGTCACACCGAGCACAGCAAATGGTGAAAAACATGAAAATATTAGGGGAATCAGGGGATAATCAGCCATATCTTTATTCACAGAGCCGTCGGTGAACAAAACTAACTCCAGTCGATGTTCCAGGAAATTTCACATGGGACTAGCCATATTTTGTTGTTCTTGAATATTATCGAGCAAAGAAATTTCTGAAAAACACAACAATATCAGGGGAATCAGAGTAAAATCAGCCATATCTTCATTCACAGATCCGTGCGGTGAATGAAACCAACTTCAATCAATTTCTCAGGCAATTTTACATAGGGCTAGCTTTATTGTGTTGTTCTTGAGTCACACCGAACAAAGCAATCTCTGAATAACAAGAAAATATCAGGGGAATCGGGGTAAAATTGACCATATCATCGTTCACAGAGCTGTGCAGTGAACAAAACCAATTTCAATTGATTCCTCAGCAAATTTTACAAAGGACTAGCCTTAGTTTGTTGATTTTGAGTTACTCCGACCAATAAAAATTATGATAAACACATAACTATTGGGGGAATCAGGGTATAATCAGCCATATTTACGTTCACAGAGCCATGCGGTAAATGAAACCAACTTCAATAGATTTCCCAGAAAACCTTACAGAGAACCAGCATTATTTTAATGATCTAGAGTCACACCGAGCAAAGAAAATTGTGAAAAACATGAACATATTAGGGGAATCAGGGTAAAATCAGCGATATCTTCATTCACAGAGCCGTGCGGTGAATGAAATCTACCTAAATAGATTCTCCTGGAAATTTTACATAGGACTAACATCATTTTGTTGATCTTGAGTCACACCGAGCAAAGAAATTTCTGAACAACAATAAATTATTGAGAGAACCAGGGTAAAATGAGCTCCTTTGCTCCTTAAGCAGTTCCGTGCGGCCAATGAAACCACCTTCATTCGATTTTTTGAAAATTTTGCTTCAAGTAAAGGTATCGTTTACAGAAATCGTTCCACTCCGAGCTGAGATATAGAATTCTTTCGCGTTTCGGGCACTTTTTTTCCCACTGTGCATTGGGAGAGGGAAACAAACATTCGCTAGAACCAGATCAAAGCAATAGGTAGTATAAGAGCACGATCGGCTGCATAATCTTTCACCAGTCAAAGGGGTATCCTTCCCTTTTCATATCCTGCACTAGGGTAGCTTGGTAAAAGATTTTGTGCCCAACCGGTTACTACCGTTCAAATGCCCTCCGCTCGTTTCAACTTGTATTTTTCAATTACCCTATACGGAACTATCAATACTTTCTCTTGATTTCTATTCATTCTAGCATTACTGTCCATTTCTAGAGTCTCTCATGTAGATGGGAAATTATCTGCTTTTGACAAACTTCATCATAGATCGTTACTCCGTGCATTGGAAGAATACAAAAAACAACATTCAAAGTGTACCCCAGACTAGTTGTAGAGAGTTTGCCGTCTTGGGTAAAGTTTTTTAGTATGTCGTTTGTCGTCTTTTGACACTATCATATTAGATACAGATATTGCCGCAAAAATGGAGCTGCAGTCTATCTTTGCCAAATGAAGCTCTAGAGAGTTGTCGTCTTAGGCAAAGTTTTTCATTGTGACATTATTGTTACACTACATGTTACATTCTCACCGAGCTTTACCGAAGACTGCAACTCTCTAAAGCTTCTGTTGCGTATCAGCAATAACGTCAATAGCTGAATCCATCTCTGACAGTAGAAAAAAGAGAGAAATCAGATATATGATCAGATATATTCCATACAAATATGGAACATCAGCTTTAAGACTTGTGTGTGTATACAATCCAACGACCACCGTCCGGCAGTGATTTTGTGGAAGAAAAATGTGTGCAGTTAAACGAACTGTTGTCGACTCGACAAACATTTTTAGCCCGGGAGTTGGAAGGTGATAGCTTTGTTGGGTTCCAGTGACCCATTTCAGAATGCCTGGTTACTTACGTCCATTCCGAGGACACTTTCACTTACAACAAGCCCCGCATAACCACAGTACGAACATCAAATGGATATAGGTACTGTGCATACACTTCCATCACAAAATCTTATTGTTTTGAGGATGGCACGTATTCAGAAGTATCGTTCAAATTCAGATAGATCTCACCGGGTATTGCTGCTGATGTTTAGTCTTCATTTGGACGGCTTCCCTGTGATGCTAAAAGATGCATTAATGTCTCTATAGAAAGAGCATTCTGCTATTCGGCAAATATTTTTACATCATCCTTTTCGAATTGAACAGCCTGAATACAATTAGTACTTCGTTCACAAATGCAATGCCATGAAAATCACAGGTAAAAAACACTTCCGAGAAGAAATTTGACTTGAAAAATCACAATCATTGTGCATCGAAAGGAAAGAAAACAAAACTGTGGAACATCAACGTTAGACTTGCCATCAAATCCATTGGAAAATAAATTCACTGGTTCTCGATCTACTAAATTTTGCATCTCGATTTTGCATCTCGATCTACTAAATTTTTTATCGCCGCGAATAAAAACTATTTGGGTTGTGAAGTTCTTTGGCCGTTTTTCTGGGGTATAGCAAGCGCAGTGAGTATTACTCAAAATGCAGGACCGAGGTTACAACCATTCCGATACTTCTCGAACCGCTGGTCCAACAGCTTCATTTAACAAAGCTCAACTGAAGCACCGCTCTGCGGCAAAATCTTCAACTAATCTAGTAATGTCAAGTGACTACATTTTATATTTGAAACAACTTTGCCCAAGACGGCAACTCTCTAGAGCTTCATTTGGATCAGGTAGACTGCAGCGCCATCTTTGCAGCACGATTTGAAACTAATATGATAATATAAGGAGACAATTCGTTACAAATTGAGAAACTTTGCTCAAGATGCCGATTCTCTACAATGAGTTTGAAATGTTTTATATTCATTTCTGCTAACAAAGCCAAACTTAAACTTCCTTGCATATGTAGCAGATTCCCGGGGAAAATATCACCGGAACCAGTTTTTGTTTTCTCTCAATGCATTTTTGAGACCAGAACCTTTCAAATTGTGTGTAAACATTGACTCTAAATTAAAGTTTCGAAACTCTACGACCAGCTAGAATCCGGGTCAATACTGACCCTAATATCTTATGTGTCACTTATTTTGTATAACCAGCTTAAACTGATTTAAAAAAAAGCAAAAATATAGAATTCCGTAATATATTAAAAGTAAGAAAATTTCAGCCCGTTTGGATTAAAAATTTAAAAGGTAATCGGTCAGAATTGACCCCAATATCCCAGCAAGGTTAACAATGTTATGTTTTTACCAAATAGAGCAGCGAGATGTAATGTAAACCTAGCTCTTTCATTCCGCCTATGTACCAAAATTACATCATTAATTCAGTGATATTCAGAAAAAAAAATCATGTTGCTATTAGGATGACCGATCTGTTCCGATGAAATTGATACATTATTATGGAATTTATAGTTGTTCACTTCCGTGTAACTTTCGATTTAATTAACTTTTAAAACACTAGTGCTTAACTGGTCAAGCTAAACAGATTATCTCTACGATTTTCGAATGATCTAAACATGGCTGAATTGTATCGATAGATCAAGAAATGCAGGCTGGATGTACAGATAGTAGTAACACGTTATAAACTAATCGGCCACATACATAAAATAACAAGAAAATTGTAGACTAAATGTCAGGGACATATTTTTTCAGTGTCTCAACAATGCACTATGGTCCAGATCACGAATTTACGAGGAAACATGCTCCCAGCGCCTAAACATGAAACTTTACAGCAAAGTGATGTTCTACAACATAGTTTGTATCACTAAGGCCCATTTTTTGATGTTGATTAAAACTAGAGAGGTCCCCATTTTCACGGAGATACAAAAACTAACTTTTTTATTTGCCGAAATAGACGTTTACATTCCTGAGCAAAGTTGTAGCGCAGATAATTTCATGGAATTTTCTCTCATCAACTTAGGGTGTACCATAAAAGAATGTTTTTTTGCCCTAACTTTCTTATTTCAATTTCCATCGTAAAGTTTTGTTCTTACGAGTTGTAGAACTTTTAAAGGCGTGTATTTTGATATATTAACTAGTTTCAACAAATCAATAGTTATTGAAGTTTTTCTTCTAAAAATGGGGACCACCCCATTTTCATTAATTATAAAAAAAATGGGCCTTCGTTTTTATTTCAAGTTTCAGCACCATTATTTTTTTAGGGCTAAAAATTGACCGATTTAGAGCAACTTTTCCCTCGTCAACTTAGGGTGCACCAAAATAAAAGATTTTTTGTCTTAACTTTTTTATTTCAATTTCCATCGTAAAGTTTTGTTCCATTTCCTACGAGTTGTAGAACTTTTGAAGGCATGTATTTGGATGTATCAATTTTGCCGCTAGCTTTAACCAATCAATAGTTATTGAAGAATCCTAAAGGGTTTGAGCTGTTTAGTGGAATACCTGTAACTAGAAATTAGAAGAAAAATTAGTATTTTCCATTTAATTCCAACTACCTTTGCTTATCTTCGACAGATACGCGTATTTCGTCTACAATGTGTAGACTTCTTCAGTGTCTCGTACTAATAACTCGACTTGTACTAATAAGTCGATTTATTAGTACGAGACACTGAAGAAGTCTACACATTGTAGACGAAATACGTGTATCTGTCGAAGATAAGCCAAGGGAGTTGGAATTAAATGGAAAATACTAATTTTTCTTCTAATTTCTAGTTATTGAAGTTTTTCTTCTAAAACCTTCCCAGATTCAAATGTAATTTTCTCAAGATACAGAAATAACGTATCTCTAGTTTTAACATATATTAAACAATATAAATTGTCCTTTCAAATGACGTCTTTTATATTTTTTGTGATTGCCCCAATCATAAAAATCAACATTTGAAAAGGGCGTATTTTATTTTAGAAAAACTGCAATTACTATTGATTGGTTAAAGCTAGTGGCAAAGTTTGTTTACTTAGGTACGCGTCTTTAAAAGCTAAAAAACTCGTCGAAACCAAGCTGTACGGTGGGAATTGAAATAAAAAAATTAGAGAAAAGAAAACATGTTTTTATGGTACACCCTAAGTTGATGAGGGAAAATTGCTCTAAATCGGTTTTTCAGCTACAAAAAAAATTATATATGAAAATTCCATGAAATTTTCTGCGCTACAACTTTGCTCAGGAATCTAGTTTTAATCAACATAAAAAAATGGGCCTTAGTGATACAAACCATGTTGTAGAACATCACTTTGCTGTAAAGTTTCAAGTTTAGGCCCTGGGAGCATGTTTCCTCGTAATTTCGTGATCTGGACCATAGCGCAATACACAGTGGTCAAAAAGTCAATTTCAACAGTCTCAACTGATAGCTCCCTAAATAGTGAAGCTAGAATAATGGCGTTTTTGGCAAATATGATGGATATGACAAGCTTCGTATATTAACGGTATAACTTTTGTCTCTCTAAAAGTGCGATAAACTTTTTTAAGATTTTAAGATAGAGAGCCGAATTCCTCAGCAAAGAAGTAGAAAAAGTCAATACAAACTACTTTTTTAAAGGCATATAAAGCGTATGTTCAACACAGTTCAAGCTGACAAATGCATTAGGTCCTAAGTAACATTGAGAGCTTCCCTTCGTCGTCTTTCTTTTTCGTTAATAGTTTTCTGTTAAACGATTTGCTGAAGTTTTTTAACGTATTGGATCATAATCACATGTAACTCCTCTTCTTATTACCGAACTTGACCTACGAACCACATTGTTGATTAAAAACTCCTCACCTATTGCATTTCACAAATCTCCACCAATCATCCAACCAACATCAAACCTATTCATCACCGAACTATTTCCGCACTACATCAACAACCTTGCGCAGAACTGGCTAGTTAATTCTCTGCACCTAAATTGCCCCCCTACTTGCAAGCGCAATATGGATGAATGAGGCACACGTCTTGTGGCGCACGTCGTTTTAGCTTTCATATTCTAAACAGCCCCTTTTTAAACTGCACATCTAGCGTTTAATCAAATAAGGGCTTAACTGTTTTTAGATTTTGAATTAATGTTAGCATCGACGTAAAACGTTGGTGTTAGGCCCTTATTCTGGCAAAACGCTAGGCATACTAAGAGTCTTCAACCAATCAAACCGAAACTTTGACCTCCAGCTTCAGCACTGTTCCTACTTACAGTACTCATTTTTTTGCCATTGGGCGTTCTTTCGCTTCTATTCGTGGTTGACCATTGTAAGGTCCGCAAATATCATACCCAGGCCAGGCCAGGCAGGTTCTTGAAGGAAAGAGAAGGCGGGAAAAACGATTGGGTGTGGGCTGGGTCGCGAAACTATGGGTTTTTTTTCTCCTCCTCCCTCGCTAGTTTATGCGGAATTCGACGCCAAACAACGCGATACAATCCCTTTTTTATCGCACTCTTGCGCGTGCTACCCTCGAGAATCGAGCATGGTCAACCAAGCACCTTCGCCACAGTTGCGCTGATTTGGCTCCAACTGACTGGCTGACGGTGGCTTGGGGTTGGTTGGTTAGGATAGCTTTCAATGGTCCAGTATCGAATCGAGGCTGTCAGTTTGTGGGTTGCAGGTCGTCGTGTGCGGTTGGTTTCTAAACGCTCTGGGGTTGTGGTTAAAAAGTGGCCAGTTGTCGTTGTCGCGATATTATGCGTGTTCTCACAGCGCGTTCCAAGTGGCGTCCAATAAATCATTAGGAAATTTTCACATGTCACTGACCGGCGAACCTCAGCACAGCCATCATCGCCGCAGTAGTGGTCAGTTGAAAAGCGAAACAAAACCGACAATCTCCGCGGTGAATAGACGGGAAAATTTATGTGTTTACTTTTTAGCATAAAATCTACGGCTGTTGCGTCTCTAGTGCCCACGGGTTGAAGTGATTTCGAAACAAGTGGCCAAGCCAAATTCAGAAGGTGCGAAATAATTTGTCCATATTTATCCAGATCTTGAAAGAGTGCATTTTGCGACCGCGCGCGCACCCGCCGTGAGTTTGTGTGCAGCCAAAAGCGGGAAACTATTTTTCATTTCGTGAGAGCTTTCCGTTTTAAATCGTCGTTGCTACTGCTACTGTTGTTATGTGAGGAAGAGAGAGGGGGGAACATCATGTGAGGAAAACGGTGTTGCAAAGTGAACCTAAACACTGAAGCGCGTGCAGAGAGGACGACGGCAGACTGTTTGTTCCAAAATCTAAATACGTACCGCGGAATAATCGGAGAAGGTGTGAATGGGATCATGTCCGAGGCTAATTGTGCATTCATGCTGAGACCCGAGCGGAAGCCCTTCTTGTACCGCTAGTGTTGAGACGGCACCATAGGGTGGTTCTATTCAACTAGAGGTCGTAAGTATCTGTAGTTGATGATGGTAGCAGAACAAATCGCAGGCGCTTTTGGCAATGGAGTGAAACGTTTAGATCATGTTATTAATTTTGAAATTAGACTTGTTCGGGATCTTGAGTCTGAAATATTGTTTACTTTGCAAAAAGAGGAGTGGATTACAAATGGAACTTAAGTGGGAATATTGTTCTAGTTTATTCTTAAATATTAGGTTCTACAGAAGCATTAAATATTCCAGCTGAGCTGTTCCAAGCGAATTTGTGCAATTCAATTTGATTGATTTTACGTTTCTTTGGCATAAGAAATCAACAATGTACTAGATTTAATTATATTAAAATGATTGTCCGATTTGGGAAAATTTATGTCATCAACACTTCATTGTAGAGATTCCAGTGGAAAACACCAAAGTCTGTGTATATTTATTAACATGTTATTTGTTTAAGTGATGCATTAATGATATTGAAAATGAACCAAATTCACAATAACTTTATGTAAGATAGCCAATAAAATGTATTATATGAAGGATGTTTTGTAAGAAAAATCCAACAAAATGCTGAATCATTAAAAAAATATTTAAAGAATCAACTTTATTTTTTCTTTAATGTATGACTACGCTTCTCTTTTCTATACCGGGAGTCATTCCAAAATTTTGAAAAAGATAGCGTTACGCTAGAGTGTAATATTTTTGACACTTATAACTCTCGTTTGACTGAACAGAATGACTTCATTCGTACACCATTTGATCAGAAAAACTTATAACATGTTAGCATTAATATTTCAATTAACTACTATAAGTATAAGTAGCTAATTTTTTACTCAGAGTGACCTTTTTTTGCCCCCAAACAAATCTGTTTATAAACAGTTTGAAAATATGGTTTTCCCTTTCCGGGTCTTCAAAATCGAGCAACAAATGGTGTCTTCTTATTTTTATTTCAATTCGTTTCATTCCATGTTCAATCTGACCACTTCAAAAGCGAGTCAGCGGCACTCAGCGGTACTCCAAGAGAGGCGTTCGACTTTAATATTCCAGCTGAAACTCTCAAACGTAGCTAGCCATGACGGAATTCCTTCATGCGTACTAAAGAATTGCTCTGTAGTGCTTACGATTCCTCTTTTGGAGCTTTTCAATATCTCGTACGCCAGGGAAAATATCCAACACCTTGGAAATCTTCGTTCATGTTCCCGATTTTTTAGAAGATACACAAAATGCCGAAAATTATCGAGGAATCACATCACTCTGTGCCTGCTCAAAAGCCTTCGAGATCATCGTCAACGACTGGCATTAGTTGCAGACACTACATATCTCCTGAACAACATAGATTTAACCCCCAGAAGATCGATCTCAACCAACCTTGCTCCTTTCGTTTCCTCGTGTCTGAGAAATATGGAAGCTTGATCTCTGGTCGACGTTGTCTACACGAATCTCAAGGCTGCTTTTGACCGGATCGACCATGCTATACTTTTGCAAAGTTAGACAAACTTGGCGTGTCAAATAACTTAGTTCGTTGGTTTAAATCTTACCTAACGGATAGGATACTTTGTGTGAAGATCGGCTCATCTCAATAGAACTACTTTGCTAAAATGTCGTATATGGCAGCAACTTGGGACCACTGCTGTTCTCCATTTTCATCAACGAGGTTGTACTAACTGCAGGTCGTTCTATGCAGACGATGTGAAAATTTATGTGGTTGTGCGATGCTTTGCTGATTGCTTACCACTACAGTACTTGATCAATAGCTTTGGAGAGTGGTGTTCTAGGAATTTACTCACTCTAAGTGTTAACAAAAACGTCGTTATCACATCCCATCGAAAATTGAACCCAATTACCTTTGATTACATAATAACTCTACTAAAAGTTGACACTGTATGTGACCTTGGAATCACGCTTGACTCCGGTATGACATTTAGACAACACTACACGGATATGATAACCAAAACCAACAGACAGCTCAGTTTCATGTTTACAATCTCCGACGCATTCCGTGATCCCACCTATCTGATAGCGTTGTACTGCTCTCTCGTGCGTTCTATTCTGGAATTTGAATTGCGAGGATTCAAGCTGTTCAAAGAAAATGTATTCGTCATGCTCTCCGTCATCTGCCGTGGAATGATCCTGTTAACCTTCCAGTGTACCAGGATCGTTGCTCACTCCTAGGAATTGAAACATTGGAGCATATACGTACAGTAATGCAAGCAGTTTTCGTAGCAAAAGTGCTACTAGGTGAAACCGACTCTCCAGGAATTCTGGCCAAACTCTTTATCCACGCTCCTGAACGACTTCTGCGTACAAGAAACTTTCAGCAGCGCGGAACCCGTGCTGCAAACTACGGCCAACACGATCCAATTCGATTCATGCCGTCGCACTGCACAGTGGTCGAAAAAGCTTTTTTTCACAGCGAAATTAATAACTCCTATGGGTTACGTTTCCGAATCATTGTGTCTTCTACAAAGTTGTATCTGAACAAGCTGTCCATCTTGTGGTGATAATTTGGTAGTTCCAAACTTTACAGTAACGCAAAAAAAGCCAATATAACACACTACAAGCTGTTCATTCACGACTGGCACTTGTGCACTGCTATAGTTCGGAGCTATTTTGCTAGTGTAGATTAGGGTGTCCCTAAAAAAACAGTTTTTTCTGTTGCTAACTTTTGAACGAAACACAATAGAAGGTGCGTTGTTGACAAGGCGTAAACATGATTATGCGTGATTTTCTGCCATTGAGCGTTGCAAACGTTTCCACGCAGATAGTGTTCATCGCCATTTTTAACAACACAAAATTGATTTCTAACGAGTTGATGCTTCATATTTGTCGAAGTAAGTTAATCTTTGTGATGTGTTTAATTTTCGTCATTAATTTTTATTAATTAATGGGAAGCAAAACGGTTGAGCGAGATAGAGAAGAGCCAAATCCAGGTTCTGGCGGCAAATAATTGTCAATCCGGGGAACCACCACCCAAGTAACATTGCCCAAACCATCCAGCTTTATTAAGTTTTATCAATGTTTTGTGAAAGCCACTAGAAATCAATTTGGTTTTATTATGACTGCAAGATGTGTCGATAGGTTTCAAATTATAGTCAGGTTTATGAGAATCTACACCCGAGCAAAGGATTATACCAAATTGATAACAAGTTCTAATACCAGATTATCATTTTTTTTCACTGAATATGTTATCATCGAGGCTGAATAAACAGCCAAAATAACAGAATTAATAACAAAAAAATACTCGTAGAATATCATAATAATATCTTATTTTGTTATCACTACGACAAACTTGATAACAAGTCCTGTATTGTAAGCAAACTTATTGAAATAGTTTCAAATTATGTTATCAATTTGAAATCACATTCTCATGCGAATAACTGAAAAAATATGTTGATTTAAAGCAAAATTTCTTGTTCAAATATGCAGGAAATATTAATGGTTTTACAATTCAACTTCGTGTCATGTCTTGCCTCATGTCCAAGCATTATTCTTTGAACGCTCATTTATACCGGGTTGGGCTGAGCGACAGCAATCTCTGTGAACAAGACTATCAGGACACAGATCACGTTATTTGGTCTTGTGCTGAACATCGTGGAGTCAGATCTGAGCTTTATGATTCCCTTCGGGCTCGAGGTAGACAACCCAAAGTGCCAATCCGAGATATTTTGGTTGTACGTGATTTGGAGTACATGAAACTCATTTATGTGTTTTTGACTAACATTAGCCTTAGATTGTAGTTAGTTTAACCTGTATGTTTACTTTAAGTTTTTTTATATGTGTATGTGTGTGTGTGTTTTTTTTTCTTTTTCAAAAAATGTTCAAGTCAAAAGAAAACCATAAATTGTATAGTTATAAGTGATTTAATAATTTAGAATTTAAATTTAATGTGTTATGTAAACCATACTTTGAATTCCCACCCTCTTTCCCATCCGTAATTTTTAATCCCTATTAACCTCGAGACGGCCGCGAGTAATCGGCTCTATCCTTCTAACCTTAGTTTTAGGATAAATGATGTATAAAAGTATGAAAATTTGGCTCTGTAAAGTTAATTCGATTGAGCCTGTACAAATAAATGATTATTAAAAAAAAAAACAATTCAACTTATAACGTTTATAAAAACTAGTGTGTTCAAAATGATAACATAAAATAACAAAATTTGCCAAAATTCCTTTACTCCTATCAAAGGTTTGCTGTTTTGAAAAGCCGTTTTAGGACTCATTCAAAGTATCTTATTATGATCAGATGAAAAAGCATTTTAAAACTATTTTGCCTCCAGTAAGTGCATTAAACGGAAAATTGGCATTGAGGAGAGTCACCAAATGATCAAATAGTTTTAAAGTAGCCATTGCGAAAATAAATTGGATGATTGGCAAAACTGTTATTTCTTCCAATTGCTAAAAAAATATATTAAATAATTTAAATGTGGAAAAATAATGACACCAAATTTTAAATGTAATACAAATGAACTGTTGGTCACAGACCAAGCATTCTTTTAGATAACCTTATTGAATTTCATAAATTTTCAGGAAATTCGTGATTAATTTATCGAATATATTTGTTTCAACTTTTTTTTTACAAGTTCATTTATTTGAGAGGCGCAATTGCGTTAGCTTTACGGAGCCGATAGTTCATTGTTTTTGTATAATTTGATAATTTAATACTAGTATTAGTAGGACTTATGCCGTTTACTCGCGGTTTACCCGAGGTAAAAATGGGTGACATTTTTGGAGGATGGGTTGGACAGAAGAGCATGGAAATAGGGTTCTGCAGTCTCATCAGATAGTTGTCGCCAGCACAATAACTTGGTGCAGAATGGTCATTATTTCAACTTTGTTTTTGTTGAAGTTAACTCGCACAATCTCCGAGGCACATTTATTTTCGGCTCTTATCGTGCCAATATTCACTATTAAATTATGTGCGCATATGATTTGGAGCATGATAAGCTATAAAAACCTCAATTTGTTTTGGATATTTTGTTATCAAACAAAATCTTCCGCAGCACTAGAACTTTTTTCTTAGATATTATTTACTGTTAAATGAATCAGAAGAGCAGAGAACCGAGCATAGCAGAACAACAAAAACCAACCAGGATATCACAGTGAAGTTTGACAGCTGTGGCCATTTGGCCGTATGCTGGTTTTGATGGCAGCCAATAGGTTGTATGAAGCTTCTCAGTGGTTATATCCTCTTTGAATGGAACATTTTCAAAATCTTTATGGTCTTGTAAAGGTTTTATTAATTTGTTTTCACGACCGTCTATAGAGTGGGCCACTTTGTACACATTTCGGCTTTAAAGATGAATAGAAGAGGTGTTGGTGTATAAAACAGTGTTGAGTGTAGTTTTATCAACAAAGCCGGAAGGAATGCCATACGGCTGGAATAAAACGGAAATTGTTACTTGGGCAGGAAAATCAAGAGATCAGAGAAAGTGGTGCGGAATTCTTTAAAACTCCTCAAAAATACGGCATCGAGCGCCGTCAAGGGAATTCCAAATTAACTAGAAATTAGAAGAAAAATTAGTATTTTCCATTTAATTCCAACTACCTTTGCTTATCTTGACAGATACGCGTATTTCGTCTACAATGTGCAGACTTCTTCAGTGTCTCGTACTAATAACTCGACTTATGAGTTATTAGTACGCGAGTTATTAGTACGAGACACTGAAGAAGTCTGCACATTGTAGACGAAATACGCGTATCTGTCAAGATAAGCAAAGGTAGTTGGAATTAAATGGAAAATACAAATTTTTCTTCTAATTTCTAGTTACAGGTATTCCACTAAACAGCTCAAACCCTCTAGGATTCATTCCTAATTTGACAACTAGTAAAATGGGACATATTCAGCATGACGCAACCATAAATCGCTTCACTTGTCGGCAGCTAATCAGCAAACTTGACCTCTCTGTTCACCAAAGCACCGTTAGCTGCCAAGTTCTCAGTACATTTCTAAACATTAAATGGACGAAACCAAATCCAAAACTCAAACTGACGCCCATGTACAATGCAAATCGATTAAAGTTTGCACGGAACCACATGTGCTGTACTGGTGAATGGTGCAAAGTTTTTTTTTTCGATGTGAAATAGTTTAATTTGAATGGACCTGATTGCTACACACACTACCAAAATACCATGTAAATTTCAGTCTTCTAAGATGGACACTTGCCTTTTTACAAACATGAATAACGTCTCGTGTAAAATTCATAATTTCTAGGTGTGCAGCTACTACTGGCACTATCAGAAAGCCAAAGATGTCACACGATTCAAGAGGAACTTTGGAGGAGGCACGGTCATGGTTTGTGGTGTATTTAGTTATGATTGTAAGCTACCAATTTGCTTCATCTAAACAAAACTGGACTCAAGAACACCTAGACGATTCGGCTATTTTTCAGCATAAAGTCTGAAACGTGCAAAAATTGGTCAAAATTGGTGCATTTCTGTTAAATTGTCTTTAAAAAAACTTGAAATGCTGCATTTGGTAGTTGATACAATGGTTGCTATGATGAGTTTTCACCGTTTCCTCTACAGTTTTCAAAATGACGTCCAAACAAGAGGAGCAGCTTGTAAAAATTTTGCCAGCGCAGCAAGCAATGGAAAAATTGCTGGAAGTGGCCAAATCGACCGTGACAAACGTTTTGAAAGTTTTCGGGGAGCATCTATCGACTACCAGGAAGCCTGGAAGCGGCGGCAATCGTAATTCGTACGTGGCAGCGACGATGAAGAAAGTGACGGCGAAATAAAAATGGAATACTGACCTCTCCTTCCGGGATGCAAGCTCAATATCTCCCATATAAAGCAGTGGTCCCGAAAGCTGTATACGAATATCCTCAAATAGATCACAAAATTCGTCATGGACGACGAAACTTATGTGAAGGCGGATTTCAAGCAGCTTCCGGGACAGGACTTTTACACAGCATCAGGAAAAGGGAAGATCCCCGAAATTTTCAAGACCATCTAACTATCAAAGCCCTGAAAAAATACCTTGCCTGGCCGGCCATTTGCACGTGTGGTCTAGGAAGAGGCATTTTCATCACTACGGAAACCATCAATCAAGAGATCTACGTCCAGGAGTGCCTAGAAAAGCGACTAATACCATTCCTCAAGCAACATAGACGTGTGTTGTTCTGGCGGGACTTGACGAGCTGCCACTATGAGAAAAAGGGACTCGAGTGATATGATGCGAACAACGTAGTTGTGGTACCCAAAGACCACAACCCTTCCCACAGCCCAGAACTCTCAGAAAAAACTATTTTTGAAGAAACTTTGTTGATTTAAATTAATTGTTATGTTATGTATTCTCCGTGCGAGGAGTAACGATTATGATGTAGCAGGAGATGTTCGCTCATCACCATGAGGCACCAAGAGTGAACAACAATGTTTTTGGCTAGAATGAAAGATGTGAAGAGAAAGTGTTGAAAGGTCCGTCAGAGTGCGGCAGGTAGGAAAATTAACAGATGTTTTTGAAAATTGAGCGAAAGGGCATGTATCCAATGGTACTCGAACCATGGACGTCAATCTTTGCCTAACATCCCACTGCGGGGTAGGTTGTAGCGACGGAACAAGTCCGCCACTTCAACAGGCAAAAATTGACGCATGGAAAGACGCTCATGTACCACTGTGGCTTGTATAGTTTATTCTTAGCGATCTATTGTGTGCACTCTGTTTACTGATGCGCACATGGGAGAGGAACTCTCTCCTTTTTTGGGTTTGTTTTGATTCGCATCGACTGACGATCACTACAGTTTTTTCTCGTCGTCTCCAACGTAGAGACCTCGGAGAGAAACATCGTGAAGCGATGTGATACTGGTCCCCACCAGTATAATTAATGGTTTGTTGATTGTTTTGATTTGAGGATATCAATAAATCGTAGTAAAAAAACCATCCTTTGTTCCATTTCTTGGCAAAAATAAAAAATATAGGTGCGGCTAAACTAATGCAACGAACTGTAGAAAAATTTTAATTATAAGGTATCACCCGTAAAATCGATTAAGCGATTTAAAAGTCGTTGAATTTTAGAAGGCTGTTACACGGAATAAAAAGATTCGAAACTAATAATTTTTGATAAAGAATAATTATCTAACTTTAAATATTGACGAAATTTTGAGACTCTTAGTAACTTTTCTTCTATGGAAATGCTGTATGTTGCCTCCACCATTTATTCTAATTCGCTCTCATGTGCGGTTATAAGTTTATTGGGATTTATCCAAGGTGACATTTCACTGTAAACTTTTTGGTCCTGTTAGAAAAGAATTGAAATCATTCTCATTTTTTTGGTGGATACATGCTATAACGATTCACGATCACTTCGATGAACATTTCGTACTAAATCGATCATATTAAACACATTTTTCAAAGTATCAGCTATATTTTAGACACATGTTCATTTAGACACATTAATTTCCACACAGAACTGACATTTTCGGACAACCCTCGTACAGTATGCTCCAAATAAAGCACCGATCCAATGCCCTCTCCCTTCCCGAACATGTTCCAATTAGCATAATGCGCTTTTCATCCATTTAAAAGTGGCTCATTGACTATCAAATGGTGTTGCATGCAATGGCCAGATAGCCACAACGGCTCCCGCAACTTTGGGGACCAATCGACTAGGTTTATGGCGAGCTTAACCCGTACTGAGCCGGCGCCAACGATTTCAAAGCACGTTCAAGTGGTACTTTGCTAGCCCTCACAAAGAAACTCTTGAAATTTACCAAGTACAGCAGCAGCAGCAGCAGGGACGGTGGCGGTGTTTACACTGCTGTCTCACCACTGCTCCGCCAACGGAGACGTAAGAGGAAAATTAAATTAGCAAAGAAATTTGTAAATCAGCACGTCGCCTGCTCAGCAGTTGATTTATTTCTGAACGCAAGCCCTACAGCTGCCCCACAGGCAAACACCCCAAAACGGGTGGGAGATAAGAAGAAAACAAACAACCGGTATTACATACATCACCGTTGCTGTCACCAGACTGTAGCCGTGGCGGCCGCGGTGGAGATTCCAAAAAACAAAACCTTTCCAAACCATTATGCGATAGAATGCAAATTTGGTCCCTCTCGGGTTTCCCGTTGCGTTTTCTAACATCGCATCGTTACGTCTACGACTGAGGGGACTGGAGAACGTCCGTCCGTCCACCAGTCAGCTGACTGATGACCGCTACTGGTTTGCTCACGTGAACTGCGTCGGTCCAACGGTTTACATTGCTACATTGTGTTTGTGTGTCTGGGACGCAGCGAAGATGCGACCGGAATACTAATTTCCATCAACACGGCAGACGTTTACTACGGGAAGTAACCGCGCGAGTGATGCGCTAGGAAAAGGGTTCGTCGCTTGTTGGACGATGTCTTTCGATGAATGGCGTGAAGCGAACAAGTTCGATTTGATTATAATAATAATTTATACAGTCCTGATAAATTATAAGATTACGTGTGAAATTTGCGAAAAAGTCGATGAAAAATTAAACAGCGCCCGATGACAATTATAAAAGCTTAACTAAGTCGAGCGTTTTTTGCGGAGTAAGAGGGTTATATCTCAAAACTGCACATGGATTCATATCCTTGTATAAATTGCTTCAAGTCATAACAATTATGAATTTTAAAATAAAATTCTTCATGTGCCGATTTGGATGTTAGGACTGGCTTTGTACGACTTTTATCCGTCCCTGGCTGAGGATTACTAGTTTTTCTCTATCGAACTGTAACGAACGACTGTCAAAGATTCCCAAATCTAGAGGTGTGCTAGCGGCGGGTGAGATGCGAACCAATTTCCTTTTAGTCAGCATTTAAGCAGATTTAGTGTGACTTGAGGGTCTGGTATTTCAACAAAAATATACGTTATTGTACGTCACATATCAGAAAAAAATAAACTAACTGTTTCTGAACATTAATAATATTTAAAAACTTTTTTTTTGAAAATGTCGCCGTTTATCGTGCATGAAGGGATCCATTTACCCTGAGACTAAAATTTTCATTCAACCCAAGTAACACGAAATTTTTGATTGCATGCATTTTTGCTCAAATATACAGTAATTTTTCACTTAATAGTGTTTTACTGAAAATTTGAATAACAGTATGATTTAATAAAATGTTTTTTCCCTTTCGTTTCTTCGCTTTACCTGGTTTTCATATTCTTTTCTTCGCTTCTCTTTACTTGCCATCTTCTGTTCTTCTTCCCTCCATTTTCTTCTCCCGTTTCCGTGTTCGAAGGGTTTTTTTTTTTAATCTGTTTTTACGAAAAGTTGAGAGCAAGCTGCATTAACTTCTTTCTTTGTTTATCTTCGATGATGGCTCGCTTAAAGTTGACGCTAAGTGTTTTTAAGCAATAATTCCATCATTATCCACCCTTTTTATTCTATTTTTGTTTTGTTTTGCAACATTTTATTTTTATGCAATCGTCCCATTCTGTCTTAATTTTTGTCTTAACTTTAGTTATTGCTATTTGAATTCAACATTTTCTTGCTAGGTCTGTTTTCCTATCATAGTTTTGTTCTTCTTTCTCTCCTATTACATTTTATCTATAATCTTTTTTTCCACTTTTTCTCGTCAATATCTGTTTCTGTGTTTATTATTCTTTCGTTGTATGATGCTTTTCCATATCATAACTCAAAAAATTCGAAAATAGCTTCAAAGTGATGGAATGATGATGATAATGTTGATCATGTTGAAATCAATTCAACCTTGACGGACAGACCAATTATCTTCGTGATTTTGGATTTTGAAATTACAGTATTCTTCAAAATTGAGGAATGGGAGAGTGGGAAAAATGGACGATTGCATAAAATTGAAATGTTATTATACAAAACTAAACAAAAGTAGAAAAACAGAGGGAAGAAAACAATGGAATTATTGCTTATAAATTTATCAATACATTAACCTAATACGTCAATTTAAAGTGAGCTATAATTGAAGATAAACAACGAGTATCTTCATCAAGGTGGGATGATTTAAAGTATCAAATGACGAAACAATTTTTTTAGACTCAGATCGATAGGTTACAATAACGACAAGTTATAATTATGATAAAAGAGGCAATAAGACTCTGCGCAATTGACTCAAAATCAAAATAATCGTTTTGTTTGCATTTAAAATTACTCTTTGATGTTTGATGAACATTTGTGATTTTAACAAAGCTAGCCCGGAAACTCAAACTCAAATTAGAATCAAGAAATGAGTAGTCATAGAATCATAATGAGTTGATTTCTTCACCGCCCTTGATTTTGACCTCTGAGTTTTTCAAAACAAATGAAATTCATCTACACTGACTCGAAATGCTTTTCATTACATATGATAGGGTAAGGGGATGTAATGTTAGCCTAGCTCCTTCATTCGGCCTATGTACCAAATGTGTCATTAATTTAGCAATAATAATGAAAATCACGTTGCTATTAGGATGACCGATGGAATCCAAAGCAATTGAGATGATATTCATCATCTTGTAGTTGTTCACTTTCGCGTAATTTTTTATTTCTTGCACTTTTGGGGCATCATGATTTCACCGGTTAAGCTGAACAGATGATCTACACGATCTTCAAGTGATCTAAATTTGGCTTAATTGAATCGATAAAGCAAGCAATGCAGTCTGGATGTGCAGAAAATAGTTACACGTTACAAACTAACTGTTCACATAGCTAAAATAACAATGATTTTACAAGAAAATCGTAGACCCAATGTTGGGGACATATTTTTTGCACGTTCCCAACTATGGCCTATTGTATCAATAACGTAGTAATAAGGTTGTTATTGGTTAAATTTCAAGTGGAAATGCATGAATTTGCGGTTGTTTATATTCAAGTGGTTCATCTAAACATAAATCAAAGGAACAAAATCATTGTTTAGTAAATTATAATGTTTTCATGATTGAATGGCTAATAAATCATATATGTACATCACTTAAGTGTTTCGAGGCAGTTTCACTTGAGTTTGTTTTGTGAAATGTTGTATTAAGTAAATCAAATACAGCTAGCAATGCTTTAATTCATAAAACAAGAAAAACAAACCGTACAAAAACTGCATTTTGTAATAAATCCATCGAATGGGACGAAGTTGCATCCATGAATAAACCCAATTTGGCGCCAATAGACCGACATTAAATCCATATTCCTCGAATGTTTCTGACTTTATAAAAAGAGTCGTGTAACTTTTCGTGATACATACCACCAAATTTCTTATCACACATATCTTCGCAAGTGTATAACTAGTTGAATCTCGCTTACAGCTTAAAAACTTTATGAGTTATGCTAAAAAATATGATCGATGGTTGCATAATAGGCTGAGTCAAGGGACACATACCCTAGTTAGTGATAAAACCAGATACTGGATGATGTTGATGTTGATATTGATGTCGATGTTGATGTTGATGTTTCTGTTGATGTTGACGTTGATGTTGATGTTGATGTTGATGTTGATGTTGATGTTGACGGTGATGTTGATGTTGATGTTGATGTTGATGTTGATTTTGATGTTGATGTTGATGTTGATGTTGTTGTTGTTGTTTTTTATTAATTACACTATACATGCATCGAATGCATTCCTGCCAGTTTCAGTTGTTTAAAGTGTAACAGAGTGTATCATATGAAGCGAGTGTTGTTGTTCATTATAAGTATGTTTTAATTTCACTTAGCTGTTTCCGATGCTCGTGACTACTCATTATGGTTCACTTTCTCGTTTACTATTTGTTTCTATTTTCAGTATTTTCCCCTTATGGCTTTCGTCGTGATCATTTGTTTTATCACTATTTTCATTTGCGCTAAATTTCTTTCGTTTGTTGCCTTTTGTTTTCTTAACCTATTTTTTGTTTCTTTTCCATCTTCTTGTACGTGTTATTTCTCTTCATGATATATTTCTACGTTTCCTTTGTCTCCACCATCTTCTGTTCCGTCATGCTCTTCTTCGTTTTCTGACTTTTCATTATCTTCCTCTCTATCGTTTTGCTCTGTATCATCTTCTTCTCTGTCATTCTTTTCTTCATCTTCTTCCTATTCATTACTTAGTTTTACCACTATCTTCATTTAAGACAAATTGGTTTCCTTCGTTTTCTTTTAAAAATTAAAAAAAAACAACATGTTTTGTATCTTTTTGGACATCATCATCTCCATAAACTTTCTCTCCGTTATGTTTTTCATCGTTTTCTTCCTATTCATTAACTTCATCTCCGTCATCTTCCTCCCCGTCATCTTTCTCTATGTAATCCTCTCCATCATTTTGTTTCCCACCATTTTTCATCCAATATGCTGTTCCTAGCATTCCTTTTCATTATTTTTCCTCCGTCATACTCTTCTGCTTAGCTATCATAATCCATTTTCGTTCCGGTTTGTTTTTTCATATGCTTCTATTTTCTTTCTGCCCTCGGGATTCGTGCAATTCACTCCGTATTAGTTTTTCACAGTTTCCGATAAATTTGGCTATCATGTAGACACTTCAGCAGTGACTTTGCGTTGTCATCGGGGTTGCACAACGCCATGTAAAGGCTTGGGAATCGATCCCATGTTTTGTACTGACCACTTCAAATTTTCTGCAGTGCAGAATTATGTGCCGAATATCTACGGCTGTCCGACAATACTCGCATATTAGTGGAAAGGGTTTCTACAACAGGAATGCTTGTGCCCACTTTGGACGGCCAATGCGCAGACAAGGGAGTACCCGCTGATCAGCGGAATTATTGTGATCGGTCCATTTTTTCAATGTCCACCTGCTTCAATGTACCGGACTCGAATGGATGAAGATGTTTATGTTGATGTTGATATTGATGTTGATGATGACGTTGATGTTGATGTTGATGATGACGTTGATGTTGATGTTAATGTTAATATTGATGTTGATGTTAATGTTGATGTTGATGTTCATGTTGATGTTTATGTTGATGTTGATGTTGATATTGATGTTGATGCTGATGTTGATGTTGATGTTGATGTTGATGTTGATGTAGATGTTGATGTTGATGTTCATGTTGATGTTCATGTTAATGTACAGATGTTCGCGACAAAATCTGGACGGATTAAATTAAAATAACACAAATTTGTTTACCGTTCCGGTAGTGAAAAGGCTTTGGCTTGCTCAACCACAACTGCAAATTGCCTACCACACCAAATATGTTTTAGGAAACTTGGCCTTTTCTTCGTCCTGTAATGCTCCGCTACGCCAGTCTGTTGCATGGCAGTATGATAAGACATTCCGCAAAGCTGCTTAAAGTCTTCCAGCACAAATGTTTTATCATCCATTATCACGCAGGAAAACTTCGTGAAATATTCGCGATACAACTTGCGAGGCCGAGTTTTAGCCGTCACATTCTGTTTATCATTACAGTTCGGTATAGTTTTCACCTTAAACGACTTCATACTTTGCTGGTGCTTGGAAGTATGCACGAAAGTTGGGGACAAGTTTATTTTTCTAGCCACAGTACATACCGAAAGATCTACTCTCTTCTGCAATATTTGCTTCACCCTGGCTGTTGTATCGTGTATCGAACGTGTATCGAAAAATTTAAGGAGTTTATGGATAGTGCTTGCAAGAAAACCAAGCTTTTTCTGACTGAAATCCAGATTTTCATTGCTACCGCACACAATTTCTATTTGCACTTGCTCTTCTTTCGACGCCATAATCGATCTAAAAGCTTGTATTATCACCAAAATTTGATTTTACGCAGTGAATAGACAAACGTTCATCAGTTTGTGAAATATTTAACGCGTTGATGAAGTATTTCCAGAAATAAACGTATGTAGGGGTGTTCAAAAATTTTGTCGCAAACAAACGTCAATATGAGGAGAGTGATGCTACTTATAATAAGTATGATTCAATTTCATTTAGCCTTTTATCATGGTCGTGGCTCCCCCTAACCTTTTCCTACTGGTTCCCTCCAATTCAAGGGTATATGAAATTCTTCAAACATATCCAATATCTTCCTCCTTATGGCTGTTTAGTTTTATCACTATTATCATTTGCGACAAATATCTTTCCTTCGTTTTTTTTCTATTTTTTATAACATGTTCTGTTTCTTTTCCGTCACCTTTCTTCCTGTCATGTTTTTTACTTATTTTCATTCGTTTCCATCATCTTCCTTTCCATCATGCTTTTCTGCGTTCTCTTCCTTTTCAATAACTTCCTCTTTGTTATCTTCTTCTCTGTCATCTTCCTCTTAGCCATTCGCTTCTTTGTCTTCTTCCTTTCCATCACTAAGTTTTATCATTATCTTCATTTGGGACAAATTTGTTTTTTTTTCGTTTCCATTTATTTTTCTTCAGCAAGTTCCGTTTCTCCTCCCTCATCCTTTTCTCCCTCATATTTTTCTACGTTTTCTTGTTTTCTTTTCTTGATGGAGCTTCATCTTCCGTTCCGTCATGCTATTCTTTGTTTTGCTTTCTTACATTATCTTCTTCTACGTTATCTTCTTCTCTGTCATGCTTTCCTTCGTCTTCTTGCTTTCGATCAATTAATTTTATGTATATACTCATTTGTGACAAATTTGCAAGAGTAAGCATATTCTTCTCGGTCATCTTCCTATCCAAAATGTTGTTTTGTCTTTTTCTTCCTCTACATCATCTTTTGTTCCGTCATGCTCTTCTTCATTTTTTTTTCCTTTTCATTATCTTCCTTTACATCGTCTTCCTCTTTCCTCATCTTCCTCTCCGTCTTGTTTTTCTGCTTTCTTCCTCCGCATAATTTTTTTTCACCATTTTTCCTCCATAATGCTCATCGTCGTTCATATTGATGTTGATAGAAGATAAAGGCAGATTCAAAGTAAATTTGGACGCATTCTATTGATCATAACTCAAGAATTAAACAACATACACGGTTGATCAAAACTTCAAACACAAAAACATTGATTCAACTTTGAAATGATATATAACAAATTATTACATTTGATTGTTTCAAACGAACTGTCGCACATTACTTGTGATCGATGCCATCATGATCTGCACATTCGCTGGTGACACTGTACCGGTGAACTTATTCCACTTGAAACGCATTTGTTGTGCATTTGTCATTTCTTTACCGCATCCTGCAGGTTTTCGCCTGACAATTGCCCAATATTTTTTGATCGGTCAGAACTCAGGGCATTCCGGAGGATTAAATCTTTGGCGACGAAATTAACATTGTATGCAGCATACTTTTCTAGTATCTCCTTAAAGTAGTGGCAGCTGGCTAGATCCGGCCAAAACATAACGTTGGTCTTGTGTTGCAGTGAATGAAGGGTAAAATCCGCTTCTTCAGATACTCCTTAATGTAAACCTTGGACGTCATTGCGTGGGATGTGATGAAAAACTTGGTTTTAAGGCCACAACTGCAGATTCCTTGCCAAATCATTAGTTTCCGAACAAACTTATCACCAAAAACAAATTTATACCTGGAAGGGATATCTCCACGACCAGTTGACGGGTAAAATTTTCGTCCGGGGATTTGTTTATAATCCATTTTGACATATGTTTCGTCATCCATTAACATACAGCCATCAAATTTCGTCAAAATTCGTTGGTATAGTAATCGTGCTCGCTTGTTGGCCACTCAATTTTGTTTCAGAGAGCGATTCGGATGTTTACTGGCACAAAAAGATTTATATCCTTCTTTTGGAAGGATGTTACGCACGTTGGAAAAGTTGGAATCGTATTTCTTTGCCAAATCACCCTTGGTTGCCTTTCACGTACCTTAACACCTTTCTCCTCAGCTCTTTGTCACTACTGCCACTTTTATGATAGATGCGCTGTGTAACGTTTGATTACAAGACACACCGTTGACTTTGGGAATTTTAAAACTTTTGCTATTTTTGAGGTAGATTACGAGGGATTCTCTAGATGTTTGTGCACAAACAATTTTCTTTACTCAAGTGCCACGAAACGGAATTTCGAGATCTGTCGATCAATCGAGAAAAAACTTTTCACCAATTTTTTCTACAATGGAACATCAAGAAATGCCTGTCAAACTTGTTCTGTTCCAACCTACATAGACGTGGTGGTGTATTAAAACGTGCGTCCAGATTTACTTTGAATCGAGCTTTATGGTGAGATTTGAATAAAAATAGTATAGAGTAGAAATCGATAAGTTATTCAAAGAAACAGACACTTCTTCATCGATATGATTGAATATAAAATTAATGAAAACACGCAAATTTTCAAAGCAATGTATTTAATGACAACTTACCAAGTTAAAATAACTATTAAACTAATAAATTAATCTGCTTGCTAATTGCGGAAGTATGATCGGATTTTAACCTCTATACCGTCCATCAAGTTCTGCACACTTACTGGAAGCTTCTATCCAGTATTTTCTTAAGACGAACATATTATAGGCCGCTGCCCCTGCTTATTATTAGGTTCCGTTTGACGCTTGCCTAGAATAGACTGTTCCAAAAAGTATAAGCACACTTTAAAAATAACAAAAAAAAGTTATGTTTTTTTTAGTTTTAATAATTTTATTTGGCAACTCATATTTGTATTTGTGTTTTATATGATATTTTACTCTCGTTAAATCAAAATATTTAATCATAGCCAAGAATCCTAACTTCCTCGAACATGACCCATTAGCTTCTGCACATTGGTACTTCCCACCATTTTGACCACTTTTGGCCAATCTTTTTTAAATTTTTGGATGTCGTCCGCTGGTTTTATGAATTTTCGAAGCTTTGCTTTGGTTAAAGCCAAAAAAGTGTCGATTGGCCGTGCCTCCGGGCAGTTCGGCGGATTCATTGCTTTTTGTACCATTCATTGATTTTTGTACCATTCTAAAGTGCCCTTTGCATAATGACATGACGCCAAATCAGGCCAAAACACTACTTGACCTTCTTGCTGCCTGATCATCAGCAATAATCGCTTCTGGAGATATTCCTTAACGTATTTCTGAGTGTTCATCGTCTCCCTTGTGGTATCCGGACAAGATGTTTTACTACACTCGCATATTGCCTGCCAAACCATAACCTTCTTACCGAATATTTCGGTAAAAATTTCCTTCTCCGTTTCGGGGATGTCTTTGTCTTCACTTACAAAATAGAATTGTGGTCCGGGAAGCGTTTTGTAATCTAGTTTCAAATGCGTTTCATCGTCCATTATTATACACCCAGAACTTCTACACAATAACGAATCGTAGAGTTAGCGGGCCCGTGGTTTCACGAACGCGGCCTGTTTTGGGTTCCTTTTTGGTTTTTTCTGCTTCCGGTATGTTTTTAACCCAAGTCTTTCTTTAGCACGCATGACGTTCCTCGACTAGGTCCCTAGTTTTTTCGCAACACCCCGAACGGAAGTCGCTGGTTTTCGTTTGTAGGCATCCCTGATCTTTTTATCGATATCCGAACTAACAGGAACTTTTCGGCGTATCTTCAAACGTACACCGTTCTCTATATTTTCGATTCGCAGATCGTACCGCTCCGATGCTAACACCCTCTTCCTTAGCCAATTTTCTCAAGGAGAGTCCGTTCACAGTGCACCATTTGTGCACGATACTTTTTCGTTGTTCCGGAGTAAGACCGCGAATTTTGATAGGTAACACAAAACTGAGCACTTTTTGATGCTATGTCATTCAAAAATGTGCAAACAAAAGGACGCAGCCAAAACATGTTGAAATATTTCATTACACGGTGTTCAATAAGTTCGGATACACTTTCAAAATTTGTTAAAAAAATGAAAACATGTTTTTTTATTTTTTGGATTTATGTTATTGAAAGCTATGTTTACAAGGAACGTTTACAACATTTCTCTTGGAATGACCCCCCCTTTGTACTCCTTAACGAGCTTCAAACGTTTCTCGAACGCGTCGCAGGCGGCACGCACGGACTGCATGGGCATTTCGTCCCAGATTTTGAGAATTACCGTCTTGAAATGATCCAAAGTGCTGACCTTGTATTCGTTCAGCTTCGCCATCATATAGGACCAAACAAAAAAGTCGAGAGGATTCAAGTCCGGGGAGCTGGGAGGCCACAAAGTTTTGTCCAGAAAGTCGGTTAAATTGTCCCGACACCAGGCTTGAACCACATTTGCCGTATGGGCTGGTGCACCGTCCTGCTGGAACACGTAGTGCTCATCGCCGTAGAGGCTTCGGAGACTGGGGGCAACAACCTTTTCCAAAACCTCAGTTTTGTAGTACGCCGCGTTGATTTTGACGTTTTTTCAATAAACACCAAGGGTAGCTTACCACGTTTGCATACTGCCCCCAAACCATCACCGACGCGGCACTTTGGAACCGAGGGATGTTTATATTGGATTCAGGAATGCTGTCCCTCGATGGCGCCCACACCCGGTCATTTTGCACATTGTGCGGCTGCTGCAGCACGAACGGTTTCTCGTCCGAAAAAACAAACTCCTGACCAGCGTGCCGAGAGAGGATCCTCTTAGCTCGATCCAACCGCTTTTTGCTGGTAGCCTCCGAAACGCCATGGACCTTACGTTTTTGTAAGGCCTGAAACAAGGTCCTTGGTGAGTATGGTGTGAGCGGTTCCAATGGAAACGTTGAGATCTGCAGCCGTTTTCCGGATTGAGCGGTTCTTTTGCGCCGAATTCGCTCCCTCACGATCTTGATGACCCGTGGCGTCCTCGCTGAACGCGGCCGACCGGATCTCGCACGGTCATTGGTCGAGGACGTCTCCCGGTATCGCCTGATGGTCGTGTAGACAAAGTTCCGCTTGACCCCATGCGATTTCAGCAGCCGGAATATATCGCCGGGTCGCTCACCGTTCAAAAAACGCTTAATTACGAAGTCCCGATACTCTTTCATCGCGCGTAACAAACGAACAACAACTAACAGAATGTCAACACCGCGCACATTCGGTAGCGTATGAATGAAGCTAAAGCTGACACCAATACCAATGCAGAATATGTACATGGCGCATACCTACGCAATGATGAAAACTTGTATTCGAACTTATTGAACACAGTGTATATTGAAAGTTAAAATAAGGTGTGCTTATACTTTCTGGAACAGTCTATATTGTTGATCGGTCGCAGTTGGGAATAGTTGGGTTGGTTCATATCGCTTCTAACCAAATCAACGTTGTTATCAGAAAACCATTGTAGGGTTGATCAGGCACAATTAGCACAGGCCAGATCTGGCCAGAAGAGAGAAGGAATGTCATGCTTCCGATATAGTGAAAGCAACAGGATCTGCAAGCGCTTGGTTCGGTAAATTGCAGCATTTATTTTCGTTTTGTGAAGAAATTGGAAGATCGAAAGGCATATGTGCAAATACTCACCAGTTTTTCAATTGCAAAAGTCGTATCAGCAATTGGGACACTTTTCTCACTACTATTTGGTGTAAAATTGAAGTCTCTGTGGTTTTCTGGAACCTTTTTTCTCGTACATTTCGTCGTCCATCTAAACACACACTGGAAGAGATTGTCCAAAATACGGTTGTATAATGTACAGCTTTCGGGCATGACACTTCACCATTCCTTTTCTTGATGTGTTGGATCATCTCGATGCCAGTCGTGTGTTTTATGGCTAAATCACGAGTAGAAGCTGATTTGTTCTCGACGTATTTTTGGTTCAATTGAAGAGTGCCAGAACTGGGTATTCGTCCAGTTCTCGGTAGATCCTACAGGGTGTATTAATCACCATACTTTCGAATCACCGGTTTGTACGTTACATCTTTTTAGGGCACCAAGTACGCTGAATATTGTTTCGCACTTCAAGTTCAATCCGTGATAACCAGATGAAGCAAATTGAAATAGGCATTTTGACATGTAAACAAAGTGTAATACGAGTACACGTTAAAATAATATGCATTAAACATGCTCAATTACGTATCAAATGTTTATAACTACTTTTCCACTACACACCGATACACGCATTTTACAAGGTCTGCCTTTATATTGAGCTCAACCATAATAATTCAACAGTGGCAGTAATTTCGATAACCACAATCGCAGAACGTTGTTGCTGTGCGTTCTAGTTTTCAGTATCAACCTCTAACAATGTCCATTCGTTTCCCACAATGCCTTCTGAGGTAATTAAAGTACCCATTACTCAGGCTGCAACAACACATTACAGGCAAATTGCCGTAACATTTTTCCACGTTCTCTCTCGAAACAGGTTCCACTAATTCCGAATAATCGATTCCGATATCGAACAGAGACAGACATGACGAAAATTCGACCTATTGCCCAATCAATCAACCATTTCAACCACCACCACCACCTTCAGCCGAATTGGAACCGCCGTCCAGCCCGGCATTATCTGCACTCATATTTTCTCATTCACGCTAACTGAGTGGTGTTTGCCACCGCGTATTGAGTGGGTATTTACCCATTTGTGTGACCGGGTGGAGATCAAGAAACGAGCGGCTGAGTTGAGGTCCGTCAAGATCCGGTGCACGCACGCCGTATCTACGCAACGAAGTACGCTCGAGTATAGGAAATGGAGGAAAAAAGGCAGATCAGATTTAGACACGTACTGCGAACGCGCTCAGTGGTTCAATTGAAGTGTGTTGGTTTGTTTCTACTGCTGCCATGCCGCACGGCTGCTAAAGGGTTGGACCTTGGTGCTGAATTTCCGAACGGTTCGCGATGGGAGGTGATTGAAAGCCCTGAAGTGTGTGCTCTTGCGCACTGAGCGGTGAGGCGAAGCGTATGAGAAATGAAGTCATTGGCGATTAAAACTATAAACTTGCCGCTTCACTCATTGGTTCTTGCTGCGTGGCAGTTCAATTCCAGCGCTGCACCATTGGAGGATGTGGCAGAAGCTTGTTTGTTCACGAATCCATGGCACACTGGTGTTTGTGATATATAAGCGGATATGAGATTACATGCGCGCCTCTCTCTTCCTGTGTTGAGCTATACGGATTGTGGTTGTGGTTCGATGCAAATACGCCAGGTTCAACCATTAGTTTTCGTTCCGCATCATCGGAGTTTTCTGATTGGATCCGGTTGGAGTTGAACTCTTATGGTTGAAGCTTATGGTGAAAATCCTGCGCTTTTCACCTTTACTTGCTCGAACAATTAAAAAATGGTTCTAATTCCCTGTTAACTTCGCGCTTCGACTGTGCATCCCGGTTGTGGCGTGGCTCGTGCGAGCCAGAGTATGCAACGAATGAATCATCCCCTCATTGAGTCAAGATATGGTGCGGCGAAACGGAATTTCCCTATTGAACTGCTTCAAGCTACTAATCCTACCACACAAATCGCGCACGAAGCCGTTTGGAGCTCTGCAAATGGCAGTCGCACCATAAAACTCAATTTATGCACCATCGTCATCAGTCGCGCGGAAGTGGATTGACACAAATAGAACCTACCCACCATGGGTTCGTTTGCATCCACATTCGCACAGTCGGTGCATAAACCTTCCCCCGATAGCGCTGCGCCCGTTAACGGTAAAGGTCACCACAATTTGAAAGAATTTTGCAGAATGTTTGAAATAAATTATCGCTCTAATTAAAGTAAATTTCAGCAGAAAAATCGAATTAAAGACCGCATCCACTATCGAGCGTGCGAAGTGAAGGGGAACAGCAGCGGCAGCCGAATACGCTGTAGACGTTCATTCCTTGAGCACCTTGCTTACAGCTCAAAGGCGAACGCTGAGATCAATGCTTCCCAATAATTCATCAAGCGAAACTATAGCAAACGTACTGTGCGCAAAAACAAATAATCACATTCCTCATCCATCCTCCGTCTACACAAAAAAAAACAGATCCGTATTTCTGCGACTGAGATGTGCATGTTTACGCCTTGCTGACTCGCGTATCGATTGGTTGATTCAGCTTTGTACGGATTGATTAATTGTCCAGCGTCAGGCTCCAATGCCCGGATCGTACCGAGCAGCAGCGACTGCCGGACAGGGTGAGAAATTTAAATTCAAAGTTAACGTAGATTCACCTAACACCTTCCGCGAGAGGGCTGAAAGAGCAGCATTGTACGGTGAGCCAATACTTCAAAACGTCGTGAGTACGGCCGTACCCATACACTGCGAGGCGTTGCGGGTAGAGCTTTGCCGGTGGATCTGCAGTAGGTGATCCATTTTGGAAAAACCTGATACAAGTTTTATACCAACAGAATTTACTTTACAAAAATACAAAATAGACTTGATTTTGGATTTTGGCAACGTGAATCAATCTCGAAACAGTTTGGAAAAAACAGCTAATCTTATCTTCGATTCCAGAAATACCAAAGACCACCTAGCCACGGTAAAGGGAAAAGTGAAATAAAATTTTCGCTTCCTCAACAAAACAAGCGACCGGGGGGATGTGGCGATGGGCTTACCGAAGAATATGGTGTGATTCATTCATTCATTATCGCCTCGCGTGCGTGTGCACTTGTTGCGCGGTGCAACGAGGCTGATTTATTGCATTACGCCGCCAGCATCTAGTAGGCCTACCTACATGCCCAGATGTGGGTTTTGGAACGTGCTAAACGGATTTTGCCGCTGGTTGCTGGCGCACCTGTGTCTGGTGATGTTATTAGTGGTACTCGCTGTATTTTGGTAATCAGTTAGTACTTATTAAATTTAATTTGAAGAGGCCTCAAGGTACCCGTGCTAGTTGTCGTAATGTTTAGGAAAATGACATTTTTCTAGCAAATTATACTGAGCAAGTTGGCAATGATTGGGTTTAGACCACAATGTTTTGTTGAGAACTCTTAGTGTTATATTTTTGCTTGCCGAGAATAAATCTCGAAGAATTCTGTTGAATATTCTAAAGGGTGTCCACGGTCGGTGCATCGCAGCACCTTAAACTCGTCCTCAAAAACAAGTCTTTCAACCGATTGTCGCCATGAAATATTCAGGGAATAAAATTAAATGTGTAATCTTCGGTTTAAGTATTTATATTTCACTGTGTTTCTTTTACCAAATTCAAAAGCCCGAACTTTCTTCTTACCACCACCGCATAGGAGCTCGTACAACGCTTGAACCGGACATTGTTTCCGCTTTTAACCGCGACTTCAACATCTCCTGTTATGTAGTGACAACTTTAGGGAAGTTCGTCCTTCATTATAGCCCATTGTCGTTCTCAATTCGGGTACGCAACTCTAGAGAGTTTGGGGATTAAGATCCTTCGGCACGAAATTGACTCCATTTATACCTGTACCACTCCAGAACATCGCCTTGAGTAAGTGACAAGAGGCTAGGCTTTCTTGGCTTTTTGCACGAAAATTTTGGTCAAGTGCGAGCTTTTCCCCGACATCCCGAACGGAACAGTTGGGTTTTGCGTCTTAAGGCAGCCACTACTAACGCTTGTGATCCTTCACGCGATACCGGGTGCACCCCTTTACCACTCACCTTCTTCGGAGCGACAGTTAAACGTTCCCGAAACGTTTTATGATACATGGAGACACTGTAGACTGGTGAATTTTCAACGTCGAAGTGCCTTCCTCGGATGGCTCGTGGTGCAAAAGAAGCATGGGTTGTCAGCAGTGCGTGTGCCATAATGTTCTCGCTCGACTCCATTTTTGAAACTGTGCAGTGTAAACAATACACGCGGAGGTCGTTGCACGCAAATTTCGTTGAAATCAACCCAAAGGGCAAAATGTTGCAGCCTATTGAAGAGGGATGCAATTTAACTGTGGAGCACCTCTTATCTTCAGTGATCGATAATTTTTGGACGATTTTGTTCGAAAGTTTGTGGTGATATCTGGCGTTTTCTCTGCTTGAGCAAAGAGCACCCAGAAGTAACACACAGAACATCTTTTAAAGAATGATTTATAATTGTTTGCATCATAAACGCATCGCCAGCTTAACGTATAGCAAAACATGTCAAGTTTGGAGCGGCTTGCCTGTTCCTGCGAATTCTATACTCACTTGACAAACGGTCTGGCTTGATACTACTTTTTCCACTGCTCCAAGTGCTAAATACTTCGTTGTTGTTCTTAAAAACGTAGTCTCCATTACGACTTATAATACATAAAAATGGTCACGATTTCATTGGGCGAGTTATGCTGTGTTGAAATTACATTACATCAACCTTGTTTTGCAAAACGTGCTCCTTTTGTTCTTTCGATGAACTGCTGTGAGCTTCGCAGCCAACGGCGAACCATATCATACATACTCAGAGTTCACTTTTGAACAATCTGAGTTGGCTCTGGCTACGAACGTTAGTTCCACGCCAAGGACCTAGAGTTCGATCACGCTTGGCAATGTTACATTTGATAGGGATAGTTTTGTATGAGGATACCTTTATGTTTTGTAAGGCTTCACTTTTTTTCGCTTTTGCTTCGCAGTGAAAGTATGAAATAAATGTGTCTGCACTAGGTCCAATTTGATACCTGAGTTTTTGTCATTTAACAGTACTTCGAACTTGCTTTAACATGTGCTGTGTTGCTTGGGTAATTTTATGACTTTATGAAACGAACAATGCATTTAGTTTTCCCCAGCACACGAGCTAAAGAGGCTTCTAAGAAATACATTTTAACTTCACCGTGGCATGCTGGTGGTCATTTGAACGGCTTATTCAGTACATTTTCCTATCAGTATCTCGCCATGATTTTACGTCATGTGATATCTTACATCAACCAGTAGCATTAATCTGAATGATGCTCTAACTGTGAGCCATGAACTCAATATTGCCAACAATGAGTACCAATTTTAAGACATGCAGTTCAAAAGAAACGGTGCTCGAAAAAAGTAGGTTGGTGACAATAATGCCTGCCCGGTAACTTGAGTTTTTCGAGCTTTTGCAGTTCAAATGCGGATCTACAAAATTTGAGCACACTGTAGTTTGAAACTGACTTTTGCTTTTGCTTTTTGCAGCTCTATCAAAGACACGATCCAGCCTCCAAGCAGGGAAGCCCACTGCGTTGCATTAACCTGCAAACATGTTTATGTAAAATCGGTTGGATTCAAATGAATACACTACTTGCAAAAAGTATCGACTTGTTTCCAAAAGTATTGTGACACACATTTGAATATTGCATCACCCTAAAAATTATCAACTCACGAAAATCAGTAGAATTTACGATACTACATCTGGAAACCTTGAAAATCATAAAAGTGTCGATTTCTTTAACGTAAAGTTCGGAGGGTCAAGGTCTTGCTGGAAAGTGGAGATTGTGGTTTGGAATTCTATCGGTATGTGGACTAACAAAGAGATCTCATTTTGTAACGATTTTGTATCGTGATTTCGAACACCCAAAAAGCTGAAAGCTCTTCCAAAATCGTTCATGAAGTCAAGAACTTTCTAAAAATTCGAGCAAATAATTCGGAATTACAGGAACTATATATTGACCGGTAGTGTGCATGTCAAGCAAACTAAGTTAACAATACTGTCAAACGGACAGCTTAAGCTTATCAATATAAGTTGTGGTGTATGGCAGTATGAGGTTGCCAAAGAGTTTCCAATTGCGTCAAGGCTTCATGCGAACTTACGCTTCTTTAACAACAATCTTAAAACCTTGTCTTTGCAAAATTCCTTTTGCTCTAGCAAAGGTTTTGACACGTCATGAACTCATGAACTCGCTGTTGTTTTGAAATGCCGTTTTGAGACGCATTCAGTTGTCGTATCATGGTCAGTTGAAAAAGCATTTAAAACCATTTGCCTCCAGTAAATGCATTAACGTCGGAAAGTGTGGCATTGAGTCAATGGCAAATGACCAAATGGTTTTACCATAGTAGCCATTGTGAAGAGAACTCTGGCGTTTTTGGCCGAGTCTCGTGGAATTTCTTCAATCACCATAATATTGGAATATATGAAATAATTGCTACGACATGAAGTGTCAAATACACTAAATACTTTAAATGTAATTCAAATAAACTGCAGGTGATCAGAGAGTCAATTTGAGTCATTCCAATCACCTTACTGAATTCCATTACATTTTCAGGTGATTCATGATTGGTTATCGAATATCTAAACATAGAAAAATGAATTTCTGTCTCGCTCTGAACTCCTATGAATGAAAACTACCGACCGATCGGCGTGGAAGTTTTGCGGACGGGTTTTACCTGGGGCCGGAAGGTTGTGCCTGATAGTTCGAATCCCTCGCGCTAGAAAAGGGGCTCCCATGCAAATTAAAAACAAATTTCTTAACAACTCGAGAACTAATCAGCCATGACCGATACCGTTATAACCGGAATTTTGGAAGGCAAAAATATTTGTATGGTAGTAAAGGGGGCTCATACAAATGAAACACAAATTTCAACCAAACATGACTCCCTACTGCTGCCTGTTTGTATGCAGCGGTTTAGATCCAAGGAATGGATCTTTTCTGATAGTTAGAACCCTCCCGCCTCTAGAAGGGAGTTCCATGCAAATGAAAACATATTTCTTCTTAACTCAGAGATCAGATCTAACGGAGTGGTATAAAATTTGATATGACGTAGTTTTCAGGAAACGAAAATGTTTTTATGGAAGTTCCAAACCCTTCCTCCCTCTAGAAAGGGGAGTCCCATACAAATGAATCACAAATGTCCTTCAGAAACATGGCATTACATTACCCCTACTACACTGCAAATTTGATTTATGTGTGCAGGTTTTCAGCACAGAAAGGATCTTACCTGTCGTTAGAAATTCGTACAATTCGACATAAATTTCTGCCATAACTCAAAGAGCCACTGGTGCAAATGGAGACCAATTTAACATGAAGAGGTTTTTGTAAGCAAGGGTGAGGCTCACTCTCTGGAAGGGCGAGATCTCATGAGCTGAGACACAAATATCAACCAAACGAGAATCATATCCACTGTTATGAAATTTTAATGAAGGGATTTTGTGAGGCCAGAAAGAGTTCTTATATCATGGCCCCGAAGCTTCTTCCCCGTCTGGCAGGAGATTGACTTCCATACAAGCAAATTGCTGGAAGCCTCAAGTACTAATCTGACAAAATGCAGGGCAGAATTTGGCATGTGGGCTGCTCTGGACGGATTTCAGGTGGTAGAGACCCCTGACTTCTGGAAGGGAGGGAGAGGTACAAACAAATGAGGCAATTTCAGACAAGCATAAGAGTTGACTTCATGCAACTACTAAACCCCATAAAATGTATTTCTCCAATGGTAGCATGTTCTTATAGAAGTTGCCCCCTTCTTGAACAGAATAGGGATGTGGATGCCTCTCAGTATCCTTCTTGCAAGAGATTAATAGGTTATGCAAGAAAGTGCATTTCAGGTGTGGGGATGTATGGAGTTTGAAGATAAATGTTTATCTACAACGATACTTCTACACGAAGAAAACCATCGCAGAAATTAACGGGTCAAAGTTTCAATTAAACACACACTACCGCACGTTTCATTTTGTAAGTGCACATAATAAAACGAACAAAACTCATTCCTAAAATCACTGCAACTCATGATTCCATTAAATTTATTTGCAAGCTTGTAGCAGCGCTCGCAGCAGTTCAGCCTGGTTGCTTATACGTGAAGATATTACACGCAAAAAATAAATAAAATGAAGCACGCATACCAAGCAAAAACCTATGATTTTCATTGACTTAAACAATATTACCTTTTACATCCACTGTAACAGGTATGACCTTCATATTACACCCCCCCCCGCCCCAAGATATATGAAGCCATGTTCCAATCATGACACAAAATAGGAAAGCAATATCTGAACAAGGAACAGTATCATCACTTCGTTTCGCCGCAAAAAAGATGTTTTATAACAGCTGCCCCCCCACACGCACGCGCGGACGCCCCAAATTTTCCGTAGAGATCGTCATTCCAATATTTCCTTCCCCCCTCTTCCTTTACTGCGGCAATGTGACTTTTACTTAGGCAATACATTTTGGATCTGTTTCACTGATGTCAAGAAGTGTGGACGCTTTGTTGACCCTTTTCAAATACTGAAAGTCTAGATAGGGAATTTTTTTTGCAAAGATGTTTAATACATTTTAATTCTTTGCTATCTACAAAAATTTCATTGAATTCTAAAGAAGTATTGAGAACCGCCTGGGTGTTTGACTTTTTTTCCTTAAGTACCCATCTCTTGCAACGTGTGGCAAACTTTTGAACAATTATATTCCCTTTATTAAAGAAAAAGGGTAGTCCATTTCTGAAAGCCATTTTGCAACTTGACTTTATATTTTAAAAATATTGAATTTTAGCGTACTTAAGAGTGATTTTTCAATACAAGATTCGAACGATTTTCAAAAATTGTATTACATAACTTTATTATGTTTATGGCCCCATGTA
>JASCZW010005618.1:0-159945 GCA_034211315.2 Aedes japonicus
ATGAATAATACCCAGAATCTTGAAAAGTTCACATACGTATACCAATATATTACAACACTCAGCGAAGTAAACTTTCGATATTCATAAGATTGCACCATTTTTTAGATTCCAATGGGTTAAATTCAATGTGACCCTCCAAAAGCTCAGAATCTTTTGGGTCTCCAAAGAACCAGAATCCTTTCGGCCCTACTTTCGGACTACTTCTGGGTCTCTAATGGGCAGCAATTCATCTGGGCCCTCACAGGATCGGAAGTCCTTTAAATTTTCAAACCACTTATCACGCTCTGGGCCTTAAAAAGACCAGATGGATTGTTAATTCAATAATCAGGTGATTTATGATCAGAGACCGATATTTTCGCCTACTTGAGAAGAGAAACGTCCTTTTTCACCCGCTTGGAGAAACAGATGAGAATGTGAGAAGCGAGAGACTGTTATACGCTTACAGCAGTTTTCGCGAGAAAATCAACGGCGATTTATAATTTTCGGAGAGCATGAGTACCCGATAAATAGTTTCTTTTTCAGCCTGAAAATGCACCAGTCTACATGCTTGTTTGATTCTGCCATTATAATTCTATAATGATGGTCCATGGCGGTACCAGTGTGCACCGGCTTGGCCTTATTTTCGAGCTTTGCTCCTCGTATACGATCTATACGATCTAGGTAGCATGTTTTCAGTGAAAAATGTGACATGAGAACAAATGTTCGTTGAATTTTGGAGAGAGATAAAGGGTGATACGGTCAAAATTTGGTCAAGGGAAAACGCGTGTAAATCGGTGAAATCGTTTATTTAAAAAATCAAATTAAATTTATTTTTCAAGTTCAATTAGTATAAAATTCAGGAAAAATATTCAGTTAGGCTTCCGCTTTCCAAATCCGAATTGCCGGGCCTTACGCTTGACCCCTGCCATCAGATTTTGTACAGCCACCTTGTCCACCTTCTTCTGCCGCAGAAAGCCAGTTTGCCCTTGAACTGCTGCTCGCCCTTAGCAGTTTTTTTTTGGTCTTCTTTAGGTTCCGCTTGACAATAGCCCAGTATTTCTCAATTGGGCGGAGCTCTGGCGTGTTGGGAGGGTTCTTGTCCTTGGGAACCACCTGCACGTTGTTGGCGGCGTACCACTCCCATGGCCTTTTTACCGTAATGGCAAGATGCCAAATCCGGCCAAAACAGTACCGGAACAACCGTGTTTCTTCAGGAAAGGCAGCAGACGTTTATTCAAACACTCTTTCACGTAAATTTCTTGACAGTCCCGGAAGCTATGAAAAAGCTGCTTTTCAAGCCACAGGTACAGATGGCTTGCCAAACCAGATATTTCTTTGCAAACTTTGACAGTTTCGTGTGCTTGAAAATATCTGCTACCTTTTCCCTTCCTTTGCCGTATAAAACTCCTGTCCCGGAAGCTGCTTGTAGTCGGCTTTGACGTAGGTTTCGTCGTCCATTACCACGCAGTCAAACTTCGTCGTGTACAGCCTCCGGGATCGCGCTTTGGCCGTCGTATTTTTGTTTATCATCGCGATTTGGAGTCACTACCTTCTTGTAAGTCGATAGTCCGGCACCGTTTTTGGCTCGATGCACGGTTGTAGACGATACACCCAGCTTATTTGCGGCATCTCGGAGAGATAGGTTAGGGTTTCGCTTGAAACTACCGGCAACTCTCTTTGTCGTCTCAGCGGCTTCCGGTTTTCGATTTCCACCCGATCCAGACTTCCTGGCTGTCGACAAACGTTCCCCAAACACTTTAATTACATTTGTAACGGTTGATTTGGCAACTTTTAGCGATTTTGCCAACTTTGCGTGCGAGTAGCTCGGATTTTCGCGATGCGCGAGCAAAATTTTGATACGCTGCTCTTCTTGCTTGGACGGCATTTTGACAACTGAAGAGTGAATTCCAAAATCAAAATAGGAGCAACATTCTACACACACTTCTTCAAAATGAGGGGTGTTCGGGTTTTTTAAATGCAAAATTGAAAGAAATACGTCAAGTTGATATTGACCAAATTTTGACCGTATCGCCCTTTAATTTCGCATATGCAAGAGAGAGGATAATGAATTATCGACGAAAAAGGAGAGGTGAAAATGTGAACGGTTCGCTACTCATCGACACCCTGCTTGAGAGAGAGAGCATGGTTTTCACCCAGCTGAGTGAGAATTTTGATCTTTGTTCATGTTGATAAAAAAATGAACAGTACAATAAAATTCCTCTAAATCAATCTTCATCATGCCAAGGAAACAACCGGAATCCTTTGCCGAAGATTTATAACAGAAAATGTAGGTGTAGCGCTGATACAAGAGCATTGGGTTCATAAAAAATAATTCTATGGATTAGCAACGCGTCTTAGACTATTCTCTTGACAAATGGTGATCATGCTTTAAGATGCGAATAGAGCAACGTTTGCATTAAAAAATGGACAAAAAGTGCCGAGCTTTCATGGGTTTACCTTCACGCGCACTGACAAAACTACCAATGCAGCATCAATCATAGTAACCCAGTAGTAGACAAAATTTGACAGCTGTATCAGTCGAACTCTAACCGTGATGGCAATCAGTGAAGAAAATCCGTTAAGAAGTGTGCGCGTTCAAAGAACGGCACCTCGCCGCGTCGAAAACGGACAGCGTGCGGTACTTTGTGGACGCCGGATACGCCCGTTCCGGCATGTATAACATTTTGGCACTATTAGACAACAATCAAAGCATCGAAAGAAAGCCCGGTTCCAACGACCCTGAGCGACAAGAAGCCCAAAGGATGCTGAAGAGGAAGACCGAGAGAAAAGTGGCTACATCGCTGCGTGTGCTTGGCCGGGAGGTCGATTCAACCGGCAAAACAGTGAAAAAGTACCTGGAAAACATGAACATGTCAGGAAGCGGAAGACGCGTCCATTGGTTTCGGAGCTGCAGGCAATGACGCAGCGGCAGCGGCTGAATAAGATAGTCAAGTCGATTTTCCAAGCGAATCACGACGTGGTGGTGGTGATGGACGACGAGACCTATCTCAGCCTGGATGGCAACGACTGGCAGGACACTTCGTATTTTACTTCCCCACGAAGTGAAGTGAGCTCTGGAGTGAAGTTCATTACACACACCAAGTTCCCCAAGAAGGTAGCTGCTGTGGCTGACAATCAGAGAGAAGGAGATGTCAAGCCGCTCTTCTTTCGCTCCAGACTGGCCGTGAACGGGGAAATTTATAGTACCGGAAATTGCGTCGTTCATCAAGAAATACCATAAGGGCGAAGACGTGGTGTTCTGGCTGGATCTGGCTTCGGCCCACTACTCGAAGCGATCATTGGAGGAGATGGAGCGGCTGAATATCGATGTGGTACCCAAGTCGGCAAACCCGCCCAACGTCCCCCAGCTGCGTCTCATCGAGAATTTCTGGGCCAACCTCAAGCGTAAGATCTACTCCAACAATTTTGTCACGAAAACTGAGGGGGAATTGATAAATAAAACGAAGAAAGAACTCAAAAACAGTGTAAGGTCATATACCAAACATATGGCCACATGCCCGTGTTGTGTTTATACCTAAAGCAAGAAAAAAAAAACAAATCTTTTGGACCATTAATTCTTACATCTATACTTTAAATCATAGGGAAGATAATAGACAAGTCCTTAAAATCAGAATATCTCCAAAAGAATCCCCTCAAAAGATTTCAATTTCAAGCCAAATAAATCTACAGTTACGGCACTACAAAAGCTGTTTACAGAAACAGAAGCTTCTCTCGACAAAAAAGAAGTTGCTCTCGCAGCATTTCTTGACGTCAGAGGTGCTTTTGATATGCGTCTAGATTTATGGAATATTCAATGGAACAACAGAAGCGGCAAGAGATATAAGACCAATTAACAGAACGATGTTACAGGAACAAACGATGATTAACTAAAAAGTCATGGTTCCGCGACCATAAAGTGTAGCTGAAGAGGAAGCCTTAGGGGCTTCAGCGTTCTGCACCTTGGACCGCCAGGTTGATGGAACCGGTCAAACGACGAGCCTATACAAGATGGATGGAATATGGAAATTGTTATTGAGAAGCAGTCTATTTTTCCAGTAAATTTAACGACAGATTCCGAACGAAGTTGGTCTGTCCACGCACATTCTAGACACCAGCCGGGGCAAACCGGCGGTCATTGGGAATATATTTCTAAACCGTGGAACTGCGGCCGTATCGGAAAGCTGCGAAAAGGTCGCCGAAGAATTGAAGGATTGAGAGACAGTGATGGACGATATAAGGGATTCTTTAAGAACTGTCCAGCCGGCTTCATTTATGGTTTACATATACAAACTGCGTCTTCAGGTTGGCTAGTAGTACGAACTACTGAATACTGGCATGTTGTATTCGATTGTTGAGATTGTTTTTCATATCAAATATGCCAGTCTGCATTATCACGTTCCCTTGCTTTTGAATCCATTTGGATATTTAACTTACAGAGGTTCATTAGGTTTGCCATCGTCATTTATTCGACAATTACATTACTTCAACCGATAGAATTTGTTTTAATGTGAACTTCAAACAGAGGATCTACTACAATCATTTCGGGGCCAACAAGGAGGAGCAGATTTTCGCCAAGACTACGAAAGAGTTGAGAAACATACTAACATCCATTTTTGCATCATCTATAACAAAAGATTTGGACATTTGTACGGGCGTTGAGCATTTTGTTGAAAGCCTTATGAACACAGGATTTGAGGTAAAAAGAAAACACATTTTCAACATCTTTGGTAGATTTTTATCGGTAATCGAAACTAGTCCATTTTTATTAATGCATACGTTAGACTTAATGGAATCATTCAAACTTTGAATATGTTTTATTGCTGAGCTTCTCTTTCTACACTTAAGATAAAATGTTTCTTAGTCCAATACAGGCACCCAATGTAAAATATCTAATAATAAAAGTAATTCGTTGAGATTTGACCTTCAAACATTTTAAGGTGGATATGTATAACAACATGATTGTGAGTCGTTTCTTTTCAATAACAATGTCCCGAAAAAACCTGCACGATGAAGTAATAATTAACTCACCTTAGCGGCGTTGGAGCTGTACGGTTCGTCGAACAGCGACCACATCTGCGGCTTCAGATGCTGCCACCAGTTCACCTTCCCCTTATTGTAAGCGTCTTCGAAACCGAACTTTTTCGCTACCTCCTCGTCGGTAGGTTTTTCCGTATCTAAATCTAGCCTATCTAAAACAGCCAATGTTTCTTGCGTATTCCGATGCTGCGGGAGAAAAAAGGGAAAGTAAATTTTGGATTAAAACAGTTGTCTCCGATCGATTTTGGATTGGTTTTTAATGCAAGTATTTCCAACGCAGTAGAATTTAAACCGGTTAGACAATGGTCGCAGATGGCAATTCAGACGATTCATTCGAAAAAGGCCCTTTCACAGCAAGGCAACAGCTGCAAAGGGTTGGAAATCGTTCGTGAGTGGATAGTGCGTAACAATTGTCAACCGATCTCACTTCAAGTGGAGAGGACATTAATCATTTCCCGAAATTTCACAGGCAACTTGGAACGTGGGTCTGGAATGTGTGACATTTCATTGCACAGTGGGGTGTGATTCGGAAGTCCCCTGGAATCCTTTTACCAACATCACAATTGCATCTTTGAATATTTATCAGCGAATCGCTTGGCCAGCAGAATTCACGACCTGGCAAAAAAAAAAGGGAAAAAGGTCGCCACATATTGTCCATCATCGTCATTTGAACCCGTTTTGTGTAATTTTCCACTCCGTCACATTCGAAAAAAAAAAAAACGAAGAAGGTAAAGTCACCTTATGTGAATAGGCAACAACATTCAGATTGGTGCTGTTTTCTTCCATTTACATGTTTGCTTGTTATACACACATTTTTATGTTTGCAACGACTCTTAGCTCGTTAGCTGGGATAAAGACCCCGAAATGGTGACACACCGCACATGTCGGTACGTGCCTCTGCCACTGCTGCTGGCTTTTGTGATGATAGTGCCTGCCATGGGTGGGGCGGAGTACGTGAAAAGAAAATCGTGTAGCTTGGAAGCCTATTTTCTGAATGGCATTTTCCAGAAAATTTCACCATTATTAAATTATGTATCCCGTGTTGAGTATGGAGCACGGTTTATGTGTCTACAGTCGTGAAGCCATGAGCGCGAGGGCTTCTTAACGAGACTAGTTGAATTGAAGGATGATTGCCTTTAGTCCCACAATGGGACCAATTTCAGCTTGAAGAGCCTGGCAGAGCGGTTTGCGTTATGGAAATTGTAGCATTTACGATTTAGCGGTTTTTTAGGTGGCACAAAACTTACCTGGGTGTACGTCATCCAGCAGCACGGTTCTACTTGATTGGAATCTAAGCCCCAGAAGGATAGTTCCTCCTCAAACAGTGGTCCACAGACGTCGGTCGGGTAGTGCAGTTTTCCCGTTCTGAAAGTGGAGAAGTTGAAAAGGTGATCGATATGGTTGATTAAAGGAATGCACAAATCAATGAATAATTTGAAAGAATTTAAAACAGCGTCAAGACCCGAACAGTTATGTTTTTTCTAGCCCTATGCTCGAAGTTGATGATAATAAGGTATCGAAGTGACATCCACCCCTTCCAATTGAAGGATACACCTTCAGATAAGCGTGAGAGATTTTCTTTCTGTGTAAATTTACTACCATACCTCGTTTTGCTTCCATAGTATACATTACTGAAAACTAGCAACCCTGTTCACTTCTGACTATTAACATTGTTTTTCTAGCAACCACATCGCCATGATTGTCGTCGACGCAAAAGCAAAATAAACAAAAAATTACCACTCTGCGGATGAGAAACCGTTTTCTCTTGGGTTGTTGTTTGTTTTGTTTGCATCTGAATTACTATGATTTTATTGTTTTAATTTGCATTTGAATAACTATGAACAGCTCGATGGAAAGGTAAGCGAAAAAGTATTCACTCTCATTGCAGATAAAAAGTGGAAAATCCGTTGAACTAAAATGGGTTTTTCACGTGATCTGTATGTTAAACTTAATGTCGAAAGTAGTGCATTGGAAACGCATAGGGATGCGCTATTTAGTGCATAGCTTCCGACGTTGCATTTTCGTTTAATTGATCATCAAAAAGACAAACATTCTTTGATTGTTACAGTGACAACGAAGAGGAGGAGTATTTGGCTTCGGAGGATGAAGTTTTTGTGCAAACGAGAGCAATATCGGCGAGGATAGCGACGAGAATGCATCTAATCCCGATAAAGATGCTACGGTAATTTTTTTACAAACTGGCATGCAGTTCACTAAGCGACATTTATACAATGTGACAGCATGTCTGTCAGTTGGCCTGTTGGAATATGCAACACTTTTTTGACGTATTTTGATGTTTGCAATCAATGGTTGGTTCGTTAGTTTAGGTAGTCTGTTTTTTGAAGCTTGTTTCATGGTTAAATAGAATGGTGTTGGCTAGCAATCATAATTATTGAATAATATTTTGAAACTGGGTTTTTAATAGTTCTACTGTTCAAAATTAAATGAATAAATAAATGAAATGCGTGTATATTTATTGTCGAAAAATGTTATAATCCACATAACTTTAGAATACCCTATTGCTAGCCAAGGCAAGCGTAAATAACCATTTTTTTGCAATCTTCCATACAACAGACCGAATTCAGGCGACATCTGGCCAAGACAAGAAATATCCCATTAATTTATGCCTAGTCTAGCATTCCATTTATGTGCAGATGACGCAGAAAGTTACATATTTCTTTCAAACTTTGTAGAATTTGCTTAGAAACATGTCCATAAGTATATCGGCTTTTGGAAAAAGGTGTGGTGGACAAATGAGAATGCGTTGGAATTAATTGGACACAAACCAGAATTTAGTTGAAAGCGGGAAAAGAGCTTTTGGAGAAGGATGTCCAGAAAACAGTGAAGCACGGATGAGGCAATATTATCACATGCGGATTGTAAAAATAATGTAGCATGCTCTAAATGTAATGAAAGTCACACGACATCTGAATGCACATCAACTGCTTGGAAATGTATTAATTGTAAAAAAACGAATAACGAACGTAAAACGAACTTGGACGTAAACCACGGCGCGTTTAGTGATGAATGTGAGATTTTTAAGCGATTATATGAACGAAAAAAAACAGCCTGCATTTCAATCAATAGCAACCAAGTTTCAGTAGTAATGATGAGTAAATTCGATATTTTGTACTTCAATATTGCCGAGCTGTCTACAAACAACGTAAAACTGCGTCAGATTGTAGAGGAAAAACGTTCATATTTAGTCTTTTTATCAGAAACGCATATAGTTGACACGCAAGCATTTGATCAGTATAGTATTACGGGATGTAATGTGGCTGCTTGTTTATCACATTCTAGACACACTGGCGGCGTTGCTATTTATGTTAAAGAATCAGTTCAGTATCAAGCTGCAATTGAACGCGTACTTTCGTGACACAGTAATTTGATTGAAGCATTGCAGTTGTTCGAGGCATGCAGATCCTGGTAATTATGGTGTATTGTATCATTCTCGAGTTGCTAGTGATCCAGAAACCGTTATTATTAATGTTGAAGATAACTAGAGTAGTGAAGATTTTCTGTAGATTCATAGTCAAACTAAACGTGATTACTGCGGATTTGAATATAAATCTATTGTGACAGTTACCAATAACGTTCGAAGCATTTGCAACGATTAGCAGATTTCTTTAATTTAAAACAATTGGTTAATGAATATACGCGTATTTCCAGACACAGTAGAACTTTGATTGACCTATGTGTACTGTACATTTTGATTACTGTTAGTGTTGTTATAAACTCTGACTTGAAAGTAACTGATCATGAAACCATTATTATTAACGTTGAAGATAGATTTAGCAAAATGGAAAGAAAATGTCGAGCGTAAAGATACGATTGTTGCTGTTTTTTTTGGATCTGAAACGCGCTTTTGAAACGATTTCTCGGCCCTTGTTGTTAAAATCAATCAAGCGCTTTGGATTTTCGGGTTCTGCATACAGATGGTTCCGAAAGCTATTTGTCTGACAGAACTCAAAGGACGGCTTTTAATGATTCCGTGTCGAGCCCTGTGGAGAACAGCCTTGGCGTACCACAAGGGAGTGTATTAGGGCCCATTTTATTGATTCTATATATTAATGACATGCGACGAGTCTTGCGATTTTGTGATATTAATCTTTTTCGCTGATGATACCGTGTTGTTCATTGCAGCTAAAAGCCTCGAGGAGGCCGTTTCACATTTGAATGCAGATTTACGTTCTCTAAGTAGATGGTTAAAGTACAAACAGTTGAAATTGAACATAAGTAAAACTAAATTCATGGTAATTTCGCGGAATCGAGTTAACGAAGACGTCTCTGTTAAAATTGATGATGTAACAATTGATTGCGTTCGTGAGATTAACTATCTTGGCGTGATTATTGATGATAGATTAAAATTTGACTCTCACATTGACGATGTTATCAAGAAAATATCCAAGAAGTACGGTACTCTCTGCCGATTGAAAAACAATTTTACTATTGCAAGTAAAATACAATTGTAAGAATCTGTCATCTTTCCCACATTGAATTTTGCCCTTCCATTTTGTTTTTAGCTAATCAAACACAAATATCGAGATTACAGCGTTTGCAAAATAAGATAATGCGGTTGATCTTGAGATGTAACAGGTTCACTTCCTCCTCTTTTTTGTTAGATGCCCTACAGTGGCTATCGGTGAAGCAGAGAGTTGTGTATTTGACAATGGTGTTCATTTTTAAAGTAATAAACGGTTTACTGCCTCGATATTTGTGCAATCGAATTGAAAGAGGAAGTGATATTCATAGATATAACACTAAAAACGCAAACGATGTTAGAACACCATATTTTTTGTACGGAGCTTCACAAAATTCGTTGTTTTTTAAAGGTATAAATGTTTTCAATTCGATGCCTATACACATCAAACGTGCAGCAACACTAACAGATTTTAAGAGACAATGTATTTCACACATCAAAGCTGCCTTTTGAACAGCTACTCTGATAACTTTTTACTCTTGAGTAATTTTGTATCTTGACGATGTTATAACAACGGATATTTTTGTATGGTTTATTGTTAAATGTTTTATATTTGTCATGGGGCACAACAAACTAGATTTTTCGCCTCGATGATGATGATGGATTTAAAGTTTTTATTTTGTTATTGTAATTTAAAGTAGTTTTCATTTTTTGTGTAGTCTTCAAAAGTTTGAGCCTCGCGCGCGGCATACAGGTATAAAGGACTTCTTTTTGAATTTACAAAATATATTGACCTTTGATGCTTGAGAAGATGCCATGAAATAGTAGTGGGTTGTCTGGCTGATTGTCGGGGAATTCTTTGTCAGTTCTGTTGTGGTTGAAAGTAAAAGTTTGACTAGGGCCGGTCCAGGATTTTTTCGGAAATATTCTCGGAAAGTGATTTTTTTTTGGAAATATTCTCGATTTCCCTTATTGGGGATATCCTTGGTCAGCCCAAAACTAAGGTGGCGGTTCCATTAGTGTTGAAACCTCACTCGGTAGCGGGCAAGATCGGATATTGGATTGTATTTTGATAATGTCCTTATACAGGATTCTGTGATTTGAATTGTAATAGAATTTTCTGATCGCTGGGTTTATTTGCGAACATTTGTGGTTGACATCAATAGCTTTTCACAATTATATCGCTGTAAAACAAATGAACGTTTTGGAAGAAGTTGATATCTGTAGATACAATCAGTTCGTTTTTGGTTTTGCATAACTGGTTGAATTGTTTTAAATAAATTATCTAATAGATAAATCGTCTAGCTCAAACCTTTGTAGGGGTAAGTGGCGGGATCATCATCATCATCATCATCATCATCATCATCATTTTCAACGTATTGGCCGTTTGAATTTCATCACATTGATTGATTAGTTTTATTTTAGAGACTTTCAGCCGATAGGCTGAAATTTTATGCAATCAAGTTGTCATTTGATCAAGAAAAATACTCTACATATAAATAATCCTTCAGATTGAGACAAAAGAACGACTTAAGGTCTGTATCCGCAATAATCCGGACACCTCAAAACATGAATAAAACATAAATTTCGCATTATATTTCCGTCGTAGTTGTTAATTTCAGATTCGTTGGATGTGTTTGACCACTTCGTGAAGACAAAACATAGTTATTCGGTATTTGCATAAAATTTTCGAACTTTGCGCTTAACTCTGTCCATTAGGGTTTGTACAGACTGTTCAGAAATCGTAGAAACCGTCTTTGTCCAAATTTGCTGGAAGTGTTTAATGTTTTCGATTCCTTGCTTCTTTCCAGAAAGCTTCAGCTCCATCAGAGCCCAATATCTCTCGATTGGTCGTATCACTGGGCAATTTGGCGGATTTGAGGTTTTTGGTGCAATGTTCACTTGATTTTCTTGGTACCACTCCGTCACAGTTTTAGCATAGTGGCATGATGCCAAATCGGGCCAGAACGAAGGTTTTTCTTTGTGACTTTTGCTGAAGGGTAGCAATCGCTTCTGCAGACACTCTTTCTGATAGATCTCCTTGTTGATTGTGCATGTAGTGATGAAAGATTTACTCTTTTTGCCACACGTGCAAATTGCTTGCCACACAAGGTATTTTTTGGGAAATTTCGATGCCTTCTTCGTTCTGAAATGCTCAGCTGTAGCATTTCTGGCCATAGCAGAATAAAAAGCCAGCCCTGGAAGCTGCTTAAAATCCTCCAGGACATAAGTGTTATCGTCCATAACAACGCATGAAAACTTCGTCAAATATTCGCAGTACAAACGTCGAGCCCGTGATGTTGCTGCCAAGTTCTGTTTGTCGTTGCAATTTGGAACTGTTTTTACTTTCTACGACTTAAGTCACAAAAGCTGTTTTCATTTTTGGACAAAACCAGGCGACATCCCTTTTTTACGAGCCACCGTTCGAATGGAGAGATTTGGGTTTTTCGTTAATATCCTTTTCACCTTTCGGTCCATGATAGGATCAGCGCGTCCAATGTTTTTGTCGTTTCTCGGTTTCCTCTCCACCGTCAAACGTTCCGAAAATGATTTGAGGACATCGTGAACAGTGGATTTAGGCAAATCCAATGTTTTTGCAAGGTCCCGTATTGACAAGTCCGGATTTGCCGTACGCCCGTACAAAATTTTCTCGCGCACTTGTTTATCTTTCGTTGGCATCTTGAATACTTAACATGAAATGTTAACATCAATCATAGTCTTTTTCATCATAGACTTTCAGCTATACCACAGTGAAATTTTTCATTTCTACGTGCAATATTTCAAAAGTTACAATGATATGAAGGTGTCCGGGTTATTGCGGATACAGACCTTACATGCTATATATAAATCGTCAACATCTGTTTTTAAAGCCTGTCCACGTTAAATTTCGGACAATTTTCTATCAATGTAGATTTTTAAGTTTTTTTAAAAATCACTGAAACGTTTCACTCCTACGACAGCTCACACTCTCTTCTTTATTTCGTGGTACAACATGTTTTCATTTTTGTTATAGTCAGTTAAATTCCGTCGAATCAAGTGTAAGTGCGCAAACGCATTTTGTACAAAAGGGCAACAAAATACGAATTTAACGGCACTCGATCTTGCCAAGAATTAATTGTTTTGTATTTGAAAATCATTTGACCAGCGCTTAACTGTGGATCGAAAGGTTGGAAGTGGAACAAATTGAAAAGTATGCTCCCGACAAATGGACAAGAATGTGGTAGCCATTATTGAGAAAACCCCCTATCTGTCTGTGCAAAATGTGGCTTGCAAAGCTCAGAAATCAAAATCATACGTACAAAAAATGAAGCAAAGGCAAGGACTGTAGGCGTGGAAAGTGAAAAAGGTGCCTAACTGTGATGACAAACCAAATTTCACTGAAAAATTTGTTTACACCAATATTTTGCAAACATTCTCTTGTATCAAAATGAACGACGCAACATACGTACCCGATGACATTAAACACCTTCCGGGGCTGAATTTTTATACCGCAATGCAAAGAAATGCCGTTTCCGAGCATTTCGGGACAAAGAAGGTGTCAAAATTCCCGAAGAAGTATTTGATTTTGCAGGCCATATGTACTTGTGGTCGAAAATCTAGAAGTTTCGTCTCTAGCGGCACTATCAACAAAAATGAGTACGAGAAAGAATGTCTGCAAAAGCTGTTGCTACCGTTTATCAGAAGCCACGACTCTCCAGCTCTGTTTTGGCCTGATCTGGCCTTTTGTCACTATGTGAAATCCGTCCCGGAGTGAAATAAAGTACAAGAGGTCATATAAGTGTCACAAACAACCAATTCACCATACTGTCCAGAACTTCACCCAATAGAGAAGTACTGGGCTCTAGTTAAGCGGACACTCTTCGAAACTAAGGGAAGGTCAATTGATTATGTCACGCAGTAAGGGGGGAGGGGGTCTTGGGAAATCGTGACGATCCATACAAAAAAATTTGAAGATCCATACAAAAAACGTGACAGCAGGGGGGGGGGGGTGGTTATTAAAAGTCATTTTATGCGCGACGTAAATAATGGACGTTTCCTAAGAAGAAAGCAAATGGTTCCGATAATTTCAAGACAGGATGGAGAATCGTCACGGCGAGCGTATCTGAGGATACCGTACGGAACCTGATGGCGGGTGTACCACAGAAAGTTCGAGAGTTTTACAGAACGAACGGTTAATCTTAATCAGCTGTTTCTAATGTAGATATAACTCTACATTGTGGAATAAACAATCGGTTTTGTTAAATGATGTGTATTTTTTTTTTGCTGATGTCCGAAATTTAACGTGCACAGGCTATAGATGCCATCATTAGGAAACATTTCAGAAAAGTTATCAGTGTTACACCGGTCTACGGTCCAAACCAAATTTAACAACGGATGCGTAGGAGAAACACATTTTCAAAAAGTTTACTTTTCCACCCGCACATCTGTCAGCCATTTTAAGCAGACAAGATTTTCAAAAGGCCTTTCTCTGAATAATCCTCAGCTTCTCCACTCAATCTGCTCTATACACTGGATAAAAGCTGAATCACCCACACGATGTGCCCCCACCCAGTTGAATTATGTGCACTGATGCCGCGCCGGTTGGTCTCTCCATATTTGCAGGTACCATTCAGCAATTAAAAGAGTTTTCGGGGCACAACCGATTCTACGATGACAAAAATCCTATGGCGCGACGTGACACATTGTTCATGTACAAAGCTAGGGTAGTTCCGCAGTCTATGGGCTATTTAAGGCGTGTCAAATTTCTCCTAGGCTATCTTTAGCAACGAAATTTTTGGCAATCTTCCATACAACACCCATGATTTGGGCGATATCTAGCTGAAGTTTGACTGAAATATCTCTTAAATTTTTGCTTCATCTAACATTTTATAAATGTTTATTATATTACGCAGAAATTGATTTTAACAATAATTGCTTACTAACTTTTGCTGGTCCAATGTTTTCTCTGAATTGCACCTGCTCAAGAATGTTTCACTAAAAAACTCGGCTCAGGGCTGCTTACATCATGTTCCACCACTGGATCCCTCCAACTTTAGCGACTTTCTGGACACTGAGTTTGCCATGGAGTTGCGCCAGATTTCACAATAATAAACATGTAAAATAACCTCATGATTTTTGATAATATGATGCTCTTTTTAAATTATCAGATTCAAAACCCAGAATGAGCTGTCACACTCACTAGGCTTAAAACTAGTATCTTAAATGTCATCTCATCAAAATTGCAGCAGATTTAAACTTACACAGCATGTGAAAAGAATTGGGAACAAGAGACCCAAAAATCACCGAAGGGCACCGCAATACAGCAACTTACCCTACCGTCATCGGAAGCAACATTTTTGCATTCGTAGGTTGTCATCACAGGTATCGAGTCGAAATGCTATACAATGCCGGTGGAAGACGGCGATCGAGGCTGCCCCACAATCGATGAGGAGCTCGCCGGCTGGAGTGCTTTTTTCGCTCCAACTGCCAAGTCGCTCCCCCAGAAGCCTCAGTCCAAATCCCAAACTCCGACGAACGGGGATGGAAACCCGTGTGCATGTGTCTGTTGGTCTGTCTGTCTGTCTGTCTGCATGGCCGCACGGCTGGGTGTCGTTAGGTAGGCATGTGGATTCGTTTTACGTTATTTATTTATCCAGCCATTCGTACTTGTCGGATTGAGGCGAAATTTAATAAATCCCTCGAAATTATTGCTGACAGATGCGTTTGCCAATTTTTGGCTGAAACGGGTTGACGCCGATGAAGAAGAATTGAGGGAGCGTGAAATGCGACAGGGGGATGCTCGAATGTCCGATGAAACGAGCTTTGATTTCCGTTGCAATCAGGGTGTGTGCCGATGGCTGCTGTACGGAGGTTGATTGTGTGCATCAATTGCCATCCTTATGAAGTCATTACTCTTACTGTATTTACTGATCTCATGATTGTCGTTCTATTTGAAGTGTTTAATAAATAATGGAGATAAAATTGATCTTCCGATCGGTTTCAAGATATCACTAACGGCAATATGTATTTCAAACCCTGCTAATTTTAGATCATTTTTAGCAACAGTTCGGCTGATCCGGTTATGTTTGCCAATCACGAGCGTGGTTTGGTTGCGGGCAGGTAGGAGATGCTGGGTTGGCGAGGCATATTTTTTGTGGGTGCAGCATGTTTTCTTTCATTCCTCTTTCGTTCAGCTTGACCGACCTTCTGGGATGGAGGGCATGTGGATGTACGCTTTGGATCCATCTGCAGCCGCCGGGAGACCATATGTTCAATTGCAACCTAGCCAATTGATGGTTGTAGGAAGAGGTTGCTTCTGTTGCTTCTGCTTTTATCGAAGATTGATCAGCATGCGTCTGATGGTGTGCTTCATGGTGCTCTTTAGAAGAGCGAAACGCTGTACATCTGCACCGGTTAAGTGTAATTATCTGATATATTACGCTTTCGTAAAGGCTTCGATGAGTTTTGACCGGGCTCAGCATCAGATAATTTCGGAAGTTCGATTGATCTGAATTGGTTTGCTAATGGAGATGAATCTCTGCGGTTGAGTTAATATCCCGTGAACTGGAAGGAGATGTTTACCTTTTCAGACGTTTCCCTCTGCTTCGTGGTTCGCTACTGCTCTGAAGGTGAGCTGGCGCCTGGTTCGCGAATGGTTAAATAACTATCTTCCGCTCCAGAAAAAAAAAGAAATAGAAGGAATCATCTTCTTCATCGTGTTTTTTAAATTGGTCATTCGAAACTAGCACATCGAGCATTGAAACATGAATGATGAACTCGCAGAATTGGAATTTGAAATCTCCACCATCATCTGTCGCACGCAGAACTGATCAACTTCATTGACCATTTTTTACCACTATCGAGCCAGCTGTGCACTATCCTGTGTCGTCGTTAGTTTTGTTTTAACTTCCACTTGGTAACTGGCTGTAGTTGGGTTGATTGACGCATTCCACCGTATTTTTTGGTTACCACTGTAGTGACAGCCTGCCACATCTGAAAAGAACTCCATTTTGTGTGAGCAATTGTGAGCTTTCTTGAAAGGCAGTATGCCTTTCCTCAGGCACTTTTGCTTAGAGTTAATTGATGATGAAAAGCTTGGTTTTGAGACTGGAGCTGCAAATTCCTTGCCAGAACCGTAGTTCCCGAGTGAATTTACCGGTGAAAACACACATTAATTTGCTGGGGACATCAGCCCATCCTATACTTTCAGATGAAAACTCCATCTTAACACAGGTTTTATCAACCATGAGAAGGCATCCTCTATACTTCGTCACAACTCGGTAGTACTAAAGGGCGATACGGTCAAAATTTGGTCTATATCAACTTGACGTATTTCTTTCAATTTTGCATTTAAAAACCCTGAACACCCCTCATTTTGAAGGTGTGTGTGTGTGTAGAATGTTGCTCCTATTTTGATTTTGGAATTCACTCTTCAGTTGTCAAAATGCCGTCCAAGCAAGAAGAGCAGCGTATCAAAATTTTGCTCGCGCATCGCGAAAATCCGAGCTACTCGCACGCAAAGTTGGCAAAATCGCTAAAAGTTGCCAAATCAACCGTTACAAATGTAATTAAAGTGTTTGGGAACGTTTGTCGACAGCCAGGAAGTCTGGATCGAGGGAAATCGAAACCGGAAGCCGCTGAGACGACAAAGAGAGTTGCCGGTAGTTTCAAGCGAAACCTAACCTATCTCTCCGAGATGCCGCAAATAAGCTGTGTGTCTACAATCGTGCATCGAGCCAAAAACGAGCCGGAACTGAGTCGGACTGTCGACTATACGAAGGTAGTGACTCCAAATCGCGATCGATAAACAAAATACGATTCGGCCAAAGCGCGTGATCCCGGAGGCTGTACACGACGATGCTGACGAAGTTTGACTGCGTGGTAATGGACGACGAAACCTACGTCAAAGCCGACTACAAGCAGCTTCCGGGACAGGAGTTTTATTCGGCAAAAGGAAGGGAAAGGTAGCAGATATTTTCAAGCACACGAATCTGTCAAAGTTCGCAAAGAAATATCTGGTTTGGCAAGCCATCTGTACCTGTGGCTTGAAAAGCAGCATTTTCATAGCTTCGGGACTTTCGACCAAACTTAAGAAATTTACGTGAAAGAGTGTTTGAATAAACGTCTGTTGCCTATTCCTGAAGAAACACGGTTTATTCGTGCTGTTTTGACCGGATTTGGCATCTTGCCATCACGGTAAAAGGCAATGGAGTGGTACGCCGCCAACAACGTGCAGAACTCTTCCCAACACGCCAGAGCTCCGCCCAATTGAGAAATACTGGGCTATGTGTCATATCGGAATCTAAAGAAGACCAAAATAACTGCTAAGGACGAGCAGCAGTTCAAGGCAAACTGGCTTTCTGCGGCAAAAGAAGGTGGACAAGGTGGCTGTACAAAACTCTGATGGCAGGGGTCAAGCGTAAGGCTCGGCAATTCAGATTTGGAAAATCGCATGAAGCCTAACTGAATATTTTTCCTGAATTTTATACTAATTGAACTTGAAAAAGAAATTTAATTTGATTTTTTAAATAAACGATTTCACCGATTTACACGCGTTTTCCCTTGACCAAATTTTGACCGTATCACCCTTTAGTTCCGAACGCATGTTATGGCCACTAGGTTCTGCTTCATCGTCTTGTTTGGACCAGCTTGCAGAACTTTACATCTTCCCTGATCATCTGCTGCTCCATTATTTCAGCACGGCGTTTCCTTTAACTGTTGGGTCACACTTATGCATGGAAACAAATCCATTTCTGTCTTCATGAATAAAAAATCATGAAACAAAGTCTTACCATATTTGATGAATTCATGACTCTTAATCATGATTTCTTGATTGAAATGACATATGAGAGACATGAAGTTTGGAAGCGTTGGTTTGCTTCTATTCTAAAGTTGTGCAATTAGTTTCATTAATCAAAGATCTATTAAAGAATAACAATAGCATAGTAAGAACAACGACCATGTACTTTCATAGCTCTTCATATAAACACTACAGGGTGCGGTAGAAAATAATGCGAAAATGTTCAAACTTGTGTATTGGGTTAATTCGTGTAGCTAATGACTAATTTCTGTCGAAAGTGTATTTGTTTATGTCTCAAGTGTTGCATCGAAACATTCTATTTGTTTTATTGCAAATTCCTCAAAATGTTCACGAAAGAAGTGATCACCAGTTTGTTGCTCTCCCAGAAGAAGCCGAAAGAGATTGCCAAGGTGGTAAGGTACCATTTGGCAACAGTTTACCGCATAAAAATGTCCCTGCAAGATGGTCCTAAGCAGCGGAGTCCGAGAACGGACGTCCGCGCTTTGAACGCACGCCAAACGTGAAATTGCTCGCAATCCGGTTTGTTCCATAAGAAAACTTGCAAAGGAAGCCAATATTTCGGAGAAATACATGCGGAGGATTATCAAAGAAGACTTGCCTGCATCTTCCAGTGCCAGAGTGATACGCTACTTGATAACGGACCGGGTCAAGGAACTACGAGTGACTCTTTTCTTGTTGAAGAAGGAAAAAATGATAACCCTGTTGTCCGAGGAAAAGTTTTTCAGCATCGATGATGTAGCCGCACGGACCGGTTCATTTCACCGCAGAAAATGGAGACCGCTCCGGAAAAAGTGAAATTCAAATTTCAAACCAAACATCCGGCTGATGTCCTGATTTTTTGCTAGTTGGCGTCCAACAGTTTGAAAATGCCGCCTGTTTTCCCTGGGTGAAGGTCAACTTCTCCGAGGACCAAAACTTTGTCCTACAGCAGGATGGAGCGCCGTGTCACACGTCCAATCGAACCCAACAATGGTTGAACGATAACATGAAGTTTTGGCCGAAGGATTTGTGCCCCCCTAGCAGTCCAGATCTTAATCCGTTGAATTATTCGATTTGGGCATATGTTGAAGCACGAGTCTGCAAAACATCACATCCAAGTGTGAAAACCCTGAAGTCAACCATAACACGCACATGGCAGTCAATGCCGGAGGACTACGTCCGAAAGGAATGCACTGGCTTCCAGCGACGGCTCGAGGATGTTATTAATAAAAATGATGGACATATTGAATAAATTTGTTTAAAAGGACTTTATAAAGATAACTGCACTCGAAAATGTTTATATTATTGCTTGAATTAGTTGGAAATGGAATTTGAAAGAAATAGAACAAACTTTCGCATTATTTTCTGCCACACCCTGTAGGTTCGAGTCCTGGCGGTGGATTTATTTTTTGACGTAGACTACGTCTTACGGCAAGGGTAGGGTGTCAATTGAAAGTCTAAAAATAAGTTACCGGAACAAAATATCATTACAAATTAAACACTTTCAACTTAAAAAATACTCAATAGATTTTCAAGATGTTGACAGGGTTGCCATATAATTTTTCGTTCCAATTTTTATTTTTTGCAAACAAATTTTCAGCCCTTCTGACAGGCTGAAAACATGATTCACATGATAATGAATCATGAGGTGTTTGTTTTGATTACTTACAGTTACAGGATAGGTGAACAAATTCGGAACGGAATTGGCAACCAATCATTGTTATGATGCGTGTACATTATTTTGATGAATTTAGAATTTAGTTGTGATGTTAATATTAGCAGATAAACTCCTCTTTTCCTCCTTTGGAATCCGTGATATCCGTACTCAGACGGTTCTGAATTTGGGACTTATTTAGATTGTATGGCGAGAAAACTCGCTCCATTTCTGCAAAAGAATGCGGAATTAGCAAAAAGTTCACAATGATCTTTCTTAGCAAGTGAAAAGCCAGCTTTCCATCTGCTCGTTTGAAATACAGACGTTTTTTTCAACAAGTTGCGAAGTCTTCTGATTCTTCAACCTCGTTGTCCTTGCAAAAGGCTACCACCCTCAGCTCACGAAAATCATTTTTAATTTCCTGTTCCTCACCGCTTTTGAAAAAAGTTCGGATATTGTTCAGCTATCGAATAGAACTCCTTCAAAGGGCGCAGCTTCTTGGGGTCAACGCTCGATTCAGTAGCCAGAACTGTATCGTTCAGATGAAGGCGCTCAATGATCTGTTCAATCAAATCGGTATAAAGCACAACATGCTTCCTTCCTGGTCTCATAGAGAGTTTCGGATCAAAGCATTTCTCCTGCAGCTACCCCCACATACATTTTTGACTTTTTACGTAGATGTTTCTCGCAATTTGAAATTTCGAAATCCGTCAGTTGTTTAAGGTCATCATCCTCACAAAAAATTGCAAGGAGCACCATCAGTGAGACAGCAGCAGATTGTACATGTTCTGGAATTCCGAAGTTTTGGATTGGAAGATACGATTTGCTTTGTTGATAAATGGCAATATGTAGCTTAAGAAGAAGTGACAGCGTCATCTGGTCATTAAGATGACAACAATGAAACTGTTGTCTCAGTTGGATTAGAACGAGAAAAAAACACGAGGTCCATGTTCCATTTAACAACTGACTCCAACGGTAGTCATCTGTTAGCAGACGGATGCATAACTGTATGATCTGTAATTTATTGGGTCGTTTGAGGCTGCACGACAAGTAACTGCAGATAAATCACATCAGTTGTATTTGGTACAATTGCAGTATTTTGCATACGTAACGTATATAAGGAGCCAGTACATTTGATATTTGATGAGTTTCAAATTAAGACAGTCCCATTTCAGCAGTTTTTTGACGGATCGCTCAGAACTCACTATTATCGATGCTCCATCTGATCCAAAGCCCACAAGCCTTTTTTGTAAGAAGTGCCATCAATCTGGCTCTGGTAAACAATTGTGCAAAATATACATAGGTTTTCGCACTGTAAGTTTGTATTAAAGATAACAAAAAATCACGTTTGAAATAACTTTGCTTCGAAGAGAGAAAAATAACTACCGCGAACATAATTCTAAATTCCCAAAATTTCTCTACATAAGTTCATAAAAAATGCTTCTAAATTAGAAAAACAGTATATTTGCAGACATCACTGCTAGAAATTCTAAAATTTGAGAAACAATCTCTTGGAGAACTTTGAAACAAACACTTCTCTATCGGAATACCTAAAAAAATACTATCTGGAGAACTATATGTAAGAATTCTTGCAGACATCTTAGAGAAAATTTAAAAAATGATTCTACAGAAAAACATTCCCTAATTTTTCCAAAGTTAAAAATTTAATATCTGAAACTATAGAATTTATGCAAAAACAAAATTTCAAGGATTTTCTCCAAGAATAACTTCAGGAATAACCGTATAGTTTTTTTTGTAGTTCTTTCAGGTGTCCTTTCAAATCATAAGCCTTCACAAAATCAGGGATTCCTCCAAACATTTCACCACAAGAAAGTTTTGAAAAACTGCCAATGCAATGCCAGAAGAAACTCCTGAAAGAATCCCTGGAGGATTGCCTACGAACGTCTGCAGAATACCTATAGAAACGCCAGAAGGAATGTCTGAGAATCTATGAGAAATTCTATAAAATTTTCTTCAAACATTATCTAAAAAAAAATCATGGAGAAACCATTTGGGGCACATACCCAAACTGGCTTTCAGACTGTCATCTGTCACTGTAGTTTCAGTGTCAATTATTTTATTTTGCTTCCTAGGCCTAACACAACACACTAACAGTGGTATTGATAAAAAAAATTGAGTCCTAAACAGCACTCATATTTAAAACTGGAGCTTTTTAAGTGGATAAGCAATTGCCAAAAATTTTATAAATCTTGGTTTTTTTTTTCTCAAATATCTGAAATCTTTACATACAGATATCAGTATGAAAAAAATGAAAAAAATCTTTGTCAATCTAGATAAATCTGTACATTTGGCAACCTTGGATGTTGACATCAATCGGTTGGAAATTTTCCCGTGTATTAATTCAATCATCAACTCTATCCGTTAACAATTAATAACCATTGAAAATAACAGAAATAACAGGTGATGTCTACGAATTTTATTCGGCTGCGTAAATTTAGATCGAGGCTAACTAGACCGAGAAGGTTTTAATTCAAATGCGGACCATTTCAAATCAGTCCTTTTCAGGCCAATCCAATTTTGAGAGAGTTTATTTAATTTGAATCTGTCTAACATTATAATACTTTTCAAGTTCCTACCAATTGGCAGCCAAGGGTGGCTAAAACAATTTGAGTTTTCTCTTCGTTGCATAACAATTAACAATTGTTACAATTAACAAATGGCAACCGTCACGAAAAATAAAAACACCGGGCACTAATAACAAGATCATTTCTTGATTGATTCGTTTTAAAGATTTTTGCTCCGATCAACTAGAGGTTTTTACGACTGCCATTTCGTTGACTCAAGTATTCAAAATATAAAAATAAGAGATAAACATATTTCGCGCACATATCCATCAATCGGCGTTAGAAAATTTTAAAGAATATTGCGTTCCGGCACGTAATGGCTGTTTCCATCAAAATTTGGTCGACTTAAACTTGACGCATTTCCTTTCATCGTGCATTATAAAAATTTGCACGCCCCTTATTTTGAAAATGTGCCTCTATTTTGATTTTGAGGCACTTTTCAATATGTCGTCGAAGGAAGAAAAGCAACGCATCAAAATTTTGCACGTGCATGGCGAAAATCCAAACTACTCTCACGCCAAAGTGGCGAAATGGTTGAATATGGCTAAATCAACTATTACCAACGGATTTAAAGTGTTCGATGAACGTTTGTCGACAGTTAGGAAAGCTTGATCGGGAGAAAATCGAAAGCTGGAGGTCACAGCGACGACAAAGAGAGGTGCCCGCTGTTTCGAGCTGAACCCCAACCTCTCCGTCCGAGATGTCGCAAAGAAGCGGGGAATGGCGTCTTCAACCATGGATAGCGCTGTCGACTTACAAAAAAGTGGTGACTCCAAATCGCGACGATAAACAAAACACGATCGCGATAGTTGTACACGACGAATGCTGACAAAGTTTGATTGCTTGGTACAGGACGATGAAACTTACGTCAAGCCAGACTTTGAACAGCTTGGACAGGCATTTTATACGGCAACCGGACGGGAAAAAGTGGCAGATATTTTCAAGCACATTAAACTGTCAAAGTTCGCGACGAAATATCTTGTGCGGCAGGCCATCTGTACTTGTGGCTTGAAGAGCAACGTTTACATTGCGACCGGAACCGTCAACCAGGACATTTATCAGAGCGAGTGCCTACAAAAACGTCTACCGTCTTTCCTGAAGCGACACAATTGTTCTATTCTATTTTGGCCGGATTTGGCACCTTGCCATTTCGGAAAAAAGGCCATGGAGTTGTATGCTGCCAACAACATTCAAGTGGTGCCCAAGCACAAGAGCCCTTCCAAAACACCAGAACAATATTGGGCCATCGTCAAGCGAAACCTTAAGAAGACTTAAAAAGCTATTGTGAGCGAGAAACAGTTCAAGGACACCCGGCGTTCTGCGGCGAATAAAGTGGACAAGAAGACTGAACAAAATCTTTTGGCAGGTGTTAAACGAAATACCCGGCAATTCGCATTCAGTGAAAAGCAGGATAAGCTGAATATTTCTCCTGTATTCTGTATTAACTTAACTTGAAAACGAATTTGACTTATTGATATAAACTTTGATCAGCTCACACACGTTAATGTTCAACCAAATTTTGGTCGGAACACCCTTTATGAAAAACATCTCTTTCACGGACAAGAGTTTGATTCTAAAACATGGTATTCTGAAGTAATATTCCCTATACATTCCAATGAGTAATTTTATGTATAGTTATTCTGCTGTGTTAACGATTCACGTTGTACAGAGTTATACTTCTAGGAAGCGCTTTAAGAAAATGTGAAAGTGAGAATAAGTGCAATGCCTGATCGTGTTGGTGCCAACCGTATGCGCAAATATCGGAAGTGCGATAAGATCTAACATAATCTTCAGAAACGACAAACTACCGATGCCGAGCTCGTGGTTATCGGGTGAAACTGAAAGCAGCCATAAGTTATGCATTGCCAAGCACTCGTTGGGAGGTTGGAGAATGGCCTTCAACTCGAGGTCGTATCATCATTTAAACCAAACGGCCCTCTTCAGTGCCACCAAATGCTTTCAAAGGGTGTACAATCTAGTATGACCACTCCCACGCTATTTTAGAAGGATACCTGCGTGGCAATGCTCCGCTACGAAACTAACAAATCTAATCGAACAGTTTAAAGTACCCTTTGTCAACCAACGGCGTTTTAAACACAACCCCACTGATTTAGATGGTACTAATTGTTCAGCCATTTACGAACCCCGAACTTGTACAACACCTGAACTAACATTTTTCTCTGCCTGCAACAGTGATTCGATCATTCCCTGATGCGTAGGAGCACCCTTAAGGATGCTAACGAAGTACTGCGGTGTGTTTGGGGCTTTGAATATTTCAGCACGACATTGATATTGGCTCCTTGGAGTAATAACAAGAGGCTAAATTCGGCCAAAAAATCCTAGCAACGTAGAGTGATTTGAGGAGTGAAATTAGTGTTCTTTTTTCAGGCACTTATTAATGTTAACTTGGCCATTAATGGTTACCATTTTTACGAAAGAATTCCTTACTAAAAATCACATTAAAATGAAGAGGTTTGAAAAATTTCAAATCTTTTATAATTTCAAACAAAAACCATTCATTTCAATGTTTGCTTTTATTACCAAAATGTTAACTACTATAGGCTTAGTTGAAAATGTATTATGGTGACAATAAAGTCTTTTTAATGAAACACTATTTGAACAGTATGGTTCATTGCCCAACAACAAAATCAATCATTATTTTATGGTTTCGTATTCTAATTGTATTGTATTTTTATATTCGAGTTGCTCCGTTCTCCGCATGAACAAATTGCATGCCAAATAATAAATTTCTTGAAAAACTTCGACTTTTACTATTTACAAGTAACTCGTACAACATCGTTCGAGTTAATCGTTAGCAGATCGTTATGCACTGTTCTTGGACGACGTGTGTTTTGCTAGAATTTGTGCAAAAAAATGCTGCTTACTTTTCAGAGCTTGTCTTTTGGACAACTAAGTACCTGATTCCATCACAGATGCTTACTTTTTTGCAGGTGAACGATCGTCTAGGATGTCGAGCAAATTATTGAAGAAGTGCATTAGTAGATTTCTATAGAGAAAAAACATTCGTACCGAAGTGTAGAAAACATAGGTAAGAGGTTGTTTAGTTTTGAAAATGACAAAAAATAATCAAAGTAGGTCAATCTAGTGAAATGTCACGTTTAAGTTTTCCGAAATTTTTTATGATAAAAAAAACCGGTGCTTCGATGCGTTTCGCCTGTTTGAGCAGATTTAAACAAAATCTAGTGTCATTGAACCGAACAAAGATATTTCATCTCGAGAGTATTCGATAGTGTAACAAAAGGCAATCAATTTCCTCCGCTGGTATACCTGTTTCGCCTGCAAACAGTGTGTAGGGTGTGTCAGTTAATAGACAAACATACTGCATATATTTCTGTGTTTAGCACTGCTGGATGTAAGAAAATTTCGATCGCGAGAGACATACTACACTATTCTGGTGAACGCCGTTGACTTTCACCATCTCGACTATGAAGTCGGGATGGGATTTTCCTCTTGATGGAGATCCTGGCGGCAGAACTTCAGGCAGTAACGTAATTGACGGCTCATACAGGGGACGTAGTCTTCCCGAATCGATGGACCCGCAAAATGTTCATGGTCCATTGACAATCCTAAGATTGCAACCTGTTGATCCCGCCGTGTTACCAAAAAATTCGACCGTGGTTACTCAATGTTGCGGACTGATTGAGGGTGCCTTCCCCGAAAACCGAGGAACCCGCTACGCTCTGAAGGTTTGGGGACCAGAACAGGTATAGAAAATAAAACTTTTAAAAGAATTGTACGATCACACCCCGATCAGCATTGACGAGCATCCGATTCACAACTTTGCGAAGTGCGTAATACACAACCGCGAAGTGCTGGATCTCTCTGGGGCGGAAGTAAAAGACATCCTTGCTTGGCAAGGCATCTCATCCGTTAAGAGAATCAGTCGAAAAGGCAATGGGGATAAAAGATCAACACACCGATGTTGATCCTAGCCCTATCCGGAACGACGATTCCAAAACACGTTAACCTCGGCTATATCCGTGTTAAAACCAGGCCGTTTTATCTTGCACCCATGCAGAGTTACAAATGCTGGGAGTTTGGACATACTAAGCTGTGCTGTGTAAAAAAAGAAATTTGTGGTTCGTGCTACCACGAGGTGGTTCGTGCTACCTCACACCACATGGCCTCAAATGCAAATCTTCTGAACACCCTGCATCGAGTAAGAAATGTCCTGTTTACTTGACTGAAAATGCCATCATCAAAATACGAGTGGACTTAGGATTGACTTATGATGCGGCAACAGAGCGTTAACAACAAACAAACAACATTTCGCAATCCGAACAAGCAGGTACCGTACGCAACGCCCGTGCAAATCAGGAAGTCTTGAATATGTTGGCCGAAATGGACGAACGTTTAAACAACAAGGATTAAGAAATCGAGCAACAAAAAGACAAGTGGAACAGGAAACTACAAGACCAACAAGTGATTACAGATCGATTCCTGCACAACCTCGAGATGTATAGACATCTTTATAGAACGACAAAAAATCAGCTCAAGGAAGTTACTCAGCAAGTCTAATAAGGCGCGATAATAAGGACCATAAACGTCACCGACAACCGTCACCTTCTACCGGACATTCTTCATATCCCGTCGGACGATGACTCTAAGATGCAGACTTAAACCAAACACATCCCAATGGCTAATTTTGTATTAAATACGGAAACAAACGATTTTGACACCGAGGAGATAAGCAACCGATACCCAACACTATCCGAACGAAACTCGATCACCAACATGGAACAACAAAATGACATAAACATCGGCCGGAATTTCACCCTGTCAAAATCAAAGTTAACGCAGTGCCCTATAAGACACATTGTCGTGTTCTTGGCGTTAACCTGGAACGCCACCTAAATTTCCAAAAACACTTCGACATGCTGAAGGAAGATTATTAATCAAGATTAAATTGATTACGCTGGATAACGGGCCGTCATAATCACAATAACCGGGATACAGTGCCTCGAGCTAACAACGCGATCTTAACCAGCAAACTATTATATGGTATAAAACTCACCTGCCGATCTTCAGATGAGATTACGCATAAACTCGGATCAATCTACAATCGCTGCATCAGAATTGTCTCTGGACTGCTACCGTCCATCCCATCATCATCAGCATGCGATGAAGCTGGAGTATTACCTTTCCATTACATCATACCTATTACCACCTGCTCGAGAGCTTTGAGCTTCCTGGATAAGACATACGGAGATGTGGAGGGAGTGTTCCTCCTCGAGGAGGCTAATAAACTCCTTCGAAAACGTACCCACCAGGAACTCCCACCGGTAGTTAAACCGGGTCAGAGGCCACGGGTGGGATTCTCCTAAACCAAAGGTCAACTGGTCATTTAAAAAAAACATACAAAGTTGGTGTAAGTAAAGTTGGAGTTATAAACACCTTCAACTTCGCTGGGTACGACTTAGTATTCACCGACGGCTCCAAGGCCAATGGCAACGTTGGTGTTGGTGTGTCAGGAAGAGATATGTGACATCGATTGATGGCAACGATTAACTCAAAGGAAACTTACACCGCCACACTATCAGACTAAGCCAGTGTACTTAAAGCTCTTGAATAGGATCGAACACGTCACACATGGGTACAAATGCTTCGTACGACCTTGAAACCTAACACTCTCTTTGTTTGGATTCCTGGCCACTGCGGTATCCCCGGCAATGAAAAGGCAGATCAGCTTGCCGAGTCAGGTCGTGACTCACAGCTACTGACAACACGGGTACACTTCCAGGATGCCAAAACCTGGGTCCAAAATATAATCTCGGAATGGCATGAAGAGCGAGAACATTTTCTTCGTAAGATTAAAGGTGAAACCAATAAATGGAATGAACAAACATGTTCTTGATGTATGCCCTCAGTACCAACATTCAAGAACAACGCACGGACTAGACACCGGAATACGAAATATGCTGACCAACGATCCTTCAACAGAAGCAGCTTTGATAGAGTTTTTAAAAGACACTAGACTTTATGGTCAAATTTTTCAAAGCTAATTAACGGGTGTCCACTAAATAATGAGAACGAAAAGAATGGGTCAGGAAAAAAATACCAGTGAAGTTTTGTTCAAACTGATTTATTTTATTAAAAGGGTCAACTTAAATCTTCAAACTAAGTTTAGTGAATATTGTCATATGGTCCGTGGTCCGCCGTGCGGCGCAGCTTAGTCGTTATGCTGGAACATGACCGTTGGACGGCAGCCACATCGATTTTTCGGATGCAGCTTTTGATCCTGTTGGTAAGTTGCTTGGTGTTCTTGGCCTTCCAATTATCCTTGTATACCATGGAGCTCAAAAGACCGAAGAAATCCTCGATAGGACGGCACTGTGGCAAATTTGTCGGATTCCGGTCTTTTGGGACATATGGTATATTTTGGCTCTCCAAAAACGTTAGCGTTTTTTTGCGTAGTGCGATGATGCCTTGTCCGGCCAAAACACGTATTTGCCATCCGAGTGATGTTGTTTAAGAAATGGGATGAGTATTTTCTGCAAACACTCTCTTTGGTACACCTCCTGGTTGATGGCCAAACCGCTTGGTTTGAACCACGGCTTCGAAATACCCTTATCGGATATTACGATGTATAACATAACCTTCGATTCAAATTTGTGCTTGAACTTATACATTACTTTTGGAGGAGTAGTAGATTTGTCCTTAGTGTAGAATCGGTCGTTTCCCGGTATCTGAGACTTCGAAGAGGATAGTAGCTTTCGTCGTCAGAATGAAGATTTTCCGCAATTCCGAGTCATCCAGCGGCATTGGGATTTCACGGTTTGAATCTGCTCATCTGTGTACTCTGGGGATCTGGTTTTCTTTCTACACACTATTCCTTCTTTCTTTAGCGTCTTGCAGATGAGTGACTTCGAACAATGGAACTTTCGGGCTGCTTCCCGTTGACTTACCGAATCCTTGTTGTTGAACATGCTGCGCAGCGAGCGGAGCGTTTTCTCATTCATTATTTTCGCTGGACGGCCGCAACCTTTCTTCTGGGTTACTCTCATGCATGCCAGGATACGGTATACGGTGGATACCGGAACTTTTTCACGACAAAAATGGTCCACCGTGTATTTTTTTCCACGATCTTCGTTCGCTTGAAAGAATTGTACAACGCGCGCGCGCAGTTCTTCCTGATTCGACGGCATGCTGAACACGACTGAACGTGTTAGAGTGAAATAAGAGTGTATGAAAATTTTCTGGAGAGTGCAACGATTCATTCATCTAAAGTGACATTTCTATGCGGCCGTTTTTGTTCTGATGGAAAAGTATTGAAATCATTCTCATTTTTTAGTGGACACCCGTTAGAACCAAATAGGAAAACGCACCACAACAGAATGATGATAACGGTTTTGAAATTAACTACTACTTGATGAACTTTATATGATTTGTTATTTTGTTATTTACACTATCTATGTAACGATCCAAGCGGGCCTCCAAATGACGCCTCTTCATATTTTTTAATAAAGAGACGAACCAGGCTAAGGCTGAAAATCTCTATAGTAGAGAATAAAAAAATCAGGGGTTTTAGAATTGAAGTCAAACATTACAAGCATTGGAGGCAGACGTTCTGCTAATTTTGTTACGTGATACTGTTGCAACAAAGCAAAACAGAGCAGCAAGTTTAAATTTTCAGATTAAAAAATGCCTTGATTCTAGGCAAACCAGACGTTAGTGATATCACTTTAAGAAAAAAATTATCAGTTTCAAAGTTAGTTATTAAATCGTTAAAAGCTGCTTTAGAACCCATGACCCATGATATTTAAGTTTGTGGCAGTTACAGTAGTAATTTTTTTCTGCTTGGATTCTTGATACCTATAATCAATCATTACTCTCGAGGTTTTAATCCGACCGTGGATGGCCTCAAGTGGCAATATGGTTACCAGTAGACTTTCAACAGAAACGTCGAGACATTCTCCAGCCCGAAAAAAATACTGCACCCAGAATCAGGATCTCTTCCTTTATGGTTCTACCATCAGACCAAATGGAGTGTCATTGAATTTGGCCCAATTTCACTACAGCTCTTTCGATTATGTCTCCAAGTGTATTGAAAATTTTCCGTTCAATCAATTGTCCACCCACTCAGAAAAAAACGTCTCCGCACTAGACCGTTGAAAATCCTTGATCTAATGAATCATCTTACCGCCCATTGTTGAACATCGTCTCCGTTATGGCCGGCGACCGCCTTTCCAATCGTTGCGTCGTCTTCTTCGTCGAATCACTTTGCTAATTCGCATTGTTTCCGCACAGCAATTCCAGAAATCCCTCTGATTGAGAACTGCTCGCTCAGGCTGTTGTGCCGACAAGGAGCTACGCAACGAGAGTCGTTTGCGTTTCGATTATTGATGCGCTATAATGCGATATTAATAAATCATACGGCGAATAAACGCTACCGAATGGCGGATGCTGGCACTGCTGGTGGGGCCGTGATTTCGTTCATATTTATATCTTGTTCTTCCACTTTTCACGCGCTTGATTCCGGTCCTGCCCAGCGTCGTTGTTTGCTTATCAAAGGACGACGAGGACCTCGGCTGAGTCGACGACGGTGGAACGGTGATTGCGGATCATGTTGGCGGTTGTGTGCTTTGTTGGTCGGAGAAACGCTAATGCTATGGGTACGCACATCTTCCGACGAATCAGCTAACGAAGGGCAGAAAATTGGCTTCAAAGATAGACGACAAACATTGTGCTACGCCCGGGTGATTGAAGGCAATTTTTCTTCTTCTTTGCTTACGTCTGGGGGACGAATAAGTGAATTGATTTGTTAAAAGTGGAGACGTTCAGATGACACTAAACGATATTTCATTATTTGTGAAATGGCTCATCGTGACTTATCGGATGAGATGAAAATTCAAATAGGGTTTCTGACTTCGTTCATGGCCTACTCAACACAACTGGGGCTATTTTCACGGTTTTCTCGTATGTGTCCCATACCTTAGCCTAATGCAGCGGTCGGTTGGATTTTTCATTGTTACTCATAAAGTAATAGAGCTACAAAAGGCATTCAACCAGTTATTTGCTTGCAACGATATGCTTAATAAGAAGCCTGTTATTTTAAACTGCGGCAATCTAAGCAACTAACTTTATTAAGACGAAAACTTTTTAATGTTGAGATTGTTTTTTTGCCTTTCAGTCTTTTATGTAGGGGAAACAGATATTTTTTTCTATTTTCCGACATTTCGGCGCAATGTATTTTGCCTTCTTCTAAAGGGCGATACGGTCAAAATTTGGTCAATATCAACTTGACGTATTTCTTTCAATTCTGCATTTAAAAAACCTGAACACCCCTCATTTTGAAGGTATGTGTGTGTAGAATGTTGCTCCTTTTTTGATTTTGGAATTCACTCTTCAGTTGTCAAAATGCCGTCCAAGCAAGAAGAGCAGCGTATCAAAATTTTGCTCGCGCATCGCGAAAATCCGAGCTTCTCGCACGCAAAGTTGGCAAAATCGCTAAAAGTTGCCAAATCAACCGTTACAAATGTAATTAAAGTGTTTGGGGAACGTTTGTCGACAGCCAGGAAGTCTGGATCGGGGGGAAATCGAAAACCGGAAGCCGCTGAGACGACAAAGAGAGTTGCCGGTAGTTTCAAGCGAAACCCTAACCTATCTCTCCGAGATGCCGCAAATAAGCTGGGTGTATCGTCTACAACCGTGCATCGAGCCAAAAAACGAGCCGGACTTCATCGACTTACAAGAAGGTAGTGACTCCAAATCGCGATGATAAACAAAATACGACGACCAAGCGCGATCCCGGAGGCTGTACACGACGATGCTGACGAAGTTTGACTGCGTGGTAATGGACGACGAAACCTACGTCAAAGCCGACTACAAGCAGCTTCCGGGACAGGAGTTTTTATACGGCAAAAGGAAGGGGAAAGGTAGCAGATATTTTCAAGCACACGAAACTGTCAAAGTTCGCAAAGAAATATCTGGTTTGGCAAGCCATCTGTACCTGTGGCTTGAAAAGCAGCATTTTATAGCTTCCGGGACTGTCAACCAAGAAATTTACGTGAAAGAGTGTTTGAATAAACGTCTGCTGCCTTTCCTGAAGAAACACGGTTGTTCCGTTACTGTTTTGGCCGGATTTGGCATCTTGCCATTACGGTAGAATGGCCATGGGAGTGGTACGCCGCCAACAACGTGCAGGTGGTTCCCGCGAGGACAAGAACCCTCCCAACACGCCAGAGCTCCGCCCAATTGAGAAATACTGGGCTATTGACAAGCGGAACCTAAAGAAGACCAAAAAACTGCTAAGGACGAGCAGCAGTTCAAGGCAAACTGGCTTTCTGCGGCGAAGAAGGTGGACAAGGTGGCTGTACAAAATCTGATGGCAGGGGTCAAGCGTAAGGCCCGGCAATTCGGATTTGCATTTACACGCGTTTTCCCTTGACCAAATTTTGACCGTATCACCCTTTAAGGATCATGGATTTATGTTTTTGTCATTATATGTTTTGTTGTTACATTAAAACGTCTAGTAGTAGTTGTGTTGATCATCACCTATTTTACACTACTTCACTGTTGCGGTATGTCTAGAAGAAGGCAAAATACATTGCGCCGAAACGTCGGAAAATAGAAAAAATATCTGTTTCCTCTACATGAAAGACTGAAAGCCAAAGAAACAATCTCAACATTAAGACTAAAACTTTCGAGGAATATGGTTGTAATGTCGATCTATAAGCATTAAATTAGGTCTATTCGTGGAAGCAACTTGGTCCCATTTGGAATGTTTTTTTTATTAAATGCAATTATCGTACGATTTTTTTCCTGGTTTTCTGATTAAAGGTAATGTCAACTATTTTCAACCTATCCAGCAATTTATTTTTATCAAGCTGAAATAAAGCTTATTTAGAACACTTAGGTTATTTTCACGTATAATTTATCAGCCATTCAACAATGAAATCATTTTTATTCTCTCTAAACAGATTGTGTCTTTGTGCTTTGTGTTTAATTGAGACATTTGAAAAATACACATTCGAATGTTATAAATTTCCATTGTCAATTTTACCGGCAACATCATATTTACTACGATATCAATAGAACAGGCCACAGTTGGGAATATATAAAAAAAATATGTCCCTTACATAGGGTCTAAAGTTTTCTGGTTAAATAATTGTTATTTTATCTATTAAAACAATTATTTTTTAACGTATGACTAATGTCTGTAAATCTAGACTGCATAACTAGGTTTATCGGTTCAATTTGGCGAATGTGGGATTATCCGAAGACCAAGGTGATAATCGGTTCCAGTAAAGTCATGATGTCAAAAATGTTGAGGAAATCAAAAATTACACGGAAGTGAACAACTATAAATTGGTTAATAATACCTCAATTGCCTTGAAATTCATTGGTCAGCATGATAGCAATATGATTTTGTTGATAATAGCTGAATAAATGACATATTTGTTACATAGGCCGAATGAAGGAGCAAGGCTAACATTACGTTCCATAATCCTATCTAAAAAAATAGAGGTAGGTTATATCAAGGATGTAACCGCGAGGATCACATAGGACCGCGTTGGTGTATAGTAATAATGGTATCATCTTATTTATATGAAATGTTTTTATTATGTTACGTTGCTCCTTATGAGTTTTGCTTCAAACTGCACTCTCGTGACCCTCTTTTTTCTGAGCTATGCTATTCAACACTAGTATATAGCACTCTAGCCGGACCGATATGATTTCATAAGATCATTAAGAACTATCGGCTGGACAGATCATTCCAGCTCTTCCAGAACAATTCTGATTCTGATACTTTTTACGTTGATGCTGGTGTTCTCCAGGGGAGTCTCTCAGGCCCTATCCTATTCATCATCTTGACGTCAGATGTGCCTCACCTGCCGTGTGATGGTATTTTATTCCATGTTGGCGGACGACACTTCCATCATCTACAAGGGTCGAGTGATTCGTTCTGTTCGAATATTTCAATAACTCAAAGTATCCTCGGCTAATTCCGTCAGGAGTATCAAAGTCCACCTCTGTAACACATCGATTGGAACGAGGAAGTAGTCTATACCTTGGTATTATCCTAAAAAACCTTAACTAAATGTAATATTCTGTTAAGATATCTACATCCATTGATGAACAAAAATTTCACATTATCGACCAAAAACAAGTGAACAGTTCATTAGCAAATTATTCTTTATTTCGAGTACAGTTTGCCATTCTGGGAGAGTTTCGCCAATAACCACCATAGAAAATTTCAGGTAGTTCAGAACAACATCCTCCGGGTGATTTTGAACTGTCCTACAAGAACTGAGAATTCTGAGATCCTCCTTCGGCTGGTCTCCAGACCCTTGGCGATAAAAAAGGTATAATCCTAGAAAGGTTCAGAAAATCCTGGCAGAGGTAGCTCTATCTGATCATCAGCTGTCTGATGTAAACTAGGCTTCAGTTATTATATTAGGGTAGGTTATAAAATTTTCAAATTCACTCTCAAGGGGGAAAACCGGTATGATATGCAAAAATTAATTAGAAGATATGGGGTTTTTGCGCCTCGCTCACAGGCTTTTCCCCATCAATATTCAATATTCATTAAGACGGATAGTCAGATGAAGTATAATAATAATAAATAAATAAATAAAAAAAACAACATCACTCAATCAAAATAAGAAGATAATTATTTAGCGTGAAGAGTCCTTCTGGCTCTAATCACAATAAATGTCAAAAAAAAATGTAAATACAAACAAACGAAATAACGATACACTTCTGCAGTAGTAGAAATTGTTTCAATATTCAAAATAAATTTGCCGATGAATAAGAAAGACGTTAATTTGATTAACATTAAAACATTCACGAAATTACGGTTGAGGGGTTCAACAGCTTGTGGGTTAATGTTTGGCCCTTCGTAAAACTATATCCGTGTTGGACGAAAGAATAAGTGAAACTATTTTATGGCAGTCCCAAATATGTGAGTGCCCAAAACCGTGCCCTATCTGTCTATCTGCAGCTTCACACTGCCCAATGCATAAGACAAACATAGAATTCGATAAAGATTTTTCATTAGGACTCTACTGACAAACATAATCAATGATTCTATCGGTACATATATCGTGGCACGAAGTGTACTCACTTAAACAATCAATTCTATCGGGAAGGTGAATACTTGCTCTGCAACATGATGTGGTTTACTTTCGAATATGCCGCTCTCATACAATCCGAAACTGGATTTGAAAATATGAAATGGTTGTTTAGGTAAAATTAGCACAAACTCTTTTGTTAACTAATTGAGTTGGTCGTCCTAAGATGGACGACAGTGATACATGCTAAAATTTAATTTACATTTCTGATTTATTTGACTTGCAAGACACCACTCTGAGCTATATTCACTCCCTAAAAAGGGAGTTTCGATCAAAATTTGATCGACTTAAAAAAAAATGCACACACCCCATTTTGCAAATGTGTGCGTGTAGCATCACGCCTCTATTTTGATTTTGAGATTCGCACTTCAGTTATCAAAATGTCGTCGAAGGAAGAAAAGCAACGCATCAACATTTTGCACGTGCATGGCGAAAATCCAAATTACTCTCACGAAAAATTGGCGAAATTGTTAAATGTGGCTAAATCAACTATTGCCAATGTATTAAAAGTGTTCGGTAAACGTTTGTTGACAGCCAGGAAAGCTGGATCAGGGGAAATCGACAGCCGGAGGCCATGGCGAACCTCTCCGTCCGAGATATCGCAAAGAAGCTGGGAGTGGCGCCTTCAATCGTGGATAGAGCTAAAAAACGAACTGGACTTTCGACTAACAAGAAAAAAGGTGCCTTCAAATCGCGACGATAAACAAAACACGTCGGCCAAAGCACGATCGCGAAAGTTGTACACGACGATGCTGACGAAGTTTGATTGCGTGGTACAGGACGATGAAACTTACGTCAAGGCAGACTTTAAACAGCTTCCTGGACAGGAATTTTATATATAAACCGGACGGGGAAGGGTAGCATTAATTTTCAAGCACGTTAAACTGTTTAAGTTCGCGACGAAATATCTGGTATGGCAGGCCATCTGTAGCTGTGGCTTGAAGAGCAACGTTTAGATTGCGACCGGAACCGTCAACCAGGAAATTCATCTGAACTAGTGCCTACAAAAACGTCTACTGCCGTTCCCGAAGCGTTCCGTTCTATTTTGGCCGGATTTGGCATAATGCGTCGAACAGTATTGGGCCATCGTCAAGCGGAACCTTAAGAAGACTCAAAAAGACTTGTGTGATCTTAGTCGTTGCGAATTAAAACAAACCCAAAAAAGGAGAGAGTTCCTCTCCCATGTGCGCATCAATAAACAGAGTGCATACAATAGATCGCTAGAATAACTATACGTCAATTTTTGCCTGAATCCTAGAGGGTTTGAGCTGTTTAGTGGAATACCTGTAACTAGAAATTAGAAGAAAAATTAGTATTTTCCATTTAATTCCAACTACCTTTGCTTATCTTGACAGATACGCGTATTTCGTCTATCTACAATGTGCAGGCTTCTTCAGTGTTTCGTACTATTATTAGTTATTAGTACGAGACACTGAAGAAGTCTGCACATTGTAGACGAAATACGCGTATCTGCCAAGATAAGCAAAGGTAGTTGGAATTAAATGGAAAATACCAATTTTTCTTCTCATTTCTAATTTTTACCTGTTGAAGTGGCGGACTTGTTCAGTTATGACATCCTACCCCGCAGTGGGATGTTAGGCAAAGGTTGACGTCCATGGTTCGAGTACCACTGGACACATGCCCTTTTGCTCAACTTTCAAAAACATATGTTTGATTTCCTACCTGCCGCACACTGACGGAACTTTCAACACTTTCTCTTCATATCTATCATTCTAGCCAAAAACATTAATGTTCACTCTTGGGTGCCTCATGGTGATGAGCGAACATCTCCTTCTACATCAAAAAGCTTTTGTGAGCGAGAAACAGTTCATGGTAAACTGGCGTTCTGCGGCGAATAAAGTGAACAAGGACCGACTGTACAAAATCTTATTGCAGGTGTTCAACGAAAGACACGGCAATTTGCATTCGGTTAAAAGGAAGCTTAGAATATTTCTCCTCTATTCTGTAATAAATGCACTTGAAAAAGCAAAAGAAATTTGACTTATCAATACAAACATTGATCGACTCACTCACATTACTGTTTGACCAAATTTTGAATGGAACACCCTTTATGATATATTAACCCGTTGTAAATATTGGGTTTCTTCAAAAAATAAAAACAACTTCCACAATTTTGATACTATACACCTGAACAGAGACGATTTTTAAGGAGAAGTTACTCAAAAACCAATGAAATATCACCACCGCAAAACTTTTGCTATTGACATTTTGATGCATATGTAATAGATAGCAGTTGCGCTTATCCGAGTTCAAAATGAGTAATATCTCTCGCCTTAAAGACTATAGGATAAACTTCGCTCACTCACTGAGTGATTCCGCATGTTGTTACCTTTGGGTTGAATTCGAATTTTAAGCTACCCTCATTGGCCGTGTATCAAACTGCCAGATGCACCGCTAATTCGACATCAGCTGTAACCAGCTGTTGTTCTTGTTTGATGGACTTCAATGAGTGTGTCTGGTGGCCCTTTCGACCTCTCCTGTCAGTTTCCTCTGAATTCCCCCCCCCCCCCTTCGAGAGGGGTTAATAAGGGGGAACATCGCCTCGTGCTCAAGAATCCGCTCCGCAGGTAGGCAAAGTTTTATGGCTGCACATTCTGTTCTCGAAGAGCGGCAAGCTGTTTCCTGTTTCTGACTCCCCTTTTTCGCCATTTATTTCAGCATTCTCTTCAAGACGGAAAGAAGGTAATTCAACTCTTCTCCAGTTTAACAAGGTTTGTTAAAGTTTTTTTCTGAGCACACACTCACAAACACATACACTCTGGGATGACGGGCGGATGGTCGCACGCGCGATTATTTCAACAAAACGTTTGCAATGTTAGGTGAACTGGCAGAAACATCAACGTGCTTCCCCTTCGTGTTCCTTCATTCTAATGTCATGACAGCAGCAGACGGAACACGGTGAAGAGCGAAGCAAGTTACTCAAGAAAGTAAAACCAATCTAGCGTATAGTGCAAATAGCATTACATTTAATTTAATAAACGATTCACTGCTCTACCGGTGTGGTACGGCAAACAAGACAAGTGCATTTGAGTTTGTTCTAGTTTTTTTTTTTTTGTTTCCTTCTTCTGGTAGGAAGTGTTTACTGCCAGTCGTCGTCTTCGCTGGCGTCAGCTGGGGATGGCATTCTTCCGCGCCTTAAACATGAAGAGTTGTTTTGTTTGAGTGCAGATGAATGCTGTTAATGGTGTATTATTTTGGAAACTTGTCACGTGAGCGATGTTCTTCTGGGCTTAGACCGAAATGCTGATGATGTGCTTGTTTAATTTCTGGAGTGGATAAACATTGGGTGTTCTTTCGCGGAGGTACGTTAAGTCTTTCGAAGAGTTACGTCTTTTAATGTCGTTTAGAGCAGTTCCAGATGACACCGGACATATGTGTCTAAATTTGACACGAGCCGCTTGGATTCGAACGAAATTTCGCAAACGTATTCAATATAACAGAATACGTATTTTTGTATAAGGATATATTGTTTGCACTTAAGCGTAACTTTTGAGAAGGGTTAAATCGTTCGTTTTATGGACAAAACATCTGAGAAGAAATGGTAGGCAATAAAATTGTCCATTTAAAACACGAAATACTCCAAAAAAAGTTACATCATAATATCAATTACAATTTAAAGTTCAAATTCCAAGAATATGACTGCCTAAAAATTTGAGAAAAACGCCCTTTATATAAGTATTCGAGATGTTCCATTAACAAAACTATGTTTGTTCCTACACACATGGATATTTCAACAACTTTATCTTTTAAACACACATGATCTGACTTGTTAGCACTCAAGACAAGGCTCCATTCATTTCCATGGCTCCTTGTCCACTAGTTAAACCAGTTCCGCATCACCCTCCTCTGGTTGTCACTGTTGAAGACCAACTGGTTCGCGATTTTGACGACTTTCCTGCAGCGGTTTTTTACGACTTTCGTAAAGCTGACCACCGTAGCATTATAAATGTGTTATCTAACATGGATTGGGAGAACATTCTTGATCCGGAAGACGTTGAGGCTGCAGCTCAAACTTTTTCACACGTCTTGGCATATGTCATTGACAGACACATCCCGAAAAGAACTCATTGCAATGTTTCTCGCGCTCCCTGACAAACGAGCGAACTACGACGGTTGAAGTCGATTAAAAGAGCAGCTTTGAAAAGATTTACGAAGTATCGCACGCTCCCTCTGAAACTTCACTATGTGCGGCTAAATCACATGTACCAACGAGTCAGTCGCCATTGCTTTTTACATTTTCAACGCGGCATTCAGCGCAAACTCAAACTGCACCCGAAGTCCTTCTGGAACTACGTGAACGAGCAACTTAGGGAGTCTGGTCTCCCATCGTCTAAGGAATTCAATGGAGAAGTTGCTGCCACTCCTCAAGATATATGCCGCCTGTTTTCCGACAAGTTTTCCAGTGTATTCACAGATGAGTTATTGAGTGACAACGATGTTACCCTGGCAGCTATGAATGTTCCTGAAATCGGTCAAACGCTCGGTGCAATTGATGTCAACGTGGAAATGATATCCAAGGCCACGATTTCACTCAAGTCGTCCTTCAACCCTGGACCTGATGGTGTTCCATCCGCGTTTTTGAAGACGTATATCACTAGCTTATTAGTTCCACTTCATCGTCTATTCTGCATGTCTCTCTCCAGCGGCATATTCCATTCCTGCTGGAAGTTTGCGCATATGTTTCCTGTCCATAAAAAGGGAAGCAAACGAGCCGTGGATAACTATCGAGGTATTGCATCGCTAAGTGCTGTATCAAAGCTTTTCGAGCTAGTTATTATGGAACCGTTGCACTCTCATTGTAAGCAGTATTTAAGTCCTGATCAACATGGGTTTATTTCTGGTCGCTCTACAACCACTAATCTGCTGTGCCTGACTTCGTACATTATCGAAAGCATGACTGATCGGGCTCAGACGGACGTTATATACAGCGACCTATCTGCGGCATTCGACAAGTTGAATCATGCCATTGCGGTTGCTAAACTTGACAGGTTTGGTGTAAGCGGTAATCTTCTGAGTTGGTTCCGCTCAGCGGTAATCTTCTGAGTTGGTTCCGCTCGTATATCACGGGTCACCAATTAATGGTTGCCATAGGAGAATGCAGATCAGCTAGCTTCTCCGCCACATCAGGTATACCTCAAGGAAGCCACCTGGGACCGTTGATTTTCATACTTTCCTTCAATGACGTGCATCTGGATATCGAAGGTCCTCGCTTATCGTATGCAGATGACCTCAAAATCTTTTTACGAATCTGCTCGATTGATGACTGCCACATTCTTCAACGTCAGCTAAATGCGTTCGCCAGTTGGTGCAATATGAACCGAATGATAGTAAACCCTTCCAAGTGCTCCGCTATCACGTTTTCACGAAAAAAAACAACCGATTATATTCAACTACGAGCTGCTTGGTTCGTCAATCGAACGCGTCAGTCAGATAAAAGACCTGGGTGTGATCTTAGATTCGCAGCTTTCATTCAGGCAACACATCACAAATATTGTTGACAAAGCGTCTAGAACCCTAGGGTTCATATTCAGGATAGCTAAGAACTTCTCCGACATCTACTGTCTTAAATCACTTTATTGTTCCCTGGTTCGATCGATACTCGAGTATTGTTCTGTGGTTTGGAACCCAAACGACAACAACGGTGCTGAGAGAATTGAATCAGTTCAACGTCGATTTCTCCGTTTTGCGCTTCGTAGACTACCTTGGAATGATCCATTTCGGCTACCCTGCTACGAACACCGTTGTCAACTGATCAACCTAGAGCTGCTCCGGACTAGAAGAGACACAAGCAGAGCCTTGATCGTCGCCGATATCCTGCAGGGTAAGACAGATTGCGAGGCTCTCCTGAGGCAAATCAACCTTTTTGTTCAACCTCGACCGCTTCGTAGCAATATCATGTTAATGCTGCCTCTGCATCGAACAAATTATGGAGTACACGGTGCGATTTCCGGACTACAGCGAGTATTCAACAAAGTGGCATCTGTCTTCGATTTTCATATCCCACGAGATGCGCTTCGTCGAAGGTTTTCATCAATTTTTGCCGGCAGGAATAACGGACTATGAGATCAAGACTTATTATTTATTATTAAATGTTTTTATGTTATGACCATGCTTAAATGTGTAACTGTAAATGTATTTTTAAATGATTAACATCATTGGGGCTACACCCAGCCTGTTGATGAATAAACAAATAAATAAACAAATAAATGACCAGAGTCTGGTATTTCTGAGGAAAAAAGTAGATCGAAGTAAAAAGATCTACTACTTGGAGATAATCTATTAAATGTTTACCTCCCTTGTGTTATTTTACTTAGACATTGGCTTTTTTAATTGTTTTTAATCTAATCAGTATTGATGTACAATGTTTGCTAGAATGAAATATATGAAGAGAGAGTGTTGATAGTTCCGTCAGTGTACGGCAGGTTGTGAAAATTGAATACAAGTGTTGAAAATTGAGCGAAGGGCTGGGATATAATAGCACTCGAACCAGACAGTATTCCCTTTGCCTTACAGCCCCAGTGTGCTGTAGGTCAGGTCATGAACGAATCCGCCACCTTGACAGGCAAAAGGAACGCGCCTAATCGTGCTCATGTACTATCAATAGCTTGTGATAGTTTCTAGTAGCTGTTTGTACACACTTCGATTTGTTGTCTACATGGGAGAGAAACTCTCTATTTTAGGGTTTATTTTTGTATACAACGTCTGAATATTTGGCTTGCTTTTGTCAGTAACCTACATTAAATAAACATTGCTGTGTAGACGAGTGACGAAGTCAAACTACAACAATATTCTAAAGGGTGTCCACAATAAAAGTGCGTTTTTTTGAAACTCGTCTCAAAAACAATGTTAAATCTTGGTTTTAGTATTTTTATTTCACTGTATTTCTTTACCAAATCCAAAACCCTTTTTTTTTTTTTTATTTTTTTATTACTGTGGCTTTCAGCCTCCTGGGCTGGTTCGCCACTACCAAAACCCCTTTCTTTCTTCTCAATACCACGCATAAGATAATGTACAACGCTTGAACCAAATTTTTTTCCGCTTTCAACCATGACTTTAACATTTCCTGTTCTGTAGTGACAACTTTAGGATGTTAACGAAGTTCGTGCTTCTGGAGAGTTTGGGAGATTAAGATGCTTCTGCACGAAATTGACTCCATTCGTCTTGTACCACTCCAGAACATCCTTGGAGTAGTAAGAAGAGGCAAGGTCCGGCCAAAAAATGTAGTAACGTTGTGTGTTTTGTGAAACTTAAGCAGTCGTTTTTTTCAGGCATTCATTCATGTATACTTGACCATTTACAGTTGATTTCCGTTTACGACACGAACAAATCCCCTGCCAAATCATGAATTTCCCAGGTAACTTTGACACTTGCTGTTTTCTGAGAGACACTGGAACATCAAACTTGTCTTTCGCAGTCACATACTGGTTGCCGAGAATTTGTTCAAATCCGCTTTTACTTGTGTTTTATCGTCCATGGTGCAGCAGTGTGGTTTCGTCAAAATTTGTGCATACAGCTTTCGCGAACGTGTTTTAGCTGTCCTATTCAATTTTTAATTGCGGTTTGGAGCTTTCTGAACTTTGAATAAACGGAGCTCCGCTCGTTTCTTGGCTTTCTGAACGAAACTTTTGATCAAGTGCAGCTTTTTCACGACATCTTGAACGGAACTGTAGGGTTTGCGTTTAAAGGCAGCAACCACTCGCTTGTGATCCTTCACACAGTATGGAACACTTTTTCTACCACTCACCTTCTTCCGATCGACAGTTAAACGTTTTCCGAAACGTTTTATGACACGAGACACTGTAGACTGGTGAATTTTCCACATGTTTCCGATGGCTCGGGGCGAAAGAAATGGGTTCTCGAGGTGCGTGTGCAAAATGTTCTCGCGCACTTGCTGTTAGTTCGACTCTATTTTCGAAACTGCGACACATTTCACAATGAAACTCACGCAGTGTAAGTTATACACGCTGAAGTCATTTCACCCAAAATTTCGTTAAAATCAACCCAAAGGTCGAAATGTTACAGCTTATTGGAAGTGATGCAATTTAACTGTGTACACCCTTTATACCATGAAAGTTGACTTTGATGGCATCGCGGGTAGCTGGTAAAACCACTTGGGAAACATTACGAAATGAACAGTAAAAGAACCCAATACAGGTTCATCTATTGATAAAAATCCGCAGAATTACAAAATTTCTTATAAAATTGACGTGTCAAATCTGCCAATTATAATGAGTGTATCGAAAATAAGCTATCCACAAATTTTCTTTCAAATTATGTTGAAAACCGATATTTTATTCATACAAAAAATTGATCCTTTATTGTACGAGGTTAAACTTGAACATAATGAAGACCGGATGAAATTTAAGTTATTCCTTCACGAATTTTCGAACTTTGGATCGAATGCTCTTCAACAAGTTCCGGACAAGTGTTGCATCGCATTTTTTGGACGCTTGAGCCCAAATTTTTCTGAACTCCTGCATGTTCCCAGCTGCCTTACCAGTCTTCTTGAAGACCATCTTCACGATTGCCCAGTAACGTTCGATGGGTCAAAGCTGAGGGCAATTTGGTGGATTGATATTTTTCTCAACGAAATCTATACCCTTTTCCGCAAGCCAATTAAGAGTGGTTTTGGCATAGTGAGCCGACGCTTAATCCGGCCAAAACAGTGGAGGTGTACTATGCTTCTTATATAAAGGCAACAATCTCTTCTGGAGACACTCAGATCGATAGATTTCCGCATTTATAGTTCCGGTAGTGTAAAAATGGTTGACTTGAAACCACAGAAACATATTGCTTGCCATACCAGTACCTTTCGACCGAATTTCTCCACTTGAATCGACCTGTCCGCATCGCACACATCCTCCTCAACGACGGCAGTAAAGTATTGTGGACCTGGAAGGGTTTTTACATAGGTCTCATCGTCCATCAAAACGCATGCATCCGGACGCTGCAAAAGGCGCGAATACAATTCCCGGGCCCTTGTTGCTGCTCGGTTCTTCTGTTCTGCACTTTGTTTCGAGATTTTCTGCTTCTTGTAGGTCTTCAGGTGGTTTCGCCTCTTGATACACTGGATTATCCCGACACTCGTTCCTGCTTTTTTGGCCAAATTACGTATTGACATTGATTTGTTCTTCGTGATTTGAGATACCACTTTCTGCTCCAGTTTCGGGTTGGAAGAACCGGGTTTTCTGCCTTTTCCTGGTAGTTTATCCAAAGAATAGTGTTCCCCAAACTTATAAATGATGGTTTTAACACTCGCATGATGAATTCCAAACCGCTTCGCCAATTTTCGCATAGTAATACCCTTCTCACTTAGCCATGTGTCCAGAACCTTAATTTTCACTTCCTTTTCAATACGCGACATTTTGAAAAAGCAGAATTTGAACCACACAAACAAGTAAACAAAAGAAAGCTGACAGTCAAACGCACAGCATGCAGTGTTCAGAGCATAAAAAACCATCACAAATACATGCGTACAACGCAAATGTATGTGGACAGCTTATATTCGATACACTCCTTATCAATTGTATTAAAGTAATCACTCCTGAAACTTTCAAACTATTAGTCCAAACGTGTGAGTGTCGACAAAAAAAGTTGTTGGAATATTCATGAGTTGAAACAAACATAGTTTTGTTGATAGAATATCTTGAATAACTTATGAAAAGGACTTGTTTCTTAAATTTTAAGGAACTCTTCATGAATTCATCTCGAAATTGGTTTCTTTAGGGGGGATCATTATTATCAGCATTGCGATTACAAATTTGATATTTGACTAATCATGCTTTTGTTGTTGTATGACGCACGTTCAATTATAATGTTTTGAAAATGGAAACATCCTTCTGTAAAGGGGGTCTTCTTCCCCTTGCCTACCACACACTGTAGGTAAGAGATTGATCGGATGTTGACTTTAAAACGTGCTCTACACTCAATTTCAACTACTGCTATTCAATTTTCACAACCTGTTGTGCTCTAACTCTTACTATCTCTCAATATTTTATATTTGGTTCTAGCAGAAATTGCTGTCCTCTCAAGGGTTGCATGTTGATAAGAAGGACATATTTCCAATTAGAAATTGTATGTTTAATCATATTCTGGAATTGGAGTGTATTTTATGAATTCTTCCAAGAGATGTTTTTACTGAAACTTTTGAAACAATGTATTGTCCATGTTGTTTTTACGTTTGTAACAATGGCCTGTGTCATAATTCAACCATATTAATTAAAAAAATATTTAATAACATATATGTGGAATTTCAATTTTAGATTTTAATTGTGATTTTTTCCCGAAAACACAGCACTGAGTTTTTTTTTTAAATGTTTTCGGATTTTGTATTTTTGTTGCATGGAATCAAACCAAATTTTTTTCTCAGACACTTTTTCTATAAAAGGAATGATTTACGAGTTACTGCTTTTCTAAAACTAGTATACCAAAAACACATAAGTCCTTTTCAAAAGTTACTCTAAAATCAAAATGACCATTCCTCATGCCAAAACACTTATACTGTTTTACTGAACACGTTTGTAAAGTTTCGGCCAAATCTAAAAGACTAAAATTTACTGATTTGGCGTCGAATCGCTCTGTAGGCGATTTCGTTTCTATGATTGATTCCTACTCATCTGAAACTCTGACTCGTGAATGCTAAGAGCTCCTGGTGAAATCAGCAGTCATTTGGCGAGGACATTGGAGCAGAAACGAATGAGTCCTTACATGATTTTGCTGTTACGACGACCATTTAGTACCGCATATGGGTCATTTTCCCGAAGAAATTCAGTTTAGAGCTCTACAATCACTCTCACTCTATTTTCATTCCGCTCGAAATCACATAACTCACAAAACATCTCTGTATTGTGTACCACTTGAATTCTAGGCAAACACTATTTTTGCCGGATTGGTTTCCAGCATTTTTACAAAATGTTCCTTCAGCGTTAACGAATTTTAGGATACCCAGTGTTTCCGAGCAAAGGATTATACCAAATTGATAACAGATTCTAATATGACATTTTTCAGAAGCAGATAATTTCTCATCTCCATATGCAAGGCTCTAGGAGTGGACAGTAATTTATCGCTAGAACGAATAGAAATGAAGAGAAAGTGTATTGATAGTTCCGTATAGAGTAACGGAGGGCTTTGAAATTGAAAGATACAAGTTTTGAAACCAAACGGAGGGCATTGAACGGTAGTATCCGATCAGGTACATAACCCTTTACCAAGCTACCCAATGCAAGGTAGGCATAACAGATGATAACAGAATTAGTCAATGTTGATAACAAAAGTTATTATGCGATAACAAATGAGCTTATTTTTGATAAAAAAAACTTGTTAATTATTTGAAATTAGTTCGTAATTTTACTTTGCAAGGGTAACAAAGATAACATGTGATAACCAAACTAGCCAATGGTGATAAGTAAATTTGTTATGTGATAACATTGGAAATCAAAACGATTACTGGGAGGGCAAAACTTAAAACTAATATGACACCAGCTTGTTATTTTCCTTTGCAAGAGTACCACACGGTTGATGTAGAGTATGCTAGGCCGTTTGTTGCATTAAAATATTCAATAATTGGAAAATTATATTATTAATTTTGTGGACATCAAGACTCAACAACCACTAGCTAGACGCACAACTTTACAGAATTAACCTCGTTGAAAGTAATATGTGTTGGCGCGGAACCGATTATGATGACATTGTAAGAAGGTTGAATAATGTTGATAAATGACGATTATAATTATAAATGTGGATGCCTAGTTGAAGCATCGAAGAAAAACTTTAAGGAAAATACAGAACTCTAAATTACTTTGGTATTTTTCAAACCTTTATAGAACATGAAATGAACAATAAGCTGTTAATAAGAGATCAGCTAAATAAGTTCAAACGTCGAAAAAATATGTATAATTTCAATTAATTGAAATTTCTAATGCATAATTATTAGTATTAATAGAATGAAAGTTTTTATCAACATTTGACAAATCACCTTCTAACCCTTCATCCTTGGCCAGGGTCCTTCAGGCACGGTGAGTTTCCTTCTTTTCGATTCTTAAGTTTGTTCACGTATAATTTTGGACACCGAAATTTTAGCAGCAACAACAAAATTACACATTATTCAACAAAGCCGATTGTGTATTTCACTACATTTTTACATTACAAACAGTTGATTAAGATTTTTTTTATTTCTTTATTTTCCGTCAGCCTATTTCCTCACATGGTGACAATCACCGACGCCAGGAAGACGACTCCACCACCTGGACCCTACGGGTTGATTAGGATGTTGATCCTTCTTTGGTAAAATTCTCAAACTTTTTGTGGTACATCCGCCATCAGATTCCATACGGTATCCTAAGATACGCCCGTCGTGACGATTCTCCAGTTTCCGCTTAACTAGAGCCCAGTATTTCTCTATTAGGCGAAGTTCTGGGCAGTTTGGTGGATTGACTGTTTTTGGCACGTATTTGAGCTCTTGTACGTTATGCAATTCCAGGACGGATTTTGCACAGTGACAATTCGTTAAATCTGGCCAAAACACAGTAGGAGAGTCGTGACATCTGGTAAACGGTAGCAACTGATTTTGCGGACACTCTTTCTCGTACATTTCGTTATTGATTTAAGTGCCGACAGAGACTTTTAGATTTTCGACCACAACTATATATGGCTTGCCAAATCAAATAGTTTTTCGAGAATTTGGACACCTTCTTTGTCCGGAAATACTCGACAACGGCGTTCCTTTACATTGCGATAAAAAAAAACCGGACCCGCAAGCTGTATAAAGTCTTCTAGTACGTATGTTTCGTCGTCCATTATGATACAAGGAAATGTTCGCAAAAAATGGTATAAAGCTCCTTAGCACGGCTTTTTGCAGTAATTTTTTTCACAGTTGGGTACATTTTTCACTTTGTACGCCTTCAGTCCATGCCTCTGTTTTACTTTTTGTACGTATGATTTTGACTTCCCAACTTTGCGAGCCACATTTCGCACTGAAAGATTGGGATTTTTCTCAATAATGGCTACCACTTTCTTGTCCCTTTGGTGGGGGCATACTTTTCGATTTGTTTCATTTCCAACCTTCAGTTCCACAGTCAAGTACTGGTCAAATGATACAGTACACTCAATACACGGTACTTTTCAGTAGTTTTAGTTTCTTGGCAAGATCGCGTTCCGATGAATTCGGATTTTGCTGCCATTCGTACAAAATGCATTTGCGCACTTCCACTTGCTTCGATGCCAGTTTACTGAATGTAACAAGAATTTAAACTTTATACCACAAAATAAAATGGAAAGTTTCCGCTATTATAGAAATTTCAGCGATTCGTGAAATTATTCAAAATCTACATTGAAAGAAAAGTGTCCGAAATTTAACGTGCACAGGCTTTATTAGAATTTCTTCTCATTTTGACCGGTGCCTTGCTGCAGCATAGACCTGTGCGCCGATCTATTTTGAATCGGCGGCGGCGTATATGGTATTTTAACACGGCGGCGGCGGCAGCGGCGCCACGCCGCTGGTCGTTCTTGGCGGCGGCGGCGGCGCCGTGGATCGGCGGGGGCATAAATTATGCCTTCGACATTTCGTCATGCTTATCACTTTTAACTGTTTGACTTTTACCTGCAATAATAAGACTAAAAAATCACTCCAAGTCTTACAGTTTGATAGACAACCCGGATATCCATAGTGTTATAATACTCATGTCGATGAATTTTCGTGGAACAGTGTGTGTTCAAATAAATGAGACTTAACATTATGGAATTTGTTCATCACAAGTCGACGGGAAATTCGGCTTATGTCTTTATTAATAAACTTAACCAGTTTCAGAAGCGTAATAATAATATAAATTCAGAAGCGTTTATATAAGTAATTACCTAATTGAATAAAATTTTCATTATTATGCAAATATGGGAAAGTGTACTAATGTGGGTCTGTGGATCTAAAATTCGGCCTATCGGTAAAATTTGCCTATCTTTAATTTTTCTTCATATTGATATGTAGTTTTTCTGGGAGGGGGGGGGGGTATGACCAAAGTCAACGCTCCATACAAAAATACATAAAATTGTATGGATAAAAGTCTACGCGGGGGAGGGGGAGGCCTGAGATTGTCACAAATGAGTCTACGTAGTTTATGCACAGGCCCTAAGTGGGACAGCCTTGCGCTGAGCTGGCCGTCGTGACGTGGCGCAAGGGCTCAGTAGAGATTATTTGTCCTGAAGCTAAGAGTTTAGTTTTCAATATCTAAATTCTACAAATCTAAAAATCTAAAAATCTGAGGCCGTTTACACTGGAGTTCTATTATTTTGGTCTAGTTTTATAGCAGTTCCAAAAATATAGACCTCCAAAAATTGACTATTTCCCTATTTCCATTGTCACCGGCTTTGTTCCAATTTTTGTATCAAGACGTTCATGTGTGTGTTTTGTTTTGGAACTCCGCCTGCTTCGTTTGGATTTGGTTGGTGTTGATTCAGCTCGATCCAAAAAGTTTCCGAGATTCACAAGTCAAAAGGTACCGATTCTTGTTGACGCTGGGTGAATATTAAGACGAACTATTGGTTCCAGAAAGTGACGGTTATTCCGAGAGTCGAAGTGACATTCGCCACTTGGTGAAGTGAGAAAAGTCACCTGCAGTCTCGTGACTCATTTGATTTGCCACGAGAGTAACGTCCCTGCAGGTAACTTTTCTCACCTCACCCAGAGACAAGCCTTACTTCGACTCTCACTAACCAGCATGTGGATGATTTTCGTCTTGCTGAATCATTCAAAAATGGAAATTAATATCCACAGAAATTTTCTTTTTAGAAGGAATCTCTCATATGCGTAACTGTGATATTTTACTAGATGAGAGTACGGCACTAGCTGACATAAAAGATTGGTTATGAGCTAGGTAATCTATGACACCAGTTCAATTTTATTTATCAACAATTTCGGGCCTAAATAAAGCACTCCAACCGGTAGAAAACGCTGACCGGTTGAAACTCCATTGCAAAATACCTCTTCTAGCACAGACGTTAGCTCTGACTTGTAACTGTGTCTTTATTAATTTCTGTTTCAGAACTACGAATTTCGAACACCCACAGGTTCCCTACGACAATACTTTCTACAAGCCCCAATGCAAGAGGTTCCTCTTGTGTACTTATTTAAATTTACCCAAGGTGTGCAAACTCGTGGTGTTAGTTGAAATGCTTCAAATACTTGGAAAAAAACTATTTGTAACTGAGATTTTCTACCGCTTCTCTCTTGCTAGCCTTCATATGCTTTAGTGTACAAAATTCAATATATAGAAATACAACTTTTTGAGGGTGACTCAAGCAACGTGTAAAAAATATTTGTTAGCAATTGTTAGCAATGAAAGTACGTTAGGCTTGTTTTAACAACATGTCATAGCAGTTACAATATTTGTTACGTAGCTAGTATACTGTAAAAAATAATCATAGGGATGGATTACTTCCACTAAAAGTTGTCCCTACCATTTCAACCTACCCGTAATGATCGTAAGACTTTAGCCATGTTCACATAACTTCATCAATCATCAAAGAACTTCATAACATAGTTCGCAGAAATTCTTCAAACTTCGTAGCGCTGCTGCGAAGTTCACAGATTTTTAGCCATGTTTGAACTTATCTATTTCTCAAGATATCAGTTCAGTTCAAATAGCTTCAGTGTTCAGTATTCAATCCATGCCAGCAGAACTCCATAATGTTTGAAAAAAAAAGCGAGTGAGTTATACACATTTTTTTCAGTTGCCCAAACAAATTTCGAACCGTTCCAAATTCGGCAGAATATAAAACAAAAGCGCATGACAGTTTTATTTGTTTACATCGAAACTGTTCGGAAATGAAATTTGGAACGCACCGCTGAAAGTGGAGAAAAACATTTGGTCTGTTTAATTGTCAAAATTTAGAATAGACCACGACCGCTGAAAACGGCCTAAAAATCTAAAAATCTTAAACCCTAAAAATCTAAAAATGTTCTAAACTAAATATTTAAAAACCTAAGAATCTAAAATTCAAAGAATTTACTAGAAATCTAAAAAAAACTACAAAGGCTTAATATCTAAATACCTAAAAATCTACTAGAAGTCAAAAAATCTTAAAATCTAAAACTTTAAATATCTGTAAATCTTTTAGTAATCTAAAAATCTGAAAATCTAAATATCGTTATATTTGAAGTTCTAAAAATCTCAAAAATTTAAGAGCTAAATATTTAAAAATCTACTATAAATCTAAAAATTAAAAAATCTAAAAATCAAAAAATCCAAATATCTGAATATCTAAAAATCTACATGAAATCTAAAAATATAAAAATCTAAAAATCTATATAGCTTAATATCTAAAAAATCTGAAAATATGAAATTCGGCCACACCTTTCTTCTATTTACACTCTCTGAATTGCCTGGCCAAATAAAAAAAATCCGGACAGTAATAGAAGAAAAACCGCCAAAGCCGACATTTGCCCTATCTAAAAATCTGAGAATAAAAAAAAATAAATATACAAAAAAAATTAATATTAAAAATTTTTGGGAACTAAAAGTATCAAAACCTTTATAAATTAACAATAAAAATATATTAAAATTTCTATAAAAATCATATATTCAGGAGCTCAAAGATCCAAAGATAAATCAAATATTAAAAAAATCAGAGCAGTGAAACAATAATTTCACAATATTACGTATAAAACAGAATCCACTATGCATTGATTTACCGGTTACATCAGTGGTTAGCCAAGTTATTTGATTCGGTATTTGTCATGTTCATAGTGGGTAGCCTTTGTGCGATGAGAATTTTACGGAAGAAGTCATTGTTTACGTTTGTCAGTTAGGCCCTTAAGAAAAATCTTTGTCGATGTAATAAATTTAATAAACACCACTTCTTTACACAGTCTTGACTATTCAATGCAAAAATCTGGTATGTCCAATTACTGTTAATTTACACTGATCGTTAAAGATAATTTTTTTAACTTTCTCACGCCTTACAAAATGCTATCATGTTGTGGAAATAAACTCTATTTGTTTTAGACTACGAGCTATATCACTTGATATAGCGAATCTTGATATGAGCCGTCAGATGCATTATTTCCAGAGAAAAGTAGATGTACGAACATTGATATGAAGCTAGTCTATGTCATGTGATATAGCTCGTAGTCTGAACGGCACATAACGTTTTCTTTTATTCTTGACAAAATTATTAAATAACATTAAACATATTTACCGATTCGTTAATTCTGAAGAAAATATGAGAGTTTGAAGGTTAACTTTGCCCAACCATATTTAATATATTACCTAAGCATAGACAGATAGCTCTGTGTTATTCGACAGTATTCACTACAAGGTTAAGTTTATTTCTTAACTATTGGTAGCCTCATACAGGGGCGTAGTGAGGCGGTGGCGAAAGGGGCGCTGGAATCCAAAATTTTGAAGTGCCGACTTTTGCACAAATTTATTCAATACACTTTCCAAAAATAATAGTACTGAAATTAGCAGGGAACTGATGTACATAACTGCAAAAGCCACGCTCATTTACGCCTTTCATTTTTGCACGTTTGGGAGAGAATCTTGATTAACATCTACAAAGTGAAGGAATCCCTGCAGTCAAAAACCATCACCATAGACGTGGCCAGTTAACTAATCCGAAGTTTACAAACATCATTCGACGAATTGAAAACTGATGTAACTGAAAAATATGCGAAAGAAAAATGCTTTGAACTAGTTATTGAAAATGAACAGCGGAAAATGACAAAAATCGATGACACCATAGATAATCGACCAAGATAAGGAAATTACAAAATACTGAAACAAATGGAGCAGCGTGGAGAATCACTGACGGATATTGTATCGGAATTCTCATTTTTGACAGGACACGGACTCGCATCAATAACTATCCACAATTGAAGGAGGTTGCAGCTGTCTTTGGACTAAAGTACACTGAAACAAAAGCGTTCCTGAAAATGAAAACGGACCGTGAAATAGTTCACGTTTTCAAAATTTTTACCTATAAACGTGATCTAGTTCATGATAACATGATTTGGTTCACGGTGTATTTTGCTTGTTCTCGAATTCATGACTGCAGTTCACGGATCTGGGCCCGGATTTATTTTCCGTGTATACTACTGATATTGATACAGTAGAGCTTGTATCTGAAGTAGAAGTTTTTAAACGGGAAATTGGTTAGATGTTACCTGACCTGAGCTCTTCTACTCCGTTTAGACATATTAAACTTTATCCTTGGATATTCTCTTCAATATATTTATCTAAATCGAAACGGCTCTACGAATTGTTTTGGACGCCTCCAGTTACAGTGACATCGTGTGAACGTAGCTTCAGCAAGCAGATAATAATCAAAAACTATCTGATTTGGCCATCCTTTCGATAGAAAAAGAATCGCTACCAGATCTTGATTTAGATTTGTTGATGTTGATCAGTTTGCCTCAGCTAAGGCACGTAAGGTGAAGTTTTGAATTAATTTAAACTTTCAGTAGATATAAATGTTTATAAACGTTATTTCATCAACGTTATTATCGGCGCGACACAAATTGCCCGGTGGCGTGGGCCAAAAAAATGCAGCGGCGCGCCGGTCGAAAATAGTGGCGGCGGCGGCGCTATAAAATCGTCGGCGGCGGCGGCGTGGCGCGGCGGCGCACAGGTCTACTGCAGCATCATCGTTTGTGCTATATTTTTTTATCTTAAATTTTCTTGTCACTCTTTGTCGAAACAGTCAAACTAATCGGTGTGGAATGGAGTGTTGAGTCACAGTGTGAAACTGGTATTTTTGAAAGATTCAAACTGAGGCCTTTCAAAAAAAAACCCTTCAAATTTTGTTTTTAAGAACGTCGAGGTCAGCAAAAACCACTCCATTTTCAGCACCGAGCTGGAAGTCGGTTTGAATCACCTTCCTGGTTGTCAACTCACCATTTGTAGCTCCCATCCGTAAAATATTTGTTTTGGGGCGCTAAGAGGCAAGACATCTTTAAAATTCTCCAGGTTATTTAAGAAATCATAAATTAATACATTTATTCTTAGACCCTTATTTTAGGACTCGTTTCAGCCCTTGAATTGTAATAGGCTATAAAACATAAAATGTTATCTTGTTGAACCTTTTTAATCGATTACAGTTTTAATGTTTATCAAAAGTACGTTATTGCAAACAACTTAGTTTAAAGTTACCCATAAACATATAAATTTGGTTTGGGTTTGAATTATAAAGGAAAAAAACAAATCAAACAAGAAGAATCTCTGTAAAGGACACTCATCAAGATTATGTACAAATTACATAATGGATAGCAGCCACAGTAGAAATTATTTCAAACATGCCCCAAAATCTTAAACGGATACCAGAATCGCCTCATCACACAACCCATGCCATTCATTTCACTCCGCAAACATCATCGCGATGGTTCTGATTTCAGCCGCTCGATCATGCCGTCTAAGTAACGTCACCAACGTACAGAAAATCATTCAAATTGCCAATTTGGAAGGAATTCACAGAATGTGAAGCGCATAATTTATTGACACAAGGCACAGCGGGCAAGGCAAAACCGAGAAGAATGCATCCGGCAAGTGCCATCATTATAGGCAGGAAAAAAGTATCGAGTGCCTAAACGAAACCACCACAGCGGCAGTAGCTAGCAGTAGGTAGCAACATGATGCTTATTGAGAATCATCTCCTCCTCGTTGCGGTTGAGCAAGTCTTCAGACCATCGACGGTCTCCAAGGAATGTCTCATCGTTTACATCGACCGATGCATCAGCAATCGCTTTCTTAGAACCAACCTGTGGAGGCCTCCAACGAGAAAGACACAATACAACAGGGAGATCACCATAGGTTTGCGGAAAGCTTGCAGCTGCTGGGGAAGCAAAAAAAAAAATGTACCAAAAGAGGATGTGAGGTATAATAATAATGTAATAAAAGCATAAAAAGCCATCAAATATGTATGGCAACACTCAACCGGGGTTTTGGATCAGGCAACTGATTGATATTCGCAGCCCAGAACCAGGTACTTCGACGATGATGGTGGCAAGAGCGCGGAAAAATCTGGTGGAAACGTTTTTAACATCCATTTGCAGATGCTCGGAATGAAAAATTTATGCAGCTTTGCAGCATTGTGTGGAGGCAAAAATTAACATTTGACTGCTGATTCAATTTTCATGAATATTTCAACCGAAAAACATACAATACAAAGTCAATCAGTAGCGGCTCTGCGGCCCCACGTTCGTTGTCTGCCCAAACTGACCGATGAACTATACAGTAAGAGTCAATCTGGTTCAGCATATCTTTTCGTTCGGATCGGAATCGTTGTTTATCTCCAGTCAACCATCCATCAAACGAATCCTAATCAGAATTGCTGATCAGAATTTATAAGCCTCCTGGTTTCAGCTTCTTTTGGACCGTTCCGGCCGGAAACAGTGGAGCAGGATCAAAGGCAGTGTTTGGGTTTACTGGAACAGATTTCTCTTGTGTCTGCTGCCCAAACTGTCTGCAGTGGTCGATAACAATATGTTTGGTTGGTTAAAGTTAGCTGGTTATATGTATTAGAATTGAGCTGACAATAAGAACAAGGATTAGTAGGATACCTAGGTTTTAATGCTTGGTTGAATTTGGCGTGGCTAGTTTTCGGCATTGCATTTGTTTGTTATCAACGGTTCTCATACTAACAACCACGTGACTGATGACTGCAAGCTAATTCACAAAACATGAGAAAGGGCCAGCTTAACATACTTGCACATGTATTTCTTGAATGACAATCAACCTTCATCGAGTAGAAATTCCTTCAACCAGCTCTTGTCTTCTGTTTACTTGGATCAGCTGTCACTCGGCGTTTGAAGTCATAATTAATATTTGACAGACTAACTATATTCAAAAGTTCGTCTCGAATTACCTTAGTATTATTCTTATGACAGCCTGTTTAGATTGTATTACACTAAGCCAGTTTAACATTTAATTTGATATAATATTTGGATTGGATTTGGATTGGATTTGGATTGGATTTGGATTGGATTTGGATTGGATTTGGATTGGATTTGGATTGGATTTGGATTGGATTTGGATTGATTTGGATTGGATTTGGATTGGATTTGAATTGGATTGGATTGATTTGGATTGGATTTGGATTGGATTTGGATTGGATTTGGATTGGATTTGGATTGATTTGGATTGGATTTGGATTGGATTGGATTGGATTTGGATTGGTTGGATTGGATTTGGATTGGATTTGGATTGGATTTGGATTGGATTTGGATTGGATTTGGATTGGATTTGGATTGGATCTGGATTGGATTTGGATTGGATTTGGATTGGATTTGGATTGGATTTGGATTGGATTTGGATTGGATTTGGATTGGATTTGGATTGGATTTGGATTGGATTTGGATTGAATTTGGATTTGGATTTGGATTGGATTTGGATTAATTTGGATTGGATTTAGATTGGATTTGGATTGGATTTGGATTGGATTTGGATTGAATTGGATTGGATTGGATTGGATTTGGATTGGTTGGATTGGATTTGGATTGGTTTGGATTGGATTTGGATTGGATTTGGATTGGATTTGGATTGAATTTGGATTGGTTTGGATTGGATTTGGATTGGATTTGGATTGGATTTGGATTGGTTTGGATTGGATTTGGATTGGATTTGGATTGGATTTGGATTGGATTTGGATTGGATTTGGATTGGATTTGGATTGGATTTGGATTGATTGGATTGGATTGGATTGGATTGATTGGATTGATTTGGATTGATTTGGATTGGATTTGGATTGGATTTGGATTGGATTTGGATTGGATTTGGATTGATTTGGATTGGATTTGGATTGGATTTGGATTGGTTGGATTGGATTTGGATTGGATTTGGATTGGATTTGGATTGGATTGGATTGGATTTGGATTGGATTTGGATTGGATTTGGATTGGATTTGGATTGGATTTGGATTGAATTCAGGCCAGATATGGATTTGAAATGCAAATCAATTAATATCTTATAAGATTGCGCTTTGCTGATTCTGACGCTTGTTCCCCACCGTTCATTTTAAAATGGCTGAAATAAACTTGCTGTTTACAAATCGTCTCAACTTCTTTTCAACCACAATCACGAAGACGTTTCCAAATGCATGTTGTTGGTATTTAAACAAACTCATAATGAAAGAAAATCCATCTTCCAAGAGAAGGGTCACTCTCTATCTCGTTGCTTGTTGTCCGTATTTTAGACATCATTATAATAGAACGTTTAACAAAGAGCGTCCTCACCCCAAGAAAATACCTCACAGCCCAACCCACACAGGGACAGCTGCGAGTACCTACGTTCGCTCAGAATTTGAATAAAACAAATTTCTACAAACCCCTAAAATAAATCCCTCGTTTCAATCGGATTAGTCGCTTGTTTATTGCTGTCACATTCGCCAATCGCCGATAAACCCAATTATGTTGTGTGGGTAGCTAGGTAGGAAGCGGAGAGCCACCGCGCCGAAGGATCTACGCGCCAAGAGAAGGGCACAAAAGACAAACGAAAAACCATTTTGACAAAGCAAATATTTTCTCTAAATAAAATTCGTTTAAATTCATTTAATGCACGTCCCCGTGCACAACCGAAATGGAAAACAACGAGCAAAGTTGGTTTGAAGTTTATTTGCATTAATTCCTTCTGCACCATTCGAGTCTTTGGTTTCCTCTAGATATTGTTTTTTTGTTTTTTGTTGATCGGGTCTGGACTGAATATCCCCCGGAGAAATCGTCCAACACGTTCGGATTGGGTTGGGCATTTTTTTTAGAATTGAACTGAATTTTGATTGTTGTTCTGCGTTAGACACTTTTCTGCGCATTCTAAAACTTCATACCGAAAAACGAATCTTTTGGCTTTGTTTCTTTCTTCCTTCGCATATCAAGCATGTCGTTCATCACAATTAGCCCAATATTTTCTCACTACTTACTGTTCTTGAGGCATATTTAAACACATATATCTCATTTTTGGATCATTTGCAACACACTTTCGTAAAAAATTGAGATTCATGGACGAAACGTTCAGGTGTTGCTTGAGAACCTTCGATTCCTATACAATTATTGCATAAGCCTGATTGTGTGGCATTGTTACTACTAAGATGCCACCACAGAGATGTATAAAGAGGGAAAATGTTTTGACATTATCGTTTAGACATCTTATCACCTTATCAAAGTTAGGAAAACTGGTTCCTACATCAAAATCACTCAGAGTCCTGGACTTTAGCTCATTTGAATTTAGATCACAACATACAATACACAGATAAAAAATACGAACATTACCAATAGCATGTTCAAAAATATTAAACAAACCTATATCGTGTCGTCACATATCTCGCATAGATTTGAGTGAATGGCTCATGCACATAAATGGAACACTAAACATCGTTGAACTCTTATTAGATCTTTGCTTGTGTGTTTGCGGTCGTTGAATTTGAAAAATATCTATGCTCCCAAACAACTTAACATTTGTTTAGTAGTACACGACTAGCACGCACGAAAAATCCTTCTATAAGATGATAATAGATAAAAATGAAAGAAAGTTCTTTATCAGTACTAGAAAAAGCGATAAGAGGATTTGCAAAAACACGCTCTTCAAAAGTTCAATCAAGTTACCCACACAAATCGACATCACCATTAGCTACGATATGGAAAGCTTTATTTGCAAATTCTTTTATTAAATTTTCCTGTGTTTGCTTCGATTGTCGAGGCACTCACTGGCTTCGTTTATTTATTTCATAGGGAGGGAGATAGGGAGATCGGAGTGCGATGACGAGTGAAAATAAAAGTAAATTGCATAGCCGCATGTTCTGGTATTGTCTCACTCATATTGAAAAGTTCGTGGTGGTTGAACAAACGGTTGCTTCAACTGTCGAGGTACTAAACGCACAATGATAAATTTGTTCCGAGGAATCTGTGTGCTCCCCATCCGTAATTTGTAATTTCTATTAATTTCGAGACGGCCGCGAGTAATCGGCTCTATCCTTCTAACTTTAGTTTTAAGATAAATGAAAATTTGGCTCTGTAAAGTTAATTCGATTGAGCTTGTACAAATAAATGATTATTAAAAAAAAAATCTGTGTTCTGCCAACCGCTTGCAAACACTTTCATGGCTTCGTTTATACCATAAAACGATTTGTAGATCAAAATGGGCAAAATTGCATTTTCTGAATCATGTGGATTTCCCAAGACATTATTTCAAAAACTGCAATTGCATTTTTGCCACCATTTAATTTAAACTTTTGGGCGTAGAATCTCTTTTGAACCTTCTTTTTATTTTTTCATAGCGTATACATCTGTGTGATTGCACAATTTCCTTAATGCTCGTTTTTAACTAAGTGTTCTAATTGTGCTATTAATTGATAGCTCTCTTTATCTACACTAATGCATGAAATTGTATATTATGGGGCAAGCAAAATGATACAATTTGCCCAGAAAAGTCGAGAAAATGTCCATCCTGAAAAACTTGCCTCGAACAGACCGGTACTCGAACCCGCCACCTTCAGCTTGTTAAATCGTGCTCTTACAGACTGATCTATCTTTTCCTTTCACTGTTCACAAATCGGATCAACACTCTATTTCTTGGTTGATTGCGGTACCGGTCCTCGGATACTAGAAGACTGTGAGATAATATTTCTTTTTTCCGCAATTGGCACTACAAGCTATCACAATCAATAAACACCTTAACTTGGCCACAATCGAACTCGGACATTTCACCTGGTTTATGATATTAGTGTAAAACCTAGCCCCTTCATTCGGCCTATGTACCAAATGTCATTCAATCAGCGATAATCGACAAACTAATGTTCCTAAATCATTTTCAATTTATAGTTATTAACTACCACGTAATTCTCCATTTCCCAAACACTTTGAGCTTGCGTCTAACCGGATCTATCTCGGATCTATTTCAATGATGAGCACTCAAAATGGAGGTTATTTAGTGCACTTAACAATAAATAGCGAAACAATTATTTTGATTTGTATCTAGAAATTAGAAGAAAAATTCAGTGTACTTCAGTGTACTAATAACTTGACTAAATAGTACACGACACTGAAGAAGTATGCATATTGTAGACGAAATACGCGTATCTGTCAAGATAAGCAAATGTAGTTGGAATTAAATGGAAAATACTAATTTTTCCTGTAATTTCTAGTTACGGGTTTTCCACTAAACAGCTCAAACTCTCTAGGATTTATTCTGATTTATTTCACCCTTCCACTCTTCTTGAACTTATGTTTGACAAAGGCCCAATATTTCTCAATTGGGTAGAATTGAGGGCAGCTGGGTGGATTGAAGTCCATTTTGAAGAAATCCAACCTGTTCTCTGTACCAATATAGTACTGTTCCGCTGTTGTGGCAGCTTGCCAAATCAGGCCAAAACTTTACTGGTTCATTGTGAACTTTAATGTATGGAAGAATACGTTTTTTTCGGGCACTCCTGTTAGTACATTATGGAATTTATAGTCTTGTATGTCATCAAAACCTGGAAGTTCTGTTCGCAGCTGTAAATACCTTGCATAATAGACTATAAGCTTTCCTGCAAAGTTATCCGCAAAAACTTATTTGAACTTGCTGGGAACATCATCTCGACCAGTGACTTTATAGAACTGTTGTCCGAGAAGTTCTCCCACGTACTTCGTACTTCATAAGAACCTCATTGTACAATTTCCAGGCACGTCTGCGGTGCACACGGTCGATTTAGCCAATTTCAATGTCTTCGCGATTTTTGAACCTGACCAAGTCGCATGGGGTGTGGGTGTCAATTATTCCATTATGTATAACTTTTTTGGAATAAAATTAATAGTTCTTAAAGAAAAATACATTTCAAAATAGTCTACTGTCACAATATTTCAAATCTGTCCCTCGGGAGCGCTGTTGTAAAACAAACAGTGCTTTCAGATATTAAATGACTCTAGTCTTAGTGACCTTCACCTTAGGGCAAACTTGAGCTCTTCTGTGGATAAAGTGAGCGAGGTGGCTGTTCAGAACTTGATGCAAGGAATATCGTGTGTGTGAGAGAGAGACAAACTGAGAGAGACAGAGAGAGTCTCGTCTATTTTGAATTAACGTCCATATACAATAATCCCCGCATGTAAACATTACTGATATTATTGGGATAAAGGGAATGCTACACACTTTCTGATTTGGAAATGAAAAATTTCCAAACCAGGTACGTATTGTGTATTCTCTGATAATAAGATTATTCTTTTATAATTATAATCAGATAGATCTCACCCATGGCAGTCTCCTTTATGACACTGTCTTGTTCATTCACAAAAACACAACATTTCGACGTTGATTCGTAATTAATTTCATGAACTCACGATGAATAAGGCGCAAAAATTAACGTTGCCAAACCATCCGGTAGGTGAATGCATCTGAAATTATGAGCCAGACTTGCGCGTTGTCTTCGTTTGTTACTTCTGGCCAGCAAAAGGTCGTTCTCTACATTGCACTAGTCTTCTTTTTCTTCACTACACAGTCTGCCAATAATCAAAACCCTCGCTATGAGGTGTCTATAAAGGATAATATTGAACTTCAAAACTGCTAATAATCACTTGCAACATAGCGGGAAAACATGCCTATATAATAGTTTTTCACTTCCAATTGTTTTTTTAGCTCTCTTGAGGTTTCTGTTTACGATTGCCTAGTATTTTTCAGTTGGGCGCAGTTCCGGTGAGTTTGAAGGGATTTTCTCTCTGGGTACGATTTGCACATTATTGACATTCCTGAACCATTTTTCCGTAGTGGCGAGAAACGAGTTCTGGCCAAAATAGCACGGAACAACTATGTTTGTTCAAGAACGGCAATAAACGTTTTTGCAAGCATTTCTTTCCATAAATAGCTTGGTGGGCAGTGCCAGTAGTCACGAAGCATACGCTTTTTAGTGTACAGGTGGAACTCGCCTGCCAAACCAAGTATTTTTTTCGGGAATTTGTACATTTTTTTCCGCTCTAACTTATCTTGAACCTTTCTTTTTCCGGTAGCCGTATAAAACTCTTGAGCTGGGAGCTGCTTGAAATTGGCCTTGATGTATTTTTCAACATCTATATTTGATGAACAGGTTGGGATTGCGTTATTCTTCGCTGCGGATTCCTGGTTTAGGTTTCCTCCTGGTTCCGGTTTCCTCCTGGTTCCGGTTTCCTGGCAGTCGTCCGACATTCTTCAAACACTTTTATAGCATTCGTCACGGTTGATTTGGCAATATTAAGTGATTTTGCCAAGTTAGTGAGCCAATAATTCGGATTTTGCTTATGCGCGTACGAATTTTTGATACGCTGTTCTTCTTGCTTCGACGCCATTTTGAAAACTGAATAGAAAATGAAAAAAAAAACAAAATAAAGTCAACATTCCGTACACCTAGAAAACAAAGAATGTTCAAGTTTTTTAAATGCACGTTTCTAAAAAATACGTCATAATAGAGTTGACCAAGTTTTGACCATTCCATCCTTTAAACAAAACTGAGTTGATGTAACTCTTCTTCGGGTGTGGGGCGAGGCACAAAAAAAAAAATGGGGAAATACTACCGATGCGCACACATTTTCAGAGGGATTTGATTTTATTCACTACATCTTATGCAATTCACGCGGAGATTTTATGATTCCACTGTTAGTTTAAGTTAAATCACGAATTATTGTTTGATTTTTATTCGCGAAAACGACGTAGCAAAAACAAAACACGTCAGTTTCAAAGCACGGATTGCTGCGATCTCTCTTATGGAAGAATATAATTATTATAAATAAAATCGTTTTTTATAAGTAAGGCCATATGGCTATTCTGTTCCTCCAACCATTGGCTGTATAAAGATGTCCCCAATATGGAATGTTAAAATCTATAATGATATCCAACTATAATGATATATTAATCTCCGGAACATTGAATTTCTGGTTGTCCCCTGATGACGAAACCCTAAATTAAATGCGGTAAATAAATAAATGTGGAACGAAACCTGAAAAACTTAGAACTACAACTGGATTTAAGCTCAAATCTTAGAGTATGATTTAAAAACCCACCTTCTATGCACAAGCTGTTAGTAACCGGGAGTTGGCATTCCCATTCTTCCTTCAATGTGCTTCCATCGGGTACCCTGATGGTCCCTCTCATACCCCGATAATATGAATTTTGATGTAAAAAGATTTATTGTAATATGTTTGAAATTGGAAATTTCCTTCTTATCAACATGCACTCCCAGGACAGCAATATTTGCTAGAACCAAAGATGAGGTGTGTGACAGGTTGTGAAATTTAATATAAGTAGTTGAAATTGAAGGTAGAGCATGTTTGAAAGGTGCCATCCAATCAATCAGACAATCTACCACAGTGTGGGATAGGGAAGGGGATCCCCTTGCCGGTAAAAGAATGCCCGCTTGATCGTGTTCATATACCGCTAGTGGCACAAAGCAGTTCCTAAAGGCTACAGGGTGTGGCAGAAAATAATGCGAAAATTTCTTTCTTTCTATTTCTTTCAAATCTCATTTTCAACAAATTCGAGCAATAATATCAACATTTTCGAGTGCAGTTATCTACATAAAGTTCTTTTAAACAAATTTATTCAATGTGTCCTAAATTTTTATTAATAACATCTTCGAGCCGACGTCGGAAGCCAGATCATGCCTTTCGGACGTAGTCCTTCGACATTGACTGCCATGTGCGTGTTATGGTTGACTTTAGGGTTTTCACTAGGGTGTCATGTTTTGCAGGCTCGTGCTTCAACATATGCCCAAATCGAATAATCCAACGGATTAAAATCTGGACTGCTAGGGGCCCACAAATCCTTCGGCCAAAACTTCATGTTATCGTTCAACCATTGTTTGGTTCGATTGGACGTGTGACACAGCGCTCCATCCTGCTGTAGGACAACGTTTTGGTCCTCGAAAAAGTTGGCCTTCACCCAGGGAACCTATTGGTCCTTTAAAATACCGATATACACTTCTTTATTGATTTTAACTCCAGCATCAATGAAAACAGGCGGCTTGTTCAAACCGTTTGACGTCACCAAGCCAAACATCATGACACCAGCCGGATGTTTGGTTTGAAATTTGAAATTCACTTTTCCAGGAAAGTTCTCCATTTTCTGCGGTTTCACTCTGGCTTTGGAAGATGCATGCAGGTCTTCTGCATGGATTTCTCCGAAATATTGGCTTTCTTTGCGAGTTTTCTCATGGAACGCACCGGGTTGGGAGCAATTTTTGCACGGACCTAGTTGATCACATTCGGCGTGCGTGCAAAGCGCGGACGTCCGCTTCCCGGCTTCCGCTGCTTAGGAACATCCTGCAGGGATTTTTTTTATGCGGTAAACTGTTGCAAATGGCACCCTACCACCTTGGCAATCTCTTTCGGCTTCTTCTGGGCGAGCAACAAACTGGTGATCACTTCTTTCGCGAACATTTTGACAAATTTGCAATAAAAACAAATAGAATGTTTGGATGCAGCACTTGGAAGTTAACATAAACAAATACACTTTCGATAGAAATTAGTCACTAGCTACACGAATTAACCTAATACTCATTATCAGCTAATACATTTTCGCATTATTTTCTGCCGCACCCTGTACATTAGGTTTATTACTCCTAGTTACATTTCAAAGATCGCAAAAGATTGAAAGATAGAAGACAAATATAGAAATTTGATGATTTCTTATATAAGGCACATCCCTGTTTTCTATGGACATAATAGCCATTTGAGAAATAGTATTGAAGGGTAGAAGTGTCATTTTAAGGTGAATATTACACTGAAATAAAAAAAAAACAAATATAGCTTCTAACGCTTGTCTTAATACTCTATGCATTTTTGATAAACGGAATTAAAAATACTTAAATTAATGGATATGCAATAATTATTAAATGAGAATGTAATATATGCAAAGTGACGCCTAATTTTCATATTGCAATATGTGAGAAAATGTCTTCAAATTTCTCGAAAAACCCCTTAAAACCTCGGATTCTATGCGTGAAAAGTTCTCTACTAAAGCTTTTCCAATGTCAGCCATGTGTTGTGTTGGACAATTGTTAATTAAACAATTTTCTATAATCTTTTTGACAAATGTAGATGAATCATCTACAAATGTGATCATCTGCCAAGTAAAATATGTCCGTAGTCCATTTCTTAAGGTTGGTTTTTAACCTACTTTTATTTCTGCCGCCCTCAGATATTTGTCCATCGTGATTTTATTAACTCTGTGTTTGACCTTACGACTTGAATTTAAAACCAACTCCAGACTTCTTGCAAAATAAAAAGTATCTGTTCAAAGAAAATCAGGTGACATTAAAAAATCAGAACCTATATTGCAGGAGCTTTACATTGAAAAAGAAATCTAAAAAAGGGTAGAAAAAGAGTTGAGTGAATCCGGGTTCACTTGGAATACAGCCATTCATTGCAATCAACCCGTGTCTCACCGAGCGTGGGAGGAACGAGTCCACATCAATTAAGATTATTCGACACGTAACGAGTGGGTGAATCGAAGCACTGATTTTGCCATCCTGCAGAGAGGAAATGCAGATCTCGGTTGGTTTTCTTTTTTTTTTTTTGCTGTTGCCCATTACTGTTGGCCATTTTTTGTTTGTTTCAGCAACGTTTTTTCCCGTTTCTGTTTTGTTCGCTTGTATTCAATTCCGTCCGTGTCTTCCTTTTTGTCCAAATTGACCGGATTGATTCCTTGGAAGTGGCCGCCTCAATCACGTATCGACGTTTTTTCAATTGCTTGTTTTCTCACCCGTACTGTGACGGGAACAAAGAATGCTTTTTGGCATTGATTTTAGTTTTTGGTTATTTTTTGCTTTCTTCAAGAACTCTTCGTCCACTTTAGGTCACGAGTAAGCGTTTAACGACGTAATTGGCTAGAAATAAACATTTAAATGCATAACCGATATCCAGCCAGAGGGACATCAGTTGGCTGCGATTGCTGTTCGGATCATACCCCGCAGAGTTGGCTCTAACGAAGGATTCATTTTTCACCGCTCGGGTCTTTTACAGCAAAAGGAGGGAAAGAAAAAGCTTTCCTAGTTGAAAATAAACACGTTCCGAGGCGAGATAAAAATAATTAAATTTTGTCACGTCTGAAAGATTGATGAATGAACGAGCGGAGATAATGTTACTGTGTCGAACAATTTCATACTTCTATGGCCGGTGGGATGAGGACGATGGTCCGGAGCAGGTTGCCCGTGCGCGCGCTGGTTCAGTGCTGGTCCAATCCCGGTTTATATGGATGAAGTGCCGTGGCAATAATCGAGAAGCGATATGGCAGAATGTACTGACCTCTGCCACCCCGGGCAATGGATGATGGCGCTGCAAGGTCTTGATCAGTTATCCTCTACAACGATACATTGGCGACGTCACAGTTTTGAGCTTCTTTAGAATAAAATTGAAATAGTTCAATTCTTTTTTTCGGCAAACCCTCGAAACTTAAGCACCGTCCTTCAACCCAATAAAGCTTCTGGTGATCAGGAACCACAGGATGAGCGTTGGAAATGTTGGTTGTCTTTGTTCATAACATGTCGTAATGGACGAGCATCGGTTTCATGGCTTCAAGTTAGAACAGCTACTTCTATTTTCAGCAATTGTGGTTGATTGAAGATTTCGACCGACATCAGTACTCTCGAAGGGTAGCCATTCCTTTGTTTAGCAGCTGCCAAGAGCAAGATTGAAGCTTATGATTTTTGATGTGATTAGATTCGACTGAGTTTTCCTTTACCCGTCCCGAAGGGATGCTACATAGCCGATGCGAGGTTTTAAAATAGATGAAGTGCTGTGATTGCCGGTTGCCGGTTGCCGTCGGGTTCCAAAATAATGCGATAAGGACGCTGGTTGCCCGAAATAATGAGTCGAACTTTCGAATGATTCCCCGTACAGGCGGGATCGAGACGCTGAAATATTTAACGCAATTAATATCTGACTTTGCAAACTAACCCATGTTACGGAGGAAAAAGAGTATTAGTTCCCTTTTTTGAGTGCTAAAATCGGTTCCGTGACGTCCCGGGGTTGAATAACGTGCAGCTGAGATGAAATACGTGTTCGATTTGCTGCTCGACCGGCAGCATGTAGCCTGCCAAGTAACGTCAACGAGGGTCGATTGTGCCGATATTAATCTTTTGGCTTCGAAACGTTCTATTTTTTCCCCAACATTTCACCCAATTGGAGAAATAAGGAATTGCTACCAAGTGAGGTATTGATAAAATTAACTTTTGTTTCCTATTTTTTCGATTAACCCAGACCTTACATAAGCGCACAAAGCCAATGTATGTTGGGTAATTCATTGTCACTAGTTTCGTAATACGAATCACCGGTAATAGATTTATTAAATGTACCTTTCACCTGGCAAGGTGAGTGTGTAGCATTTAATTCGTTCTAAATTGAATTTTTTGATTCGGTCGCAACATTTAGAACAGATGCGAATGGCGATTAGTATGAGATACCGTTTGAAAGCTATTCATTACCGTAGTAAAAATATTCATGTTGAGGAAAAATTAGAAAAAAAAGGTTTCGCCCTACCGTTATCTCTCAAGATGATCCGATCGTTTTGATGTCGATTTTTCCTCTCCATTTAGTGTTTCTTCTTCCTTTATTTCACGATACACTCCTAAAACTGCCTTAGAAAATAACTTCACCTATCTTTTTACCATGGTAATCGGTACCGTTTACCCGCGGCTTACTCGGGGTTATTATTTACCTTCAAAAAACAGAGTTGGAGTCATTCCAAGAATTTAAGTATCTTTTGTAACTTGGTGATATGAGAAAAGTCACATTGCAGTGACGTCCCGAGTAAACCTGAGCTCAAATTTGTAAACCAAATATGATGTTGGGATGTTGAGAATAATGTTTAAATCTCGATTTAAAGTGGCCATAAATCAAGAATTAAACATAATACACGGTTGATCAAAACGTCAAACAAAAGATTATTTATTCAACTTTCGAACTATATATTAAATATTATTATATTTTACCGTTTCGAACCAAGTGTCACACTTTACTTGTGATCGATGCCATCATGATCTGCACAGTCGCTGGTGACACTGTACCGGCGAACTTATTCCACTTTAAACGAATCTATTGTGCATTTGTCACTTCTTTACCGCATCCTCGATGTTTCCGCTTGACAATTGCCCAATATTTTTCTATCGGTCTGAGCTCAGGGCAATTCGGAGGATTAATCTCTTTGCCGAAGAAATTAACATCGTTTGCAATATACCAATTCTAATACCTCCTTAGAGTAGCGGCAGCTGGCTAGATTCAACCAAAACATAACGTTGGTCTTGTTTTGCCGAATGAAGGGTAAAAAGTCATCGAAATCATTAGTTTTCGAGCAAACTTATCAGCAAAAACAAATATACACCTGGAAGAGACATCCCCACGACCAGTTGCCAGTTGCAAAATTTTCTTCTGCGGATTTGCTTATAACACATTCACATTTTACAGCCATCGAATTTCGTCAAAACTCGTTTGTATGGTAATTGTGCTGGCTCTTTGGCCACTAAATTTTGTTTCAGGGAGCGATTCGGGTGTTTACTGGCACATGAAGACTTATATCCTTCTCTTCAAAGGATGTTACGCACGGTGGAAAGTTGGAATCGTATTTCTTTGCCAAATCACGAATGGAGATACCTGTGCTCTATTCACACTCAGAGTATCCTTGTAACATTACAATGCACACCGTTGACTTTGGGAATTTTATCACTTATGCTATTTTTGAGGCAGACCACGAAGGATTTTCTGTTGTGCACAATTAATGTCTTTTCTCAAGTTCCATGATCCGTAATTTCGAGATGCATCGTTCAATCGAGGAAAACTTTTCCTCAATTTCTTCGACAATAATACATCAACAAATGCTTGTCGAACGTTTTTTATTCCAACCTCCAGGGACGCGTAGGTGTATTAAACCGTGCGTCCAGATTTACTTTGAATCGAGCTTTTCACTATTACTGGAACAACATTATATCGAATTCAGTTTATTCGAGATTTAGGTGTGATAATGGATTCCATATTATCAACCGTTATTGTAAGGCTTTTGCTGTTTGCTCGGTTTTATCCGTCGAAATGCATTCGAATTTACTGACGTACATGTACTAAAGGCACTGTTCTGTGCACTGGTGCGAAGTGTTTTGGAATACGCTGCGCCTGTCTGGGCCGCTTACAAGTATTCCGTATCAAACGCGTACAGAAGCTGTTCATTTGCTTTGCTCTCCGTCACTTGCCATGGCCCTGCTAACCTGCCAGACTATCCAGCGCGTTATCAACTTGTTACCGTGCGCCGCCCTAACTCAATTGGTTTGACAAACAAGGCGTCCAAAATATCACGATAATTAAGCAGGATTGGCGAGTTCTGAGGAAAATCGATAACGGAATCTATAGGTAAACTACAAAAACGGATAATCCAAACTCCACGCAATGCAAAGTCTTGGGGATAACGTAACGGAAAAGATCACTTCATACGAAATTGCTCGATTTATTCTTCAACTTTGTTTCTATTCTGCTACCTTATTCTCAATTTTCAGTACATGACCTCTACCTCTCTTCTTCACACTGCCTTCAATCGGTCTTCATTCGGGACTCTTCGCATACCGTACAGGTAAAGTGAATGGCCATTACATTAGTATTACCTGTGCACAGGCCTCTTCCATATACGCACTCCAACACTACTCAGACAGTTCGACGAAAGATTCCTAGTCCCAGACTCTCCGCCTGTTGAACAGGCCTGCTGTTAAACAAAGGTTATGTAAGGGTTCCAATCCTTATAGAACAAGATTTTTTAATAAATTCTCAGTAAACTAACTGTATTACTTCAACTACTTCCTATTTCATGGGAAACAATGAGGAAATATTACTACGAGGTCTTTCCCTTATATTGATTATGACCACGTTTCTCACCACTTGGAAATTTTTGAAAGAACAAATGACCGAGAAAACCCTAAGCCTGTATGAGATCAGCCTCTAGATCTTTCTTTTTTATGGCAAGTGGCTGCTTCAACGAACTTCCGCGTATAGGTACGTTTTGCGTGAAATGGCGTTAGTTTTAATCAGTGCGCCATCTATTTTTTGAGCCATGCAACAATTTATTATGGTGTTGCTTACGAGATCGTATCAGCCTGAACATAATTATTTCAGCGTCACCATAAGATTAGGGTGGTCATTGGGCAGTCATTTTCTCTTGAACAAAATGTCACAAATACATTTTGAGCACTCTTTAAGAGGGCATATACAGTTAGAACGAGCAAAAAAACTCTTTTTTGAAAACAAAAAAATCAAGGGTAGTTTTTACTCAAATTAATCGAAACTTTTTAAAAATTATAATTGTATCCATGTACTATACAAAAATATTGTTTTAATTTTTTTTTCAACAAAATGGCGGCCGTTAGAGTTTGTTGAAAAAGCCGTTGTAATTTGCTTGTGCTGGCTCTCTTGGTCGCCGTTTTGATCTGATACTTGCTAACCCAAAAAAAAAAATACATTGTTTACATTTACAGTTGATAGATGAATTGAAAAAAATAGGAAAAAGTAAATATATGCACTTTTGGCGTAACTTCTTTGTAAAAATGAACATTTTCTTCGCCGTTTTATCACATATTTGCATATTGAATAATAAAATATTACAATAATTTTTAATTCATACAGAAAGTTACACTATAATAAAGAAATCCTACAAATTTCAGCTTAATCGAATAATTAGTTTTCGAATTACCACCGGCATAAACTCCGAAAATGCTCTTTTGAGAAAAACGCGTTGAAAATAGGTCTTCTCGGCCAAGCGTCTCTTTATACCTGCAGCGCGCGAAAAAGGCGTCTTCAGAAAACGATAAAAAGAAACACTTGGAGTTCGAATTCCGAAAAAAAAGGTTTTCAGGAGCGTATTTTACGGGAAATTTACTAACTTTTCATGCAAGAAAACAAAATTGAATTGTTTTGGTCATTCTAACATTATATCCCCCCTTAAAGAATAAAGCTCTATCCGTTGATATATTCAATTTGAAGGAACTGTATTAAACTTCAGATAAATTAGCCTACAAAGTGTTAGTTAACAAAAGCAGATTCCCCCTAATCAAATGTTGGCACAGATTTTTTCCCCGTGCCTGAAGCCAGCACGAGTGCACAGAAAAAAAAGCGTTCTCAAAAATTAAAACGAACCGTGAACTAGTTCCCGTTTTCAGCATTTTTTTTTTTACCGTTATTTAGTTCATGATAACGCGATCCAGTTCATGGTGTATTATTGCTTGTTCACGAATTTATGACTGTAGTTCACGAATCTGGGCACGGATTTTTTTACCACGTAGGAATAAGGATTAAAAATGATTGTTTTGTCGTTTCTTTTGCTAAACAGGAGCGATTGATTTCTGTTTTCTTTGATATCAAGGGAGATTTGATTCTGTTGATGTTTTCTTCGAATAAACTCCACGCTTGCTGCTATTCATAAATAATGAGAATTTTTTGCACAATTTGCTGACACAGAAACATCTGAGTTTCACTTATGAAAACTCTACAAAAAACTGCATTTTTAAGCCTCCTTTCTGGATAATGTTTATGTCAAAAACATTAATGTCAGATTATTTCACAGAAAATGACGAAAGATTGCGACAACTAGCAACTATGGAACTAACAAAATGGAAAGAAAATGTAGAGCATTGTTGCTGTTTTTTTAGATCTGAAACGCGCTTTTGTAACGATTTCTCGGCCCTTGTTGTTAGATACAATCAAGCGCTTTGGATTTTCTGGTTCTACATACAGATGGTTCGAAAGCTATTTGTCTGACAGAACTCAACGGACGGCTTTTAATGATTCTGTTTCGAGCCTTGTGGAGAACAGCCTTGGCGTACCACAAGGGAGTGTATTAGGGCCCATTTTATTCATTCTATATATTAATGACATGCAACGAGTCTTGCGATTTTGTGATATTAATCTTTTTGCTGGTGATACCGTGTTTTTCATTGCAGCTAAAAGCCTCGAGGAGGCCGTTTCACATATGAATGCAGATTCACGTTTTCTAAGTAGATGGCTAAAGTAAAAACAACTGAAATTGAACATAAATAAAACTAAGTTCGTGGTAATTTCGTGGAATCGAGTTATCGTAGACGTCTCTGCTAAAATTGATGATGAGACAATTGATCGCGTTCGTGAGATTAAATATCTTGACGTGATTATTGATGATAGATTAAACTTTGACTCTCACTATGACGATGTCATCAAGAAAATAGCCAAGAAGTACGGTATTCTCTGCCGATTGAAAAACGTTTTAACTATTTCTAGTAAAATACAATTGTACAAATCTATCATCTCTCCTCACATTGAATTTTGCCCTTCCATTGGGTTTTAGCTAATCGATGCGATAATGCGTTTGATCTTGAGATGTAACAGGTTCACTTCATCCTTCTTTTTTGGTAAAGCTAAGAGTTGTGTATTTGACAATGGTGTTCATTTTTAAAGTAATGATCGGTTTTTTGCCTCAATATTTGTGCAATCGAATTGAAAGAGGAAGTGATATTCATAGATATAACACTAGAAACGCGGATGATGATACAACATATTTTTTGTACGGAGCTTCAGATGCATCCAAAGGCCCATAAATAAATGAATGTGACCAAAGATTACGTCTACGAGGGGGGAGGGGGCTGTCTGAGATTTTCAAAAATGAGTCTACGTGGTTTATGAACAGGCGCTAACCAAACATTCTAGCAATCAGGCACGCATTTTTTTGCCTGCCGAAGTGACTTTTGGGGCCTCATGGTAATGAGCGAACAATTCCTTTTACACTCAGTAGCAAAAAAAAAGCCGAGCAAATTTTGGCTTCCAAAAAACCGCCATGTCCAACTTTCTGTAACTTTGTCAATTAATAATATTTCAGTATGAATAGGTTGGTGAAAACTACGTACAAAGTTTTGTACAGTATTGTTAGTAGAATTCACTTCGGCTTTTTTTGCACCGATATTTCAGAATGGTCAATATAGGGTGAAAAAGGGAAATACTCATGTTGTCGTGTCAACTTTGACAGCAGCTGAAGCCCAAACCGCTCAATGAAAACAACTCAAATTTTGTCCGCATAATTGTTCATTTTTTATATTGGTATGTTCAAAAATGACTTTTTTCACTATGTCATGAAAACTTACAGTTTATAAATCTTATTTCGATCGCATAAGGTCTGTATGTAGTTTATAATGTTGTCAAATTTTCAGCCAAAAACAATAATAATTGACAGAGTAACAGAAGGGTGAACGTGGCGTTTTCTGGAAGCAAAATTTTGCTCGGCTTTTTTCTTGCCACTGAGTGTTCATCATACTAGCCATGACAAGAACAATTTTTCACAAATTCCCTAAAACTAATTCTACACCACCAAGGATAAAAGAAACCTGGATCCGAAGATTAAGAAACAAAAAATAGAAACATAATTCGTAGAAATAATATCTTTTGCCAATGAAATGTAGTAAAATCAATCAAACACAATCAATTATTACAACTGGAAATATAAACATTGAAAATAACATAAATATCAGGTGAATAATTATAATATCTGATAAGGAGTGTATCGAAAATAAGCTATCCACAAACTTTCTTTCAAATTATGTTGAAAACCGATATTTTATGCATACAAAAAATTGATCCTTTAGTGTACGAGATTAAACTTGAACATAATGAAAGCCGGATGAAATTTAAGTTATTCCTTCACGAATTTTCGAACTTTGGATCGAATGCTCTTCATCAAGTTCCGGAAAAGTGTTGCATCGCATTTTTTGGACGCTTGAGCCCAAATTTTTTTGAACTCCTGCGTGTTTCCAGCTGCCTTACCAGTATTCTTGAAGAACTTCTTCACGATTGCCCAGTTACGTTCGATGGGTCGAAGCTGAGGGCAATTTGGTGGATTGATATTTTTCTCAACGAAATCTATACCCTTTTCCGCAAGCCAATTGAGAGTGGTTTTGGCATAGTCAGCCGACGCTAAATGCGGCCAAAACAGTGGAGGTGTACTATGCTTCTTATATAAAGGCAACAATCTCTTCTGGAGACACTCAGATCGATAGATTTCCGCATTCATAGTTCCGGTAGTGTAAAAAATGGTTGACTTCAAACTACAGGAACATATTGCTTGTCATACCAGTACCTTTCGACCGAATTTCTCCACTTGAATCGACCTGTCCACATCGCACACATCCAACGACGGCAGTAAAGTATTGTAAGACCTGGAAGGGTTTTTGAGTCCTCCTTTACATAGGTCTCATCGTCCATCGAAACGCATGCATCTGGACGCTGCAAAAGACGCGAATGCAATTTCCGGGCCCTTGTTGCTGCTCGCTTCTTCTGTTCTGCACTTTGTTTCGAGATTTTCTGCTTCTTGTAGGTCTTCAGGTGGTTTCGCCTCTTGATACGCTGGATCATTCCGACACTCGTTCCTGCTTTTTTGGCCAAATCGCGTATTGACATTGATTTTTTCTTCATGATTAGAAATACCACTTTCTGCTCCAGTTTCGGGTTGGAAGAACCGAGTTTTCTGCCTCTTCCTGGTAGCTCATCCAAAGAATAGTGTTCCCCAAACTTATTAATGATGGTTTTAACACTCGCATGATGAATTCAAATCCGCTTCGCCAATTTTCGCATAGTAATACCCTTCTCACTTAGCCATGTGTGCAGAACCTTAATTTTCACTTCCTTTTCAATACGCGACATTTTGAAAACGGAGAATTTGAACCACACAAAGAGTAAACAAAAAAAAGCTGACAGTCAAACGCACAGCATGCTGTGTTCAGAGCATAAAAAACCATCACAAATACATCCGTACAACGCAAATGTATGTGGATAGCTTATATTCGACAAACTCCTTAAAGCACCTGTTACCGCTTCTGAGACAACTTTCTCAAGCAATGCTGTTTTGGCTAAATTTGGCATCTAGCCACAACTCAACAGTGACTAAGCAATAGTACGAGGATAACAAGATCTCTCTGGTGTCGCGTGACATAGATCCACCAAAATGTCCAGAGCTTTGACCAATTGAGAGATTTTGGGCAATTGTGTAAGCTGCTGGTCGTTAATAGGAAGGAGATTCAAAAGCAATTCAGGAGTTCAAAGAGAAATGAACAAAGGCTTACAAGGCCAGGGTTTGCCGAAGCATTAACGAAAGAAGTTAATTGAAAAGTCTTTAAGTTCGTACGCGAAGGTGGGAGTGGGGGGAGGAGTGTTTAGCCAAAGGCATTCGAAGGATTTGTGGGCTGGAAAAAGCTTCGTGCAGTCGCCAGTCCCATGTGAAAACACGTGGCCTTCTTGCCGTAGTCTTCCGAATGTCCTCATTGAGGTCGACTGAGCCTATTAGCGACTGTTCCAGAAAGTATTTGCACACCTTATTTTAACGGTCACTTTGAATATAATGAAATATTTCAACATTTTGACATGACATAGCATCAAAAAAGTGCTCAGTTTTGTGTCACCTATCAAAATGCGCTGTCTTACTCCGGAACAACGAAAAAGTATCATGCATAAATGGTACACTGTGAGCGGATTCTCCTTGAGAAAATTGGCCAAGAAAGAGGGTGTAAGCGTCGGAGTGGTACGATCAGCGATTCGAAAATATAGAGAACAGTGTACGTTTGAAGATGTGTCAAAGAGTGGTCGAAAATCCGGTCCTGTTAGTCCGGATATCGATAAAAAGATCAGGGATGCCTACAAGTGAAAACCAGCGACTTCCGTTCCGGATGTTGCGAAAAAACTAGGGACCTCGTCGAGTGATGTCATGCGTGCCAAAGAAAGACTTGGGCTAAAAACATACCGGAAGCAGAAAAAACCCAAAAGGAACCCAAAACAGGCCGCTTCCGTGAAACCACGGGCCCGCAAACTCTACGATTCGTTATTGTGTAGAAATTCTGGGTGTATAATAATGGACGATAAAACGTATGTGAAACTAGATTACAAAACGCTTCCCGGACCACAATTCTATACTGTAAGCAAAGACAAAGACATCCCCGAAACGGAGAAGGCAATTTTTACCGAAAAATTCGGTAAGAAGGTTATGGTTTGGCAGGCAATATGCGAATGTGGTAAAACATCAGTCCGTAGATCACAACGGAGACGCTGAACACTCAGAAATACGGGAATGCTCCGAGCGATATTGCGATGATCAGGCAGCACGAACGTCGAGTAGTGTTTTGGCTGGTTTGGCGTCATGTCATTACGCAAAGGACACTAAGACTGGTACAAAGTCAAATGTATGTTCATGCCGAAAGACATGAATCCGCCAACTGCCCAGAGCACGGCCAATCCAAACTTTTTGAGCTTTACAAAGCAAGCTTCAAAATTCATAAAACCAGCGGACGACATTCAAAAATTTAGAAACATAGCCAAAAGTGGTCAAAATGGTGAGAAGAACCACTGTGAAGAAGCTAATGGGTCATGTTCGAGGAAAAGATAGGAGTCTTGACTATGATTAAATATTTTGATTATACAAGAGTAAAATATCATATAAAACACAAATACAAATATGATTTGCCAAATAAAATTATTAAAACTAAAAAAAACATGACTTTTTTTGTTATTTTGAAAGTGTGCCTATACTTTTTGGAACAGTCTATACAACAAACCATCACGTAGGCTATTATCTCGAGACAACCTGCTGAAGAATAGTCCTGCAGACATAGGTAATCTTTGCACTGATGGTGGGTTCTTATCACACCACATCACATCACAATAATTACCCATGCAACAGATTGTAAAAGCAATATGCTCATTCATGTTATGTACATATATTTGAATGTATTTTTTTCAGAATATGTAGGTAAAAAATTAGATAATAGGTAAAAGACGTGTAAAATTTCCTCTCGTTGATTTTTAAGATAATGTAAACAGGGTTAAAAAATGATTCCAGTAGCTAACGAAAAAAATCTTCCTCATTTTTTGATTATAAGTCGTGCTGAAATGACTGGCAGTGAACGTAATAATAAAACTAACGTCATGAGAAAGAAATAATCCCAAAGTTGTCCACCACTTCCAAAGAGGAAACAATAAATATATTCTTTCATTCAACGACCACGCAGAGGTAGGTAAACATTCTGCAAGAAGCTGCAACGTTTGTTGGTGTGTTCTCCCCTCTTTTTTCGGAAACCGTCTGCACTGACACTGAACTTTCACCGAGATGCACCGGGCTGCTGCAGCTGATTATGTTGCTACCTGCCGCTCCTGCAGCCGACGAACAATCGAGCCAGCGGAGGAGAACTCGTATGAATGAACTAGAACAGAACAAGAACGAAATGGAGTTGATAATCTTCTGACGTCAGACACACGACGACAGTGACGGTGCACATTGCGAGGCGGTCCTCTATTCGTTTCCTGGTGTTCCGAATATTTTGAAATAATGTATTTAGGAGATAATTATACCAAAGCAGATCGGTATCGGTCTCCGGCATGGATGAATGGATGGGAAACGGGAGAGTAGCAAAAGCAGTTTCGGGATGATCTTATCTGCGTAATTGTGTACACTGGCTGACTGGCAAAACAGTCATAAAACAGAGGAAACGCCTTTTTGGAAGCAAAGCCAGAAGTAATTCTCCGGTTGGAAGGTGCTCAAATGGTAGGTCCTGGATTTACTTCGGATGAAAGGACAGCCGAGCTGGGTGACGAAAGGAAAAACAAAATATCAATTACTAGAGATGATGTTTGTTTTCCTCTAAATGAGACTTCATCTGAGGGATGCTTTTGTTTGCAATTACTTGGAATTGGTACGGTAAGCATTTTCTCATGCACATTTTATTTGTCGTTCCGCTGAAGGATTGGACGTGGACAAATAATGTTGAATGCATTTCGCAACATTTTCAGCAATGAACCAATTCGAACACAATGGGAATCGAGTGGTTTGTAACGAACCCTTCCTAACTGACCAATAAGGCAAAGAAAAGTTACCTCGCATTGCTCATGACTAAAGTCAACATGCTTTATGGGAATTTCCATGCACAGCGGCTAGCGAAATCCAGTCAGTAAATGGAGGATGAAATTTATACTTTTTAATAACAATAAAATGCAACAACTTTCCTTACTCTGTACCGGGTGAATGTATCCGACGCCTCTTATCCTTCGGTTGGTTATTGGTGGTGCGGTGAAATTCTCGGAATAAATCCCCGCAAAAGCTCCAACCCAGAGTATTATAACCAGAGTCGGAAGTTCTCAGATTTTGTGGCGGGCACTTTCTCTATGCGCTTGTGGTGCGGTTGGTAAGAACGGATCAACTTAATGGTCGCCGGCTCTACTGCATTAAGGTACTGACCGAGTCTCCTGCTGCCGGCAACGACCGGTTGCACATTGCCGGAAAGCTTCAGTTTGGCTTCTGCCGTTATATGATGCGAAAAAACGCACGCTACGGAGGTTGGGCGGGGCTTTAATGGGGGTTCCTGAATTAGAAAAGTATACGGTTCGAGCAGTTCCACACTCCTTCGGATTCTGCAGATGGGAGCAGTAAACGATGATGCGAGACGTTGAGTAGATGTGCGTCTATTCCAAAGGTATTGGAGCTTGCGGTCAAGAAGCACCCCATTGTAACATGGTGAAATCGAATGTAAATGGGCAAAAGTTGTTCCCATTACACATTAGTAGTTTTGCATAGGATGGGATGCCATATTCGTGTGAAAGGGTAGCAGGTTGAAAATGAGAGGCAACACGTAAAACAAGACACGATGAAATAATAGTAAAATTCATTATAACCTTACCGTAGAGTATCTAGCATGTACAGTTAGTCGTATGGGTTGACTGATGATAAGAAAGTAATAGGAAGTATAGTTTCTACAATTGAGTCAACAAACAGGGGAAGTAAGATTCAAACGTTAAATAATTGAAACCCTAAGCACTTTCATGCAAACAAGGACCACTAGCACAAGGTTAATTTTCCTAACAAGGAAACGTCCATTAATTACCTCACGCAAAAAATGACTTTTTATACCCCCCCCCCCCCTCCTGTCACGTTTTTTTGTATGGAGCTTTAAATTTTTTTGTATGTATCGACACGTTTTCCCAAAAATCCCTCCCCCCTACCACGTAATATAAATAATGGATACTAATTTCTGCCGTAAGGAGGCTGAGTGTTTCGAGAAAATTACGCTTGAATCTTACTTCCCTCCTAACAAAATAAGTTACGTCTGTATGAAAAAGTACTCGAGAAATATTGTATTTCACGCATTTCTCAACTTAATAACAGCCTTTTTGTCTTAAATGTACATTTATATACCTGGTTTATGGGATAATAGCACATCATTATACAGAGAGAGGTGAGGTCTTTTATTTTAAGAGGAATCTTAAATTTGTCTATGAGTTACGGGTAGTGAAAGACAAAAATTTTATGGAATCATTAAAATATCAGAAAAAGTACACTTTTTATTCAATACAAATCTTCCTGACATGTACTTATAAGGGCCTATCCAAAAACCACGTAGAATCTTTTGGAGCGTAGACTTCGGATAGACCCCTCACCTCTCAGAAAAGTCAACGTGGTATGTGAACAGCCCCTATAGCTGTCCAACGATAGCAGTGGCCTTTCAAATGTTTCAATTGGATTTTTTCCTAGAAAACCCAGCACTATTCATCAATATCAGCATCAACAGCAATAAACGATTCTATTACTGAAGGAACATGTTTTATTGCCTTCCCGTTTTAATCGACACGACCTCATCTGTTAATTGTTTCTAACACTTAACGTTTTTTGATATATCACAAGAGAGCAGGAATTTCATGCGAATGCTTTAGTAAAAGTAAATTTTAAACAAACATAGAATGGATAAAGAAGTAGAGAGAAGGCAAAATATACAAAAAAAAAAGACGTTTTGCCGAAAACGTGATTTTCCTCTCCACAGTGTTAAAGTGAAAGCTTTCGATTGTTCCATTAATCAGTAGCGCAAGAAAACATACACCTAAGTCCAAGTAGTCACATCATAACAGCGGGAAAACGGACTGCTGATCAACGTGTTCGATCGAACGGTTAAGTATATTGATTTCACCGGTTAGGTATAGTGAAATAGTTCTTCAAACCAAGTGAATTATTTATTTATTCAATAATGCATTTATAAATGTTTATGTAAATGCATTTATTTTTGTGTTTATTATTGAAATCATTTAATTAATAATTTACTAAAATATCTAAAAATTTATTTATATCTTCGTTCATCAATTTTTTTATCATTAAATTGTTTCATATTTTTATATATATTCAAATGGATTGAATAATTTTCCCAAATATAAAATAGTTCTGTATTTTTAATTATTTTATGTCACTTTTCTTTTGCTCTTCTAAACTTTCGTTGACATGATAATTTATTCAATTATTTATTAAAGCATCCTTATAATATTTATTCATCAAATAATTGAAATAAATAATTATTTTTTAATAAACCGAATATTTTTTTTTATTTGCTTATATTAATTTGAAACGATTTATTTCTTTGATAATATGTTTACTTATTTATTTTTTCATTCTTTTTATAATTGGCTCATTCATCTATGAATATCGTTCGTGATATACTTTTTAAATATAATGTTACATAATTGTTAAAAAAAAAATTAGACTTATTTATTCATAATTTTATTGATTGAATTATCATTTAATTATTATATATATTTATTTACTGCTCTTTCAACTATTTATAATTGGTTTTATTTATTTATTTATGAATTTACATCTCTACATTTTTTTTGCTTTTGTTGTTATTTCTTTTCAACATCTGTTAACTATAAATTTATATTTAATTAAATTAATAAGTTCAGAGACTCACATTGCCATAAATTGATAAATTTATTTATCAACGTGATCATTAAATCATTTATAAATATATCTTAAAATTAATTTATTTATTTTTTAATGTTTAAACTTATTTATTTAAAGAGTTCTAGCCTAATTATTTAATTTATGTTTTATTTTAAAAAAAATTATATCTATTTATTTGACAAAAATGATATTTTTTAATTATTCATTTATTTAATAATTTATTTGTTTTGTAATTTTGATTAATTTTAAATAATTTTTTTTCATATTTTAATTTGCTTATGTTTTAAGTTTAGCTTATCTTAGCTTGGCTTAACTGGCTGCACGTATCAATGGTTGCTTCTCAGTGATTGACCAGAATCAGTGAAATTGCACAATGAATCAACTGAATGGGGCTGGGAGTAACCAAAAATTCTCACTGTACACGTTGCAGTGACTCAATTTATTTAATAATCAATAACGGCGCCGGCCACGTCCTTGCAATCAGCTGAGAACAGGGAAGGAAAGTTAGTGTGACCTTTGCTGTTTAGGGACCGTGTATACCTCTGCATCCCCATAAAGATCACAGGAAGGAGGTTTTTCTATGTAAGTAGGGAAGGGTTTAAAGGATCAGGATTCACCTTGATAAGTGATGTGATCATATAATATACACTCAGTAGCAACAAAAAATCCGAGCAAAATTTTGCTTCCGAAAAAACGCGTTGTTCAACCTTCTGTAACTTTGTCAATTATCAATATATTTGGCTGAAATTTCGACAACACTATAACTCATGCTTTGACTTTATGTCACCAAAATTTTATGTTGATAAAATTTATAAATTTGAAGTTATCATAACATATGTGAAAATGTTTCTAGACATACCAATTTCAAAAATCCGTATTTCTGTGAAAAACTTAGGTAGCATATTAATTTTTCCATAGCTTTAAATAGTACATAGATTAATGTGGTCAAAATTTGAACTGTTTCCATCAAGTGGTTTGGACTACAGCTGGCGTCAAAGTTGACGCTCCAAAATGAGTATTTCCCTTTTTCACCCGATATTTACCATGCTGAACTATCGGTGAAAAAAAAGCCGAGGCGTTGTTATCATACAGGTTTGGGCCGAATTAATAAGATGAATTCGCCTCGGCTTTGTTTTTAATATGCTACCTAAAATTTTCACAGAAATACTGATTTTTGAAATTGGTATGTCCAAAAATGACTTTTTTCACATATGTTATGATAACTTCAAATTTATAAACTTTATCAACATAAAATTTTAGTCACATAAGGTCGAAACATTATTTATAGTGTTGTCAAAATTTCAGCCAAATATATTGATAATTGACCAAGAGTGTAGTTCATATAATTCAGAATATTTATTCACTTATGTTTTTATTTATTTATCGATAAATGGATAAATTTACTAATTGATTTACTTTTTTATTGATTTATTGATTCATATATGTGTAAATTCATTTATTTATATATTGATATAAAAACTCATCGTTTGTACTGGTTAATTTTTTGGTTTTTTTTTATTTTTCATTATTTTTTGTCTTTTTGTTTTGTTTTGTACTCTTCATACTTAATGATATATCAATCATTTTTTATTCATATTGTTAAATATTTATTACTATCTCTACTTTTCTTTATATCTCTCCATAGTATATTATTTTTCCAATATATTAATTTGTTTATCTAATCATTCACATAAATATGTATTTTAATTTACTTATTGATTGATGCATTCAATTATTTATTAATGTATCTTAAGTATTTTTAGTTTTATTACACATCTTATTTATTGATTTAGGGAAACATAAGTGCATAAACTTATCTTTAAAAGGTATAAAGCTACTTTGTTTTGGTCATTCTTTTTATTTATTCACTAATTGATTCATAAATGTAATTTTTTTTATGATGATTTATTGATTTGTTATTATTTTTCATTCACCTTTTCAATTGATTTTTTTTATTGATCAGTAAATGTCTGTTGGGATACATATACCTTTCTTTTTATATAAATACTTTTTATATATTTATTTATCGATTCATTTAGATGTTTGTTAAAATTTTTCTTAAATTGATTATTTTTTTAAACAAGGACAAATTGTTCAGAATATTTAATTATTTGTTGATTTATTTATTCATATGCCGATTCATATATTATTTTATTAATAATTGACGACAATGATGGTCCCACCACTTATCCAAACAAAGGTTTGAACTAGACGATTTATCCATTAGATAATTTATTTAGAAGCAATTCAACAAGTGCAAAAAAGGAACTGATTTCATCTACAGTTTACATCTTGAAAAACATTTTCTTGATAGCGATATAGTTGTGCAGAGCTATTAATGTCAACCACAAATGTTCGCAAGTATTCCCAGTGATCAGGAAATCCTATTACAGTTCAAATCACAGAATCCCGTAGAAGGACATTATCAAAAAACAAGCCAATATCCGATCCTTCCCGCTACAGAACCAATGCGGTTTCAACACTAATGGAGCCGCCAACTTAGTTTTGATCTGACCAAGGATATACTCAATCAGGAAAATCGAGAAAATTTCCAAACCGCAAAAAAAATCCTGGTCCGGCGCTAGTCAAACTTTTACTTTCAAACATAACAGAATTGTTAAGAAATTCCCCGACAATTTGCCAGACAACCCACTACTATTGCATGGTATCTTCTCAAGCAATTAAAGGCAAATTTTTTTAATATAAATTCAAAAAGAAGTCCTTTATACCTGCAAACCACGTGCGAGGCTCAAACTTTTGTAGACTTCAAATAAAAAACTACTTGAAATTACAATGAGGGACAGTTCATAAACCACGTAGACTTTTCTGGGGGGACGGGGGATTTGACCAAAGTCTATGCTCCATACAAAATTCATGAAAAATAAGAGATGATAGATTTATACAATTGTATTTTATTAGTAATAGTTAAAACGTTTTCCAATCGACAGAGAATACCGTATTTCTTGGCTATTTTCTTGAAGACATCGTCAATTTTAGAGTCAAATTTTATTTTATCATCAATAACCACGCCAATATATTGAATCTTATGAGCGCGATCAATTGTCTCATTATCAATTTTAACAGCTTCGTCGTCGACAACTCAATTCTGCGAAATAACCATGAATTTAGATTTACTTATGTTCATTTTTAACTGTTTGTACTTTAACAATCTACTTAGAGAACGTAAATCTGCATTTAAAAGTGAAACGGCCTCCTCAAGGCTTTTAGCTGCAATGAAAAACACGGTATCATCAGCAAAAATATCAATACAGGTATACCTCGATAGTACGTACATTAACGTTCTTACTTCAAATCGCAATTGCATAAATACTACCGATTGATCTGTTATCTAATACAACCAATATAAAGAGGAAAAGGTAGCTCTTTCTTTTGGTAATATTAGATTTCAGATACAACCAGTAGTTTTTATGCAATTGTGATTTAAAGTGAGAAAGTTGATGTACGTACTATCGAGGTATACCTGTACCACAAAATCGCAAGGCTCGTCGTATGTCATTAATATGGAATGAATATAAGGGGCCCTAATACACTCCCTCGTAGTACGCCAAGGCTGTTCTCCGCAGAGCTCGAAACAGAAGCATTAAAAGCCGTCCGTTGAGTTCTATCGTCGAGCTTTCGAACCATCTTTCAGATCAAAACCAAAAAACAGCAACAATCGTATCTTTACGCTTTACATTTTCTTTTCATTTTGCTAAAACTAAATTTAACGCTGTTTCACAAGAATGACCTTCGCGATATCCCGATTGTTCCGGCGCAATCAAATTATTATTATTTAAATATATTAACGTATGGCCTTTTACAACAAGTTCCAAAATTTTCTCTAAAGTGTGCAACATGTTAATTGGACAAAATTCTTTAGGTTTAATCGTTCCAGCGACTTTTTTAATGGGAATAACTAAAGATTATTTTCAAACTTGTTGCACGTGCCCAGTTTGCAATGATTTATTAATAAGGTCAGGCAGGTTGTTTCCGATGACATTGAAGTAATCTTGTACTACTCTTGCTTTTGCGATATCTACTCCAGCCGTTTTGGTCAAAGAAAAGCAAATATTAAAATCCTCTAACGTAATTGCGAGAAAACTTTCATAACTACAATCAATATATATATCGAAACAGCCGATTTATGGTTCATCTACTAGATCAATAGTATCAACGAAAAGTTCATTAAATCTATATGCACTGATGTTCTCTGACTGTTCTTATGCCATTGAAGGTTATGAATCGCGGTTTGCAATTACTAGGTTTAAACAAAGATTTCAAAATTTTCCATTACTCTTTGCTGTTGTTTTGATGTAAATCAATTTTACTCTGAATATATTCACAACAAGGTTAAGCGGATTGCAAATATTTGTTACGCGCATCTTTGTTCCTATTCAAAAAGATATTTCTATTACACTGATAGGCAAAATAAAGTGCCCACCTCTTCGTTTTTTCAATTTCTCTCATTTACTTGGTTCAAATTAAAGTAAACACAGTGTAGTTTTTTTTTCTTATTTTATTTTTTATATTCTTTTTAAGTTTCACTTATGGAATACTGAAAAAAAGGAGTTTTACTTAAAGAAAAAAAAAATCAATTTGTGTTGAAAAAAAACAGTGACAAAATAAAGTGCCCACTTCAAAAATCGATATGTTTTCGATAAGTTTCCATTGGAAGACCCCTCGATTGTTTATGTTTTGATATTTTGACATGTTTTGAAGCAAACGGCTCAACCTGGTGCATTTGTATACGTGATCGCATTTGATTCAATTGAAAAAAATGGAGAACGCAGTGCTTTCGAAAGCAATTCCCTTGTGTATCCGAAAATTGGTCGTTCGTGATGTGCAAAACGGTGAATCGCACAGGGCTGTCGCTAAGAAGTACAGTATCAGTAAGGCAGCGGTTGGCAAAATTCTTCTGAAGCTTAAAACGTTTGGATCAGTGGTGGATCGCCCTGGCAGAGGCAGGAAGCGGAAAACGGATGCGAGAACGGACACCAAGATCATGCGCGAAGTCAAGAAGAACCCGAAGGTAACTGTCCGCAAGATCCAGGAAACCCTTCAGTTATCAGTTTCCGGTCGAACTGTTTGTCGCCGTCTCGTAGCACAGGGGTGAATAGCAAACTTGCCCGGAAGCGCCCATTTATCAGCAAGGCAAACAAAGCCAAACGGCTTAAGTTTGCTAAGGAGTATGCTGATAAGCCCCTAGAGTTCTGGAAAACGGTTCTCTGGACGGACGAATCAAAATTCAAGCTGATTAACCGAAAGTGGCGGGTTCGTGTTTGGTGCAGATCGCGAGAGGAGCTTCAGGAGCGCCACATCCAAGGCACGATGATGCATGGAGGAGGAAATGTGATGGTCTGGGGGTGTTTTTTGTGGGGTGGAGTGGGAAGCATTGTGAAAATCGACGAGATAATGACGGCAGATTCTGACATCAACATCCTGCGAGAAGATCTGGAGGTTACGCTGATCCAGATGGGCCTTGAAGAGAAGTTCGTATTCCAGCAGGACAACGACCCGAAGCATACTGCCAAGAAGACCAAGTCTTTCTTCCGGTCTTGTCGGATCAAACCGCTGGAATGGTCTCCACAAAGCCCGGACCTCAATCCCATCGAGAATTTGTGGGCGATTCTCGATGCCAGGGTTGACAAAACTGGTGTTACCAATAAAAATAACTATTTTGAAGCCCTGGAGTGCGCCTCGGAAGAGCACCTAAAGAACCTGGTCGAAAGCATGTCGAAGCGCCTGCAGGAGGTCCTGAAGGCCAAAGCAGGACACATCAATTATTGAAATGCTTTTATTTTACTTTAATTTATGTTTTCTGTAGCCTAAATGAAGTGGGCACTTTATTTTGTCACTGTTTTTTTTTCATCACAAATTGATTTTTTTTTTCTTTAAGTAAAACTCCTTATTTTTGCAGTATTCCATAAATGAAACTTAAAAAATATAAAAAATAAGATAATAAAAAAATACAGTGTGTTTACTTTAATTTGAACCAAGTAAATGAGAGAAATTGAAAAAACATTGATGTGGGCACTTTATTTTGCCTATCAGTGTAGTTCAACGCCATTTCTTGTACAACTTGTCTCTTTTACGTTTAAGACGCAAAAGATTCAAATTGTATCAGCTGTTCGGGTTCTTTACTAAAACAAATTTATTTTCGACTAGTTTATTGGTACATATTTTTAAGATATCTGTCGAAACAGCTGATTTCTGATCTAGAGAACCGGCATTTTTTTTTCAAAGGCCACACTTCTTTCGACAGGTCTAATAACTTGTTTCGAATACTTTTCATTGCACTTAAATTTCACACAATCCCTATCAACACTACTATTACCTTCAACGTTAATAATAATGGTTTCATGATCGGTTATTTTTAAGTCAGAGTTGATAACAACACTAACAGAATCAACATGTTCGATTTACAAGACCCTCTCAAAAACTCCCAAAAACTTCCGATATTGGAATCTTACCATGAACAACTGACTGTTTCATGGCAGAGCCGACCTATCTTTCTTGTTCAGGATCGCATTCATTGGACTGTCTGTGGAAAGTCATCAATAATCCCCATGGTAGCGATCACTTCCCAATCATCATTTCAATTAAGTGTGGACCTCAACCTTCAGAGGCATCTTAAGCTCCATTCGACCTAACGGTAACAATCGGTACTGAATGCGTCGATACACTTCCATCGTTAAACGAATATCGATTCCTTGCCGATCTGATCTACAAAAGTTCATTTGAAGCACTTAAAAAGAGACCAGCTACACCTGGTTGAGGGCGATAAATACACTAAGTTGTGTTCACAAAAATCTGACGTTTTCAACGCTTTCCGCAGACACATGACTTCCACATAAATCGAGGAATATTCAAAGCTTGGAACCTAGCTTAAACAACTAGTCAAACTGAACAACAAAATCGTCGATTCCGTAAACTGGCTCTCAAAAAAGTTAACAAAAAGTATGACGGTCTGAATTGTCAATTGTGTACATATGCGTCAGAAAATAATGAGACTCAAACATTTTTAATTTCATTCGAGCTTAGTATCTTTATTATCAACTTTAAACATAGGCTGTATTAACATAAAATGATTGTTGAAGATTACGCTTCATTTTCACTCAATATGTCCGCCATTTGCATTTATGACCGCTTCCAGACGACGCCTGAAGCTTTGGCAGACCTTGACAATATAGTCAGATGAAATTTCTCTCCAATGCTTTGTTATGGAGGTCCGTAGAGAGTTCAAGTTCGAGTGAGGATGTTCACATACATGTGCTTCAATGTTCGCCCATACACTGAAATCCAGAGGATTTAAGTCAGGCGAGCTAGGTGGCCACATCTCTTTCGACCAGAATTGGGGCATGTTGTCCTTCAATCACATTTGTGTTTTCTTTGACGTGTGGGCAGGGTTCCGTCTTGCTGGAACACAATATTCGCATCCTTGCCGTAGGTAGATGTAATCCAAGGCAAAACATGATTCTTAATGATTCCTAAGTACACATGTGTTCACTTTCAGGCCTTCTTGGATAAAAACAGGGTCCATTATTTTGCCATCGGAAGCAACCAATCCGAACACCATCACCCCTGCTGATGCTTGGTCCGAAACGTGAATTTGATGTTCTCAGGTACATCAGATGCTTTCTTCGAACTTATATACCGGTTGGTGCGACTGTTGGACACGCTGTCGACAGTAAACAGCTTCTCGTCCGTGAACAGAATGACGACGGACCTCTTCTTCAGTTCACTTAGCAGTTTCTTGCTGCGCTCCACTCTAGCTGCTTTGCGAGCTCTGGATTTTCCTTTTAAGTCATATTTCACCACTCTTCTTACCGTTGCTTCTGATACATTAGCCTGCTTTGCCATATTTCTCATGCTACGAACGGGATTACGAGTAACTTTCATCTTAATGGACTGTATCAATGCTGGAGTTCTCACCAGGGCCCTACATCGTCGAAGCAATAAAATGCAAATGAATCGCTTTTGTATTCATTTCACTCCACGTCAATTAGCTTTCGTGTAGTGGATAACTCTTACCTTCACCGATTCTCTCCCAATACACTTCCTGTCAAACGTGAGTAAGCTTAAATTCATTTTTGATCTAGCCACCGTCGGAAGAGTTTCAATCGAAATTCATGTTTGCTTCAAACGACGTGGTGAACGACCGTGAATCAACTTCGTTAAAATTGATTTGCCTTCATCCTTCCCACCCGAGCAATGGTTGGCGAACACAACGAAACATGCGTGCCAGTATTGCTAGAAGTATTGTCATTTGACGATACACGCATTGCTGTAACTCTGCTTGACAAAAAGCTACCCGAGTTAACAAGCGCATTTCTGTTTGATACTGCGATGACTTATTGAAATTGAATTTGTTGCATTTGCGTTGGAGCAATCGCGTGAAAGCAACTTAAATATCAGCAATCTCATATATCATTTTATAAAATGGTTGATTATTGTTTTCGGTGCTACAATTTAAGTTTATCTGGTGGTACTGCTCTAGTTTTAAAAATAATGAATACCTTAGAAATGAATATGAATCCGCAGTATTGCATGAATTTCAACTGTTCTGTTTCATACTAGTATGACACCGTAGGTTAAAATAAACACCGATGAGTGAAAAGCTTAGTCGAAAATGTTTGTTTGAAGATTGATTTGCTGAAGCTGACTAAGAAGTGGCTGTCAAAAGATGATAGTGTGTTTCAATTGAAAGGGATGAATGCTCAGCTCATCGTCCCACGACGATTTTCAATTGAAAGTGAAATTGTATGACCCTGGTTCTCACAGATCGCTTCCGACCACTTCCAGGTTTTCTTGGTACTGTTGGGAGTCCAATTGATGCCTTGACTCGAAATACAGTAGCTCTTGAACATTTGCCAAGAGCCATGATATCCGAAACTGACTTCTGGGCGCGAAGTAATCTGAGAATTTCGTTCTTGTCGTACATTTTTCGCAAAATCTTCCTTAATCCGAACAAATTCAAATACACTAATCTGTTTGTAAACAATGACTGACACCTGGAACAAAATTTTGTAAAACTAGCTTGAACGGCTTGAGTGGTAAGATAGTATTAGTGGGAGTCTCAAAATTTTCTGACGCATACTGTGTATCTTAATATCCTTCTATTTTACCGAAAACGTGTAATTCAATCCGTCAATTGAATTTATCCAAACAATAATCACTATCGAGATCCACTTTTGCTCTATACCTCTTATACAAATAAGGTTTAAAAAAAACCTCAACAGGCAAAAGAAACCAGTAGACCAGAACATTAAACCGCATCGAGCAAGAGGAAATGCAAATAAACAAAAAAAAAACGATTTCTCCAGCGTCGAGCAGAGCATTAAACCAAAACGAAACGAAAATCTTCGTGGCAATAAAATAATAATAGTAATCAGTGGTTGTGTTCGGGATAATTAGGATAAACAATACCGGCGAAGCGGCGACCGACTGACGATCGATGAAAAAAGAAAAAAGTATTATTCTCGTGTCTCATTCTCCACTCTCGGCGAAGGATTGGATGATGCAACTGAAGGAGGGGGGCGTGTGGAGCCCGGAGCCACAACTAACTCCGGAAGCCGACCCCGACGAAGGGTAGGAGAGACAATGAGGAAGGTTGACACGTGATATGGCCCTAGGTTCTAAAATGACAGAGAACCGGAAACTACCAGAAAAGTGAAAGGGTTAAATGAATGTCAAGACGAAGAAGGTTTCTTATTTTTCCATCAGTGCGCTCCGGTGGTTTCATCATGGAACCTTCGGTCCTTAGATTGGGAAATTGGTTCGCGGCTGTTGAGCGGGAAATGAGCTTGTTTGGTGTTTTTCAAGCAGTTGATTGATGTATTTTAAGGGATTCGTACGTCTTCGCCTGAAGAGTTTTTGAACCGGGACAAAAGACCAATTTTTCTTGCTCTAGCCAACCACAATTGCGCAACAAGCATGACTTGTCTTTTGTCTCATTGAAAGCGAAGTTTTATTTAAATTTCAAATTACATTTCGTCAGCGCTCTGCAATGGAAATTTAAATTCAATCCCAAAGTAGTGGATCAACCCAACTCCACCGGTTAATGATCCGAACAAATCATCAATTTGTAATTCAACCACCAGAAGACAAAAAAAAAATACGAAAACGAAATTAAGCATTGTCCAGAAAACTTCTTCTTTTTTCCATTTTTCCTCAAATTAAAAAATTGCGCACAGTTAGAGACGAAATAATAGCCTCAGTTGTTGATGTCGAATACGCTAAACAGCGATTATAATTGCAAGATCCGCTGCCCGCTTCTGCTCGTCGCCTCCTATGATATTGCTCAACTTAGCGCAGATTCGGCAACAGCAAAATAAAAATCGCAGCTGGGCTTTGTTAGATAGTTTTTTTTTTGCTTCTTTAATGTGGCCGAACTTTTTACCGCGACAGCCATGTTGTCGACTGCAACGACGACAATAAGTTTTGTAGTTAGAACTGGAAACTGCAAAATTCGACGAGTCGAAATAAAACTGGTTGTAGGTGGCGTTGGAAGAGGGGGTGCTTTGATTTGATTTTCACTAATTCGTTTTTCTCGTTTCCAACTGGATCGACCATAGTAAGTTAACCGATTGTCAGTCGTTTTTGGAGAGGAAAGAATTTACAAAGTTTGAAAACTCTTTTGCTTTGTCATGCTTTGCTGCGTGGCTGCCGTAGAGAGTAGTGATTTTTCCGTTTCATGAACCGTTGAACAAAACGCAATAAGTAACAGCAGCGGGCGGTGGCGATGGATTGAGACAATCCATGGGTTTAAAACACGCAATCGTTGCCGAGTAAAAGAAGTTTTTCATTGTTTAAGCTACTGCTCACTTTCTAGTCGTTGCCGTTTGTTCAAAGTAATGGCTGATAATAGACGATCGGATGCACGAGGTTGCGTTATGGATGAGAGCGTCAAATTGTTCGATTGACATTATTCATGCACCGGGAGTCGCCAAGGTGGATGAACTCGCAGTTGTGACAAGCATTTCAAAGTTGCGAGTTGCTTAACAAAACATAAACTACGTCTTACGGCAAAGGTGGGGTTTCAAATAAAGATTTGAAAATTAGCGACAGTCACGAACAATTTAAACGTTTTAAACAATAATAACTCAACTATTGCTCAATATATTGTCATAAGGACAACATTCATTAGTAGTAAATTTTCGCGACTGGAAATTAAATAATGTATTTTAAAAATGTTTTGCATATTAAATTTACTAACGGCCAAAATTAACTCTCAAAAGCAGAGATCGAAATTCTTCGCTGCGTGATAACCACACGGCCAGCCGTTTCAACTTAGTTTTGAGTCGTTTTTGACTGACTTTCGTCAAAAGTAGAGTCACTCAAATTTGAGTAAATATTACTGGCATTGACAAGTCGACATATCATAAACATCGACTCGAATCAGATGGATGTTTATAATTTGTCGACTTGTCAATGCAAGTAACATTTATTCAAATTTGAGTGACTCCACTTTTGACGAAAGTGAGTCAAAAATGACTCAAAACTGAGTTGAAACTGCTGGCCGTGCATGCTCCCTCTCAAGCTGGTTGTCGGTGAGTAGCGAACCGTTCACATTTTCATCTCTCATTTTTTGCCGATAATTCATTTTCCTCTCTTTTGCATATGCGGAAATGTCTCCGAAATTCAACGAAAATATTTTCTCATGTCACCTTTTTTACTGAAAGCATGCTACCTAGATCGTATACGAGGAGCAAAAACCGAAAATAAGGCCAAGTCGGTGCCCACTGGTACCGCCATGGACCATCATTATAGAATTATAATGTCAGAATAAAACAAGTATGAAGACTGGTGCATTTTCAGGTGTCAATTTATCAGCTACTCATGCTCTCCGAAAATTATAAATCGCCCTTGCTTTTCTCGCGAAAACTGCTGTGAGTGTATAATACTCTCTCGCTTCTCACATTCTCATCTGTTTCTCCAAGCGGGTGAAAAAGGACGTTTCCCTTCTCAAGTAGGCGAGAATTTTGGTCTCTGCTTAAATGTAAAGCAAAATTCTCTTTAAATCTAGCCGCACTGGTTTTTTTTTAACTGCGCTCCTAGTGGTTGGCTGTCAAATATTTTGACATCCGATTGTTTTGACTGCTAGCTTTTCTCTTTTAGTGATGAAAGTTGGCTTAAATTTGGCTAATGAAATTTTATTTAATGGCAATGTCGCTATCCGAGAGTCCTGGGTTCGCACTTATTTTTCTCAATACCATAATAGTATTGAACAGTTCCAGGCGAAACTGGCCTGTTCGTACAACATGCGTGAGGAGCAAATTCACCGTACCTGTCATCGACATCATTGCAATATCGATGAACTTCACAACATAGGCATCTCCTGCATTGAACCAAACTTTGAATTTAGTGAACTATAACGAATTTGAATAGTTAGCAATAAATTATATGAAAAAACATTACATTTCCTTGATTGAAAACAGTAAACTGCAAAAAGAAATTATTTGTGTTGAGAAGAAAAATCCACAAAAAAGTGACCAACCCGACTTACTGTGCTTCAGAATATGGTCCTTCGAACCGGATAAACGTCGAACTCCGTTCATCATCGCACTAACCTTCTAGAGCCACCGTCTTACATCAAGAACTTTCTGGAGAGGTTGCCACATGCTTGTCGTCAATCACCTTTATAATGACTGGGTTTAATAACCGTGAACATGTACTATATATGGGGAAAAATCACTAGTATAGTTTTGACTTAATAAGTAGATAGGTAACAACCAGCAATCTGTAAGTGACACACATTTTAAAAAATTGATTTAAAATAATAAATCGTTGTTCTATGCGTCTAAGATGGCTGAAGAGAAGTAAGCCTAAACGCGTTACGCACGAATAGCTGTTTTATTGTTCCACTTCACCGATAAAAACCAACCAAAAAACTAAATAGTCACCTTTTTAATTTGGCCATCTTGGACATTGCTGTCCCGCCATAGTAACTACAAAGCATTAATCTACCTTATTACAGGTAATTAGATTTCCAATCATCTACACTCGACCATGACTTCAAACGACCGTCGCCTTCGATATCTCAATCTTCGGTTGGGCAGTATCTCATCGTCATTCGCTCTGATAAAGAACTTTCTGGACGACTACAATGCGAAGCGAGAAGTGATCAAGGTTCCAGTCCCAAGTAACATTGCCAAAACCATTCAGCTTTGTTAAGTTTTATTAAAGCTTTATGAAAGCCACTAGAAATCACTTCGGTTTTATTATGGCAGCAAGAGATGCCAATAGGTTTCAAATTTCAGTCAGGCTTATAAGAACCTACACAGCTTCTTTACAACGATATTTAAACGTTGACTTCTAGAGTTCCTTTTACTTCTATCAAAGGTTTTATTTTGACTTTAATAACTCATAAAATGCTGTTTTAAAATGCCGTTGTACAGTGACCGGCAAAAAAAAGATCCATTGAGCCGTATACTAATCAGACATAGATATCTTTACAACTTTGTATCAATAGCAACTTTCTTACCCGTACTGTACATATTTGGATATCATTCATGAGGCTTAGCGTAAAAGTTTGAATATACATATTCATTTCAGCCAACGGCATGTGAAAAATGAAATAAGCTTGTGTTTACGGTATGGCAATAAAAAAGATCCACTAGGAAAAAAATACTTTCCGTGTTTATCCACTTGTCCTACCCCTTGTTGATCGTGCTTTTGACATTCCTTTATTTACATCCATCACAGATAATTGTAACAGTTGTGAGAAATAAGGGAGTTTAGCCCAAGTGACGAGTTTTTTAAGAATCGATCATGGGAGGAAAGAAAATAACAGTCCAAGTTCGAAATCTTATCGTGCGCGATTGCTCAAAAAACGAATCTCAGCGCAAAGTTGCCGAAAAGTATGGTGTAAGCCGTGGTGCAGTGCAGAAAAAAGTTTTAAAACACCAAAAGCTTGGAAGTGTCGCAGATCGAACAGGACGTGGACGCGATCGCAAGTCTGATCACCGCGAAGACACTAGAATCATCCGAGAAATTAAAAAGGATCCGTTTGTTACCATCCGTGCGCTCAGAGAAAAGCTAAGCCTTTCAATATCCGATCGTACAGTTCGGCGACGCATTGCTGAGCACGGTTTGAAAGTCATTTTGCTCTGAAACGGCCGTTCATAAGTAAGGTGAATAAGGAGAAGCGATTGCGGTTTGCAAGAAACCATATAAATAAGCCACTGGAGTTCTGGAAACGGGCTGTTTGGTCAGACGAATCAAATTTTGAGCTGTTCAACAGAAAACGACGACTGCGAGTTTGGCGGAAAAGCGATGAAGGGCTGAAGGATAAACATCTACAAGGGACCATGAAGCACGGCGGTGGAAATATCATGGTCTGGGGCTGTTTCTCATGGTTTGGAGTAGGGAATCTGGTTCTTATCAGTAGTATTATGACGGCAGATGGGTATAGAGATATTCTGAACAAAAATATGGAAGAATCTTTGCTGAAAATGGGTCTGGAAGATTATTACATTTTTCAGCAAGACAACGACCCAAAGCATACGGTCAAGAAAACACAAGCTTTTTTTCGTGCCTGTCGGATTAAACCCTTGGAATGGCCTCCCCAGAGCCCGGATTTAAACCCAATTGAAAATCTCTGGGCAATTCTCGACAATAGAGTCGAAAAAACCCACGTAACAAACAAGCAAACATATTTTGCGGCACTGAAGCAGGCCTGGAATGAGTTGGATCCACAACACCTCAGAAACCTAGTCGAAAGCATCCCGAAACGATTGCAATCCATAATTTAAGCGAAGGGAGTTCATATTGACTATTGAAGAGTTGATTCCAACTCTTTCGATTATTTTTTTTTATTCATACATGAAGTGGATCTTTTTTTATATCATACGTATTTTACTAAACTCCAATAGTTTTTTTTTTTTTTTATTTTATGCAAGGAATAAAAGTGATCGTTATTTTTGTACTGAAATGGTTCGTCTATGTGTATTTTTCAGAAACATGTATTGGAATACCCTACTTTTCAACAATAATACATTGATCAAAGGTGATTCTTTATTTTTGCCGGTCACTGTAGGACTCATTCTTAATATCTTGTTATGGTCAGTTGAAAAAGCATTTTAAAACCATTTTGCCTCCAATAAATGTATTAAACGGCTAAATGGCATTGCGGAACGCTACCAAGCGACCAGATAGTTTTATAGTAGCCATTGCTAAGATAAATTGGCTTTTTAGGCAAAACTGTGATTTCTTGCAATTGGAATATATGAAATAATTGAAATGTGGAAAAAAAATTCAACAAATTTTTAATGTAATACAATTGAACTGTAGATCTGAGACAAACTTCGGTATTCGTTTAGATAACCTAATTCAATTCCATCAATTTTCAGGAGTTTCATGATTGATTTACCGAATATATTTCTATCAATTTTGTTTTTGTTGTTGTTAACTCGCATAATTTCCGAGGCGCATTAATTTTCAGCTCTTATCGTGCCAATATTCACCATAAAATTAAATGCGCATATGATTTGGAGCATGATACGCTATAAAAAAAACTCAATTTGTTATATATATTTTGCTATCAGAGATAGGGTAGGTAACGACTTATGCACCCCGGGACCCTATTCCAAGCACGGGGTTAACGTTAACCTATAACGCGCATTTTTTGCAGTATGGTGCTCCATCTAGTGAAGCACCATTCTGCAAAAAATGAGCGTTATAGGTTAACGTTTACCCCGTTGTTGGAATAGGGTCCCGGGGTGCTTAAGCCGTTCCCTACCCTAATTTCCCGCAACACTAGAACTTTTTTCTCAGCCATTATTTACTGTTGAATGAATCAGAAGAGCAGAGAATCGAACAAAGCAGAACAACAAAAACCAACCACGATATCGCCGTGAAGTTTGACTGCTGTGGCCATTCGGCCCTATGTTGGTTTTGATGGCGGTCAATAGGTTTTATGATGGTTCTCAAGTGGTCATAACATCTTTCACTAGAACATTTTCAAAATCTTTATGGTCTTAGAAAGGTTTTATGAATTTTTTTTCACAACCGTCTACCGTTCACTTTGTACACATTTCGGCTTTAAAGATGCAAAGAGGAGGTGTTAGTGGACAAAACAGTTTTGAATGTAGTTTCATCAACAAAGCCTGGAGGAGTGCTATACGGCTGGAATAGAACTGAAATTGTTACTTGGGGTGCGCCTTGAAAATCTTGCGTCACTATTTGTTGAATACAACAATGTTCATAACGTATTGGAATCGCTTGGCGAAGACACCATGAGCTGCTACAGCAACGATCAGAAATAGAAGGCCAATGCTACCGAGCTTGCAATGAATAACTTATTTAATCCATGCTCAAGGTCTCCCAGTTCTGCAAATACTCGTGTTCCTGCTTTGACATCGCACTTGCGATTGCCAGATGTTATACTTCCCGTGTTCAGTGGAAGCCTTGAGAACTGGGTCAACTTCCACAATCTTTATATGTTGCTAGTCCATTTGTCGCATGATATCTCTAACATCCAAACATTTTAATACCTTCGTTCATCGCTTTCCGGAGATTGGTTCAGACAAAACCAACCAGTGCCGTCAGCTATCCGCTCGCTTGGGGTCTGCTGGTTGAACACTGTCATCCGAGTTGCATTCTCTCGTTGAGAAGTTTGAGGCCAACGTTCGTGTCCTAAAAAAATTATGAGAAAACGTGAATATTGGAATAGCCGTCTCATTCAAATGCTAAATTGCCGACTAGACCCAACAACCAGAAGGGATTGGGAGGAACATTCGTCCGCACTCGAGGAAGTTTCGTTCCAAAAACTAACCACTTTCATCCAAAGAATGGTTACTATTCTTCAGAACATCAACCACAAACCTTCCGAGTCCTTCTCGTTAACGTCGACTTAAAAACAGCCCACAACTGTTTGTTTTCTAGCCATGGGGACCTCGCAGTTTAGCAGTGCCAGAAAATGTGTTGTTTGCTCCGAGCAGCATCCACTGTACATGTGTCAAACGTTTGCTAACATTTGCATTTAAAAAATGGACAACAATTGCCGATTTTACATGAGTTTACCTTCACCCGCACTGACAAAATTATCCACGCAGCATCAATCATAGCGACCCATGAGTCAGCAGACAAAATTTTACAGCTCCATCAGTCGGACTCTAAAAGCTCAAACGCAGTGATAACGGAAGCGGAAAGGCGACGGCAGCGGAATAGCCCAATCTGACTAAACCTGCTTGTCGGATAGAAAACTGATTAGATTCAAGTTGATTCCAATTGGGCGTATTGACGTCGTTTACGACAACTGCCAAACTTGCCGTTTCCGTTCCGTTTCCGTCCATATTACGTTTGGGCCTTAACCGTGATGGCAAAAACAGTAAAGCAATTCCGTTCAGAAGTGTGCGCGTTCAAAGAACGGCACCCCGCCGCGTCGTAAACGGACATCGTGCGGCATTTTGTGGACACCGGATACGCCCGTTCCGGCATCTACAACATCTTGGCACTATTAGACAACAATCAGAGTATCGAAAAAAAGCCCGGTTCTGGACGGCCGACGACCCTGAGCGACAAGAACCTCCAAAAGATGCTGCAAAGGAAGACCGAGAGAAAAGTGGCTACATCGATGCGTGCGCTTGGCCGGGAGGTCGGTTCAACCGGCCAAACAGTAAACATACATGTCAGGAAGCTCGATTTTCCCGTCGTACCGCGACGTGGCGGTGGTGGTGATGGACGACGAGACCTATCTCACCCCGGATGGCAACGACTGGCAGAGTACTTCGTATTTTACTTCCCCCACGAAGGAAGTGAGCTCTGAGGTGAAGTTCATTTTGTGCACCAAGTTCCCCAAGAAGGTGCTGCTGTGGCTGACAATCAGCAAGAAGGGGATGTCAAAGCCGTTCATCTTTCGCTCCGGACTGGCCGTGAACGGCTTGGCTGCTGCTTGGCGAATTTCACATGAGAAACAATTTAGTTATTCAATGAGACTTGAATCGTGTCGTTGATTTACAATCAAGAGTTTGATTTTTGAAGAGTTATCTTGAACCATCTACACCCAAACCATCAAAGTAAGATTCTATTGCGAATTTGCATGATTTTGTTTCCTCTTTTGCTCTTGATCGTAAAATGCTTCACGTATGTGTTGGTGTCGTTTTGCACTATGTTTATACAAACGCTTTTAGGTTATGTCCGATTGTTTTGTATGTTTTGTATATTGGTTATGTCCGATTGAAAACCTCGGAGTAAAGCGGGATTCTGTGTACCGAACCATCCGAAGGTACCGTGAAACCTGCTCGTTGGTTGACCGGAAGGGATCCGGTCGTACGTGTACGGTGCGGACTGCAGGAGTTGGCAAAGTGGTCAGGGAACGGATTAGACGCAAATCACAGCGCTTTGTACGTAAAATGGCCGCAGACATGAATGTTTCGAGATCGCCAATGCACAATATACTGCAAAATGACCTCGGATTACAAGCTTTCAAGAAACGTGAGGTTCACGGAGTTCAGAACCTTCCAAGCAGAAACGACTCGAAAGAACAAGTTTGCTTTTGTCGCGGAACGGTGGGGAAGAAATTATCTTTTCCCACGAAAAGTTATTCGTCTTGCAACAATCTCAGAAGGATGTAGAAGGAGATGTTCGCTCATCACCATGAGGCTCCAAGAGTGCACATTAATGTTTTTTTTTTTTTGCTAGAGTGATAGATATGAAGAGAAAGTATTGAAAGTTCCGTCAGTGTACGGCAGGTAGGAAATCAAACAGATGTTTGAAAATTTGAGCGAAAGGGCATGTGTCCAGTGGTACTCGAACCATGGACGTCATCCTCTGCCTAACATCCCACTGCGGGGTAGGTTGTGGCACGGACAAGTCCGCCACTTCAATAGGCAAACGATGACGTATGGAAAGCGCTCTTGTCTGATGGCTTGTGATAGTTATTCTAGCGATATATTGTGTGCACTGTGTTTTGATATGGGAGAGGAACTCTCTCCTTTTCTTGGGTTTGTTTTGATTCGCATTATACTGGTGGGGATTAGTATCGCAACGCTTCACGGTGTTTCTCTCCAACGTCTCTACGTTAGAGACGACGAGAAAAGCTTGGGTGATCTCAGACGTTCGGTTCCGAAATCATCAGTTTCATCGTTCTCGTTCTCAAAAGTGTCATTTTCCTCTTCTGGTATGTCATTTATCTCCGGACCGTTAAGTGTTATCGTTTGAGCATTTTTCATTAATTTCGTAGCTTATTAAAAGTTGCTTCCGTTGTCCGTTATAATGGAGTAAACATTATGCATATCAACTTTAAATATTTCAAGCATTTTCACTATTTCCGCGAAAATGTTCTCTGTTGTATTTCTGTCCAATCATTCGACCATCGCAAGTGTCACTACATTTTTTTTTCCTTTTTCAAACAAACTGGCCGTGGATACTTAAAACTAAACGACCTTTTCATGAATCAAGATCAGCATTCACACACATTAACTTTTCTTGCATTTGATCACGTATAAATGGTGTTCCGATTGAATTTTGGTCAAACAGTAATGTGTGTGAGTCGATGAAAGTTTTTATTACGGAGTCAAATTTTTCTTTTTCAAGTTCAGTTAACACAGAATACATAAGACTTTGTACGGTCTCCTTGTTCACTTTATTCGGCACAGAACGCCAGTATGCCTTTAACTGTTCTCGCTCACAACAGCTTTTTGAGTCTTCTTAAGGTTCCGCTTGACTATGGCCCAATATTGTTGTATTGGGTGAAGCTCTGGCGTGTTGGGAGGGTTTTGGTCATGGCCTTGTTTCCGTAATGGCAAGATGTCAAATCCAGCCAAAATAGAACGGAACAATTGTGCCGCTTCACGAATGGTAGTAAACGCTTTTGTAGGCACTCGCTTAGATAAATTTCCTGATTGGCGGTTCCGGTCGCAATGTAAACGTTGCTCTTTAAGCCACAGGTACAGATGGCCGGCCACACCAAATATTTCTTCGCAAACTTTGACAGTTTAATGTGCTTGAAAATATCTGCCACCTTTCCCCGTCCCGTTGCCGTGTAAAATTCCTGCCCAGAAAGCTGTTTAAAGTCTTCCTTGACGAAAGTTTCATCGTCCTGTTCCACGCAATCAAATTTCAATAGCATCATGCTTTGGCTGACGTGTTTTGTTTATCGTCGCGATTTGGAGTCACCACTTTCTTGTAAGTCGACAGTTCAGCTTGTTTTTAAGCTTTATCCCCGGTTGAAGGTGCCACTTCCAGCTTCTTTGCAACATCTCGGACGGAGAGGTTGGAGTTCCGCTCGAAACAGCGGGCAACTCTTTTTGGCGTCGCTGTGGCCTCCGGCTTTTGATTTCCCCCCGATCCAGTTGTCGTCAAACGTCCACCAAATACTTTTAATACGTGGGTAACAGTTGATTTAGCCACATTCAACATTTTCTCCAACTTGGCGTGAAAGTAGTTTTTATTTACGCCATGCAGGTGCAAAATTTTGATGCGTTGCTTCTTTTCCTTCGACGACATTTTGATAAATGAAGTACTAATCTCAAAATCAAAATAGAGGAATGATGCTATACGCACACATCTTCAAAATGAGGGGTGTCCAAAAATGTTTAATGCACGATGAAAGGAAATGCGTCAAGTTGAAATCAACCAAATTTTTATCGAAACACCCTTTATGTGCAACCGTACGAGCTTCATTCCCGCCCACATATCGCGTAATATTCTTTTGAGACACACAACTTAACTTCAGAGCCTTTTCCAGGGGCTGCAAAACATTGCTAACACATTCCTTCGAAAAGAACAGCTTCGGAACATTCAACTATGTTAACCATCGCACGATTGAGGTAATATATACGTTTTTGTCCATATTCAAAGTAATTTTCTCCGGTTTTCTGTGTAATCACCTCGAACGACAAGTTCGTCACTATTTGCGTCACAGATGTTTTTATCTTCCGCTACTTGCCTATGGTTTAGTATCAAATGCCGGGCCAAGTGTATGGGGTTTCACACTTAAAAGGTTTCCCATATTCCCCACATAAAGAACACATCTACACCAAGATTTCCTTCCTATTGCTTAGCCTGATTTTTTGACGTAGGACTACGTCTTTCATTTCTATACTGAGGCGCCGTTCTAAAATTTCTGAAATCGACCGCGTTACGGGTCGTTTTGGAGATTTTGAGCGATAATAACTAAGTCATTGCATAAAGATTTTCATATCGATTGCACCAATCGATTGGAAATAATTCTACGTATCAGTTTTAGTAATCAAGTTGATTGATTTTTAACATTAACTTATTAAAAATAACGTAAATGTAAGGTAATGTCTTATAATTTCGATTCACAGAGTAAATTAACCAAATTTCCTAGCACAGTTTTCAAATCTAAGCAAGAGACGTCTCCCATCACCTTCTTCTTCTTATTCTTTGTTCTCGAGAGGTAGATTCTGTTTCACGCTAGTGTTTGGCGAAACATCTGATTCCCCTCCCCTTTTAATGAATTTGATTCACATTGCTTTAATTGTTACCCCCTTTTGTTCATGCAATGGTACCCGATGCCATCATAAAAGACACATTTCCGAACAAATATACCTCATTCGATCGGCCGCATTGGAGCTGCGCGGATCTCCCGATGGGCGATGCAGCACCCAGCAGCATCGCTCGGTGCCCAGCATTGGCAGCAGTAGCTGGCGGTACCCAGGAATGCTCAGCTAGTTGCTATTGTGAAGTACACGAACAATGTTGGTGAACTGGCTTGGCTAGAAAAGCCCCCTGCCCTCGACAATTGCTGTTCACTGTTCACACACTAATTTTGAGCTTTGTTTAATCTTTTATGTGTTTTATGCGTTACGTGTGTGTTGTGTTATAATTATTTTTTTCAGTTCAGCCCTTGGGGCATTGGTAGTTTTAAAATTTGGCTTTGTGCACAAAAAATGTGATTAAGTATCTATTGATTTCCAACCAAATTCTAAAGCTTCGATGAATGGAGACTATTTAAATGTGATCTACTAAATGAAAGGTATCTTATGACAATTTGAATCAACAATTGGTGAAATTTTCCATACAATAAAAATAAGAGAAAATAAGAGAAATAAATTGTTCTGTATATATTCAACACAGCTTACCTATGATTTTAATTTATTCAAACAATACCGATTTTATTTTTGATTATTATTATTTTGGTTCTGAAAGCGCTGCAATGGAGGCTTTTATTGAAAAAAAAGCATTTATTGTTGAATCAAAACATAAGATTTTCGGAAACAATGCACCTTTGCATTGATTCGACCAAAGCGGTTGAATTTAAAAACAAAATATTGTTTTTTTATATTAGAACCATTGAAATAATAAGAAATTAAGTTAAATTTGTTGTTGATTGTTTATTCTACAAAATTATTTTGTTGAATCAATAATGATTTCTGTTAGAAATATTAATTGACTAACAATATTGGATTCGATAAGAAATTTTGGTGTTTCAAATATATGATTGCATTAAACTAAGACAAAGTGTGGTTTGATTTGATACACAAGAAATATGCGTTCAGTCACCCAATATTCCTCTGCGTGTAGCCTACATCAAGTGCATTTGTTACGGCGTCTGTTGTTCTATGTTTCGGACCAAACGGAAAATTGATTGGTATAAAAAATTATAATTAATAATAATTAGATTATAATAATCGCAATCTGTTAATATTATGCAATGCATAAAATACTGTTGCGATCTTTTAGCTAAATTATGTTATATGACTAAAACTTTGAACTTGTTTGTAATACTTTAAATAATTTCAAGACGTTTTAGTAAAGTTGCTGAACTAATATATTTAACAATTTTATAGTACGTTCACACTACTGCTTATATTACGTGATAGAGTATCTTGATATCAGCAACTATACATTTAGTTTTCACTGGAAATAATGTACATTTCATTTGATATCAAGATACTCTATATCATGTAATATAAGCTGTAGTGTGAACTGCTATTAAGAACATCCAGTAACCTGAATAAATGCAGTACAATGAGTGCAATGTTTTTCGTAATCTTTTTAATAGCTTTAAGTTACTTAAATGAAATTAATTGACTAATATTAGCAATCTTTACTAATTTCAAGTTACTCAAATGAAAATTAAACATAAAAACAACAACAATAACAGTTTTTGTGATGATTTTATCACAATTGAGAAACAGAGGGGGGGCGAGAGTGTTACGTAATTTAAGGGGGGGTCTGGTCACGTGTTACTTATTGTTACATAGGGGAGGGAGGGGTCCAATATCCCACTTTTTTGCGTTACGTAATTTGTGCACAAAGCCTTTGATAACCTACCTAATCTATAACTAAAACTACAATTTGAAGATCCTAGGGGTGGGGAACCAGATTCCGAATGATCTGGTGATTCGATGTCAGGCAGCGTGCCCTGTACCGATTGATAGACTCACTAAAGTGATCGTCGAGCATTTTTATCTCGGCCAGACGGTGGACCTCAGATGTTCTTGTCCTCGGAGGGTGTTCAGGATCATCCTGAGGAACTTATTTTGAATACGCTGAAGTTTCAGGTGATGTGTTTTAGCGCAACTCTCCCAGATTGGCATGCCGTATTCGATGACTGGAAGTATGATTTACTTGTAGACAGCAAGCTTGTTTTTCAGGGATAATGTAGACCTTCTGTTGATCAATGGGTACAGTAGCTTCAACAGAACGCTACACTTTGTGACAGTTTTGTCAACCTGTTCCCTGAAGATAAGCTTGCTGTCTATTGTAACGACAAGATAGACAGCTGATTTGGCCCATTCCACCGTTGTGTTGTTTAGGTTTATTTTACAATCCTCAGGTGGAACAAGTTTGGGAGAGTTGGAGTGTAGAAATAGGATGACCTGGGTCTTCGCCGCATTGATACAGATCTTCCAATCGGTGAAGTATTCAGACAGAACATTCAGGCTTCGCTGCAGTTTCGCTGTAAGCGCTCTTATTACCCTACCATTGTGGACGACTGCGGTATCATCGGCGAACAACGACAGAGATCCATTTTCAGGGAGCGGGGGTATGTCCGAGGTGAATAGGTTGAACAGAAGTGGACCTAGTATGCTTCCCTGCGGAACACCGGCGGAAATCTCCTGTGCATCGAAAACTGCACCTTGCAGCGAAACACGGAATGTCCTGTCCGTCAGATAATTTTTAATTATCTTCACCAGAAAAATGGGAAGATTGTATCGATGCAGCTTGTACACCAAGCCATCGTGCCACACGTTATCAAAGGCCTTCTCGATGTCGAGAAGTGCCATAGCAGATGATTTTGAAACAGACTTGTTCCGTCTGAGGATGTTAATGACTCGGTTAAGTTGGTAAACTGTCGACCGACCACGTCGGAAGCCAAATTGTTCGTCGAGCAAGATGTTCAGCTCGTTGGCAGATGAAAGAAGCCGACGGTAGATCGCTTTCTCAAATAGCTTGGATAATCCTGAGAGAAGGCTGATGGGCCTATAGCTCTTGGAACATGAAGGATCTTTCCCAGGTTTCTGGATGGGGATGACTTTGGCTGACTTCCAACACGTGGAGAAGAAGCCAAGTCGGAGGCAATGATTGAAAACAATCGCCAGATGGTTATAGAATTGGGGGCTCAGTTGCTTGAGCTCCAAGTTCAAGATGTTATCGAAACCTGGGGCCTTCATGTTCTTTGAGCATTTGATATAAGCCAACAATTCGTCAGCTGAGATCTCCAACTTCTCTGAGATTATGGGAACTGATAAAGTGTTGACGAAGTGTTGACTTATCTCAGCAGCCTTTTCTGCAGGAGTTATCAATCGATCCTTAGAGCCATTGCTGTCTAATGGGATCAACGGTGGAATGGGCCTTAGCTTAGTTTTTAAAATTTTGGTCAACTTCCAGAACGGCTTTGCACAATCTGGGAGAGAGCGGATCTTGTCGGCAAAATTGTTATTCTTAAGGTCCACCATTCTGGCCTTATTAATTTTTGTCAGTCGATTGCAGTGACGTTTGAGCGTTGGCAAACCAGTTCGCTGGTATTGCCTTCGAATGGCGTTGCGCAATTGAATAAGTTCTTTAGTGGGTCTATCAATCGGTACAGAGTCACTCACCTGATCAATCACCGGCACATGTTGCTCCCGGGCCTGGTAGATCGCTTGCTCGATGCAGCTGCCGTTCGATGTCATCAACCGAATCGAGGTGCATGTCGAAATCGATATTGTCGTCAACGTGTTGTCGGAACCTCTCCCAACTGGCGCGATGGTAGTTCCGTTTGGTGATACGATGCCGGTTGACCGAGGAGCCAACTTCGGCCACCACCGGATAGTGGTCCGAGCTGAGCTCCTGGTGTACGATCGGCTGGGCGATGTTGTTCCCCATGTTGGTAAGGAAGATGTCGATTGTCGAAGGGACCCCGGATCGGCTCAACCGGGTGGGAGTATCCGGGCCCAGGACGGTGTAATGTCCCTCTTCCAGGTCTTCCTGTAGAAAAATTCCTTTCCGATTCCGCCGGGTGTTCCCCCAGGTTTCGTGTGTCGCATTCATGTCGCCGGCGACGATGAACTGCCCTTGCCTCCGAGTTAGCTTACGGATGTCGTTTCGTTGGGCCGTTGTTGTTCCGTTGTTGGTACTGGCTTGCTTGGGACAATAGGCCGCGATGATGGTGATTGAGCCGACAGCAGTTTCGACCTCGACTCCGATGGCTTCGATGGACTGCAGCTGAAGGCTCGGCAGATGGTAGTTGATGTTGTAGCGCAGGGCTACTAAAACTAATATCAGATGGTTTGATGAGTCTTTAGACTGAACAAAATATAGTAAATATTTAATTCTTTTACAATTCCTCCACATTAATTCTATTACAATTCCTCCACATCAACAAGCAGTCCTACGTCGACTTTGCAGATATGTCACTGACATATCTCACCTTTTCGTTTTTTCTTATCAAATAATTCGCGCACGATTTCGTCCCGCTTCCTGTTTTCGGACATTTTCAAAAACTTCGACGACGTTTTCATGTTTACCTTAGCGCATCACAGAAAGAGCACTGGGGCGTCTTCGCACAAAAGTACGCGGCAGCGATCGCATGGGACAGCTCTGACACGAGTCGTTTTTGACTCACTTTTGTCATAAGTGAAGCCACTCCAATTTGAATAAATGTAATCTGTATTGACAAGTCGTCAAATCAAAAACATCGACGGAAATCAGATCGACCCAGTTACATTTACTCAAATTCGAGTGACTCCACTAATGACGAAAGTGAGTCAAATAAGACTCAAAACTGAGTTAAAATAGCTGGCCGTGTGGACGAAGACAGATGAGAGCGGTCGTTTAAAAAAGAGGGTGATTCACTCACTCCAAGCCATCCCAGCACAGGCGCACACTTTCACTGAGCACTTTGCATTATCTGTGCTGAGTTATGATTGTACGCTCTGTGAAGGCGCAAATCTCACGCGCCAGCGTAAAATTAGTGTGAAATGCCATCTCTGTTAGTTGGTGAGTGAGAGATTAGAGTCCGATGATGGCTGATTGATGAAAAAGATTAAAAAACTTTATTGAGATTTCAACATTCACAAGTTTAAGATTTTTCAATAAAGGCAATTCATTCACTTTGATTCGAACACAAGTAAATGTGTTTCGACGAATCTGTGTGCATCCAGTCACTCGCGCACACCTGTGAAGCTTCATTCATTGCAAGATTGGCAAAATGGCTTTTTCGAATTGCGATTTTCTCAGGATATTCTTTTCAACTTTTGGATGTTCTAATAACTTTTGTTATAGATATTATATTCATGTCCACTCTGAGTACTAAGTATTCATATCAAGGCTCAATCAATATATCAATTTGAAAACAAAAAAACACAATTTAACATTTAATCAGTAATATATACAGAATGGAATATTGGGCTTTCAATCAGATTCATGATTAATTCCCGTTGTTTCCTGACTTGAGTCAACTCCCGGTAATCTCCTGGTTCTTCCTACACTCCCGGTTTGTGCGGTCTGGTGGCCACCCTTACTTATCCACAAACATCACAACTTTAAAAAGAAATCAGAAGCTTCGGTTAAGCCCTACAATAGAGCAGAGGTTAATTTTGCATAAGTGGGTCTCTTCGTGTTCCCAATGGGCACCGTGTGTTCTCTACCATTTAGTGCATCTCTATCTCCACGACAACTCTAAAAAAGCACTCTACCGTTTAGTAAAATTAACAGAGCATATCTCTGAGCCCTACCGAAGAACGACGGCATCAATTAGCTACAAAAGATGCAGTACTATCTTGTACCGAGAGTTCGAGCAGCGGAAATGGAGCCCTCTCAAGCTGTGGATTACAATTAGGCCGTCGGGTTGTACATACATGAAATATGACATTACATGACTGGCAGCCGCTTCAAAAAAGGGAGGCTTCATGATTGATAGGTTTGTGTTTAGTGACCGCTGCTGCTACTGAGCAAGAGCATGGCTAGTCCGACTGGTCAGCGGTTTCGTTGCACGCCGGTGTCTGGAACAAACATGATTTGATCGATTCGTTTGCTCTCATCCATCCCATTTCGAAAACCCATTCCGGCTCTAATCCAGAACTAATGACGGATCCACGCGCAGTTGTTACTGGCGTAATGGCCACCATGGTGCGCTTCGCTTCCGTCTCCCCGAGGTGCGAGTGACCATGTCGGTTGGCTGCTATCTAGTTTGTTCGTTTTGAACCCATTCCACTCCCAGCTGGCATCCGTCCAACTATAACAGCAGGCTTCGTCCGAAACAATCAATTTTGATGGGAAATTTCAAATCAAACTCAAAAATGAACAATTCAATTACAGGGCCCGGTAATTTCCTCGACCATATCCGAAATACGAGCCCAATTCGATGCCGTTTCCAGTTCGGCGAATTTCACATAGACATCTAGAGTCTTTCCGAGTTTTTGAGTCTACTCGCTGTTCTCCGATGATTTTTCGGATCCAGGAGGAAGCATAGCTGCCCAAATTAAATTCAATTACATCCGGTTGTGGTTAATTAGGGTCAATATATCTCACTCTTCTTCACAATGTTAGACGAATGGGCTGCAGTGATGCCAACTTGAGCATACAAAGCTCAAACTTCCCTTCTGCTTTTTGACGAGAGCAACACGATCCATTTGCCGTCACTGGCACTAGATCATAGCTCTGCCGGCCGGCATCAGTGAACAACCTCGAATCCTATAATTCCCCATAGACGATCAGCCAACTGTCGGAACATATCCGAAAACCATGAGAAAACGTAGCGTCAAATTGTTGCATGGATTTTGACCTTTTCGTCACCTTATGCTGCCCACCACCTCCCTCCCTTCCTCGACACGGCCAGAGCGTGTTTGTGGGCGTACGTGCATTTCATTGATGAGGCCCCCGGCAATGCTGTCTGAAATGAGATAATTTTCTTTGTTTCCTTGCTGCATATTGTACGATGATTACCGCGTCACTCACACTCATGCACCTACATGAATGACGTCCGAGCGTGAGTGCAAATGAGGCGACAAGTGCTCACGGTGAATGCAGAGTTGCTTCAACGTGCATCGAGCAAGAATGGATGATTGATTAATGAAATTAATATTTTCAATCTATCATCAGCGATGCGAGGTTTTGCCCCCGTGGATGGGAAAGTTGATGGAGGTGGGAACATTTTTTTCTTTCTTCTTCTTCATTCCTCTTTTTTTGGTAAGCAAATGAGCTGGTTTTGATTTACGTGAATCATGTAGGTATGTTTGGAGGAAATTGCGGTGGGTAATCATGTGGGCTCTAATGAATGAAGTTTCTATCGGAGCCAACGTCATTTTCCCATTCATACGCGGGATACATTTCCGGTGTTATTCAATATACATCGATAACATGTAGGGAATAATTTGTAGCCGGGAGGCGAGGATGTGGCAGGAACTCTCATGGATTGGTACTCCGCAGTACGCCCACAAAAATATCAACAAAGTCACATCAAGATCACTGGTCGGGTGAATAAAAAAAAAAGAGATAGGAGGAAAATTACTTCGTTCTTTCTTCGCATTTCAAGCTCAATAGAATTCTAAATGCACTCCCAAAGTTATTAATTGAAAGCGTGTAATACCAGTACCATTTTCCAAAAAAAAAAATCTACAAGATTGTATTGCATTATCACATGATTCTGATTCATTTTTCGCTGTGTAGGGTATGTGTCCATTAATTCCGCCTAATATGAAACCATCGATCCCTTTTTTTAATCTAACTCATAAAGTTCTTCAGCTGTTAGCGATATTTAGCTAGCTTTCACTTGCTTAGGTCCGTTAAATATGACTTTTGGTAGTATGTATCATGAAAAATTATACAACTCATTTTATAAAGTCAGAAACTTTAGAGGGAAATGAATGTAATGTCGGTCTATAAGTACCAAATTGGGTCTAAACATGGATGAAACTTCGTTCCATTCGATCGATTTATTATTAAATGCAGTCTTCGGACGGTTTTCTTCCTGACTTTATGATTTAAGTCATTTCCAGCTTCATTCGCTTTACACAACATAAATTTTCGAAAAACAAAGTAAACTTAACTGCTTCGAAATACTTAAAAGAATTTCACATATGATTTATTGGCACTTTGATAATGAAAACATGATAATTCATTCTGCACCGGTTTGCCCTTTGGTTTGTGTTTAAATGAGCCATTTGAAGAATATACAATCAAAACTCATGCATTTCCATTGAAAATTTTACCAATAACAACATTTTTACTAAGTTATCCAGACAGCAGGCCATGGTTGGTTCCCAATTAGTTTTGGATTTTAACCGTCATCAACCACAATCAAGACGTCCAAAAAGTGCTTCAACACCAGAAATCATAGCCTCAATACAAGATATGGCTTTGGAAGATCATCGATCGAGTGTGGATGTGATAACTGACACCGTAGGCATCTCACATGGAAAAACATGGCATATTTTGACTGAAGTTTTGGGTTTCAAAAAACTCAGTGCACAATCGGTTCCACATTTACTAACAATGCAAAAAAAACACGTTCGAATGCGACTTTCTGCGCGACATTTAGAGCAATTTCGAAAGGATAAAAAGGATTTTCGGCGTCGCTTCATCACTATGGATGAGATTTAGGTTTACCACCATGATCTTGAGTCAAAACAAGAGGCTAAAGAGTGGTTCACTTCAGCTCCGAAGCGAGTTCCTGTCCAGAAATCGTCCAAGAAGATGCGAGCCTTAATTTGTTTTTTGGTATGCAAAAGGAATTTTATTGATAGATTATCTCCAAACTTCTAAGACAATGAACTTTGATTATTATTGTGACCCTTGGACCAATTGGATGAAAAAGATTGTGAAAAATAACCTGTTTGCAGAAACAAAAAATCATGTTTCATCAAGACAGTGCACCTACTTACACAGTACTTACATCGCTAAAATCAGTGAATTGGGGTACGAATTGTTGTAACATCCATCGTATTTGCCAGATTTACCCACCTTTGATTTCTGGATGTTTTCACAACCTCAAAAAAATCCTTCGTGGGAAGCATTTTTAATCAAACGAGGAGGTCAAAGAGGAGTATTCTGCAGGCCTTCCAGAAAGTCTCTTCCGTTATAGGACAACAAAGTTGGAAGATCGTTGGTCCAAGTTTATTAATCTTATGGGAGACTCTACTGAGCAATAAAAGTGATTTCCCAAAAAAAGAACCGAATTAATCCACCGATGGTGAAACTGAACCCTTCTTACACTTCACCAGCATTACGAACTCAAATGTGGCCAATATGAAACTGGATACACATTTTCATCAGAAATTCCAGGAAGATCCAGGAATATTCGATATGTTATACATTCTTTTTATGAAATGAAAAATTTGTCAATCCTGAACGTATTGTTCATCGATGTGATTATAATATTGACATTAATGGTGTTTAACGACCTATTTATGTTAGTAATATAAAAGAAGGAATTACATAGCTACTAGAAATGTCCTATATTCAGTCCATTGAATGTATTATTAGACAATCCTAAGCGTAATTTTGATTATCGATATGGATTCAAGATGCTTAATAACTTGTACGTTACAAATTGTGTAGTATAAAAATTGTAGTTGTGTAATACATAAATGGCGACTTTGTGAAATTTTCGAATCTACTCGTTGCAGTTCAGAGCCGGACCACTCGAGCCAATTGATCCTGCTTTAATTCTCTAGAGTCGCATTGTTTGGCTAGTCCGCTGTATCTGCTATACAACGCACCAGATGCGACAGTATAGAATGCAAGCAGGATCGATTAGTGCGAGTTGTGTTTTCTGGTTTTGAACTGCAAAGAATTATGTGCAATTATTTGCTCTCAGGTATTGTTTTGGTCATATCTCCATGAAGAATTATCCAATCATAATGAAATTTTGACCAGTTATTTGAAAATTTTATAACTTTAATTTGGCGCTATCAAAACTAAAATCGGTACACAAATAGTTCAGTATGTAATCGGAGACTAAACTGTTTGATTACTATTAAAATAGGCCGTCAAGCACTGTTTCATTGATATCTTCGTAACGAAATGACCAAATGAAAAAAAAATCAACAGCTTTCTTTGAAAATGTTGTAGCTTTCATTTGCCGTCAACTGAACTGAAATCGGTTCACAAATGGCTGAGAAACCGATGAGACATTATTTGAAACACACACACACACACACACACACACACACACACACACACACACACACACACACACACACACACACACACACACACACACACACACACACACATGTGCTCAGTTCATCGAGCTGAGTCGAATGGTATATGACACTCGGCCCTCTGGGCCTCGGATAAAAAGTCAAGTTTTCAAGCGATCTTAATACCCTTCTTTTGGTGTAAGAAGGGTAAACAAATTTGTTCAGGTCATCCATGAAATTACTATGTTTTGTTGAATAATTTAAATTCAATTTTTTTTTCTCATGGTTACGATACAAAGTCTAAACTTTCAGATTATTCTAAAATTTCAGTAAGCCAACAATCTACACCATGTTATTTAGTTAGAATTATTATTATTAGTGCATATTGTTATATCTCTTCACTATATTATGTAAATTATTTTGTAAGGCATTGTAAATTTACTTTATTATTATCATTATCATAACTATTTGAAAGTAACTTGTGTGTTTGTGATTTATATTTGCATGAACATAGTATTATCTTCTAAATATATAAAACTGAGTGGCATTCGTAACGGACCGTCCGACTTAAGTAGCCTTTTTTATGTTCTGCTCGGCTACGACAAGGAAAATTTATAAAAAAAGAAAAATGGTCAAGTTTGTAGGAAAAATGAAAACTTCGAAAATGGTAGATCTTCAATACATACAGGGGATAGACAAAATGATCGGGACAGGCAAATATTTAATCAACTTGGAGTGCTCTAACTTCATGAAATATTATCCGATTTGATTTCATTAAAAAACATTCGACTGAAAAACTAGTTTTATATCTTGGTGACATAATTGTCCATGGCTTCCGGACACCGGAGTTGTTCCGGTATTCCGGAGAGGCTATCTCACATTCTGGATTTGTGATGAGATTTTGCACAAGATGCCGTTCTTAATTTTTATTAGTAAACACATGTAAAAACAAAATAGACTGAGATATGACCATTTCCTTGAAACAGGTTCTGATAAAGGGTCCAGGATGCGATTAACTCTTTATTTTACTCAAAACATGCCATGTGACAGCTCTTTCTTCTTGGTTTTTCATCACAAACCTTAAAATAAACTTACAGTGGATCCTTGACCATATTGGCTCAGAAACAACCAGAACGTCGCCGGGAGAATCTGTAGTACGGACCAGTTAGACATTCAACCCAAAAACATGACGTGCGGCAGCTCTATCTTCATGATTTTTCATAAATATGATATGGATAAACTTCAGAAGGCCATTGGATACATTGACCACACTCGGCAACACCAGAACGTCCCCGAGGGAACCTGTAGTAGAAGCCATTTATGATTTTACTCCAAAACATGCCGTGCGGTAGCAATATGTTCATGATTTTTCATAATTATTATTTTGATAGACTTAAGAAAGCCATTGACTACATTGGCCTATAGTAAAGGGGAACCTATAGTAAGCATTAATTACGATTTTACCTCTGAGGGTCAATTCATTTAGGTTTGGTTCGGATAAGCAAGATATAATTCGATTGAGTATAGGGAAGAGTGGGTTTTATTAGTAGAGAGTTGGTCCTCCATCCGTTTCTAGGACGGCTTCAATCCACCTGGGAATGGAGCTGCAGGGGGTTTGAATGACGTTCAGTAGTATTCCGAGTGGTATGGCCAATTATGTTATCGAGATATAAAACTACATTAATTTTCCAGTCGAATGCTTCTTGGCGAAATAAAAATCGGATAATATTTTATGAAGTTTGAGCACTACGAAGTGGATCAATAAATTTGCCTGATCCGATCATTTTTTCAATCCTCTGTATATATGATATGGTTTTTATTTATTTGTTTTGATCGAGTTCTCCTTGAAACGGATCGTAGATGACGTTCATAGTCCACCTGACATTGCGCAATTTCACAGGAGTCCTTATTATTCTGCAGTTGGTACAGTTGATGTTGCATTCCAATCACTTTTGGAGCGTTAATCATTAGACTTTGAATAAAGTGTATTATTCGTGAACGATTGCTCAAGTGAAGCTCAGTGTGATTTCGATAATTTCGGAGATATTTGTTCAATCAATGAGGTAATGCATTCAATTTGGTAGCCGTGATATGTCTGAACTGGCGAAAAATCAAAACAATCCGAATATGTGCTCCAGTCTTTTTGCACTATTTTTCGACTTTTCTACGCACATGATGAAATCAGCAGATGAAATCAACGCTAGCCATAAGCTTTCACATTTGTTGCGATATGCTACAATTGATGACAAATATGCGAGTTGTCTTGCAAAACGATCTGCCTACCAAGATTTTCTCGAATCAATTGTTGGCGATAGGCAATTGAGAAGTACCAGTTGACGCTCCCGCTGAATTTCTGTCATTTCACAACGACGAAAGAGGAACTCATTACGAGTGCTTTCCCAAACATCGTCCAGAATTATAAAAACCATGATTGGTTGAGTACACGTGCAATTTTGCTGCGAAAATTAAGGATGTCGATGATTTGAATATCGTAATCTGTTATCGATCGCGAATCAGTTAGCGCTCAACTTCCGAGTCGATCAGTCGATATTGAAGGAACGATTTTTGGAAGTCGATCACGGACTATTTCTTACGTTTTTATCGGTAAAAGTATTGTGTCTTCGCAGTCGCTACCGTCGTGTTCCGCGATGCCGCGCCGCGAGAATACGTTTCGCGTTGATTACTCGCAGTTTCCGAAGCAACTTTCCCATGACGAAATCCACAAATTCATCGGAAAAGAACTCGGTCTTACCCGAGAAAACGTGCTTCTACTCCAACCAAGTAGACGATTGGGATGCACCTTCGTGGAGGTCAAGAGCCTTGAACTCGCTGAGACGATCGTCCAGCAACACGACAACAAGCACGAGTTCGTGTTTGATGGTAAACCTACAAGATGCGAATTTTGATGGAGGATGGTGCTGTGGAGGTGCGTCTGTTCGATCTCTCCAACGACATCTCTAACAATCAGGTCTCTGAATTTCTCTCCGAGTTCGGCGAAGTTATGAAGGTTCGTGACCTCTTATGGGACGAACGATCTGGTTTTGGCGGTGTCAAGACTGGTGTGCGTATTGCTCGAATGGTGGTGAAGAAGAATATTCCTTCGCTCATAACGATTTATGGTGAAGAGACGGCGGTGGGGTATAGAGGGCAGCGACAAACATGCCAACACTGTCAGAGTTTGTACACATCGGAATACCATGTGTACAAAATAAAAAGCTGCTGATTCAAAAGCTGACAGCAGACCAATCGTATGCCAACGTGGCCAAGCAGCCTGTGCAGTCGAAAAACCGGCAAAGCCGAACAATCCTCCGCCAAAAGTTTCGGAGTCCCAAACAAAACCAAACTCAACACGCAACTCAAATACAAATTCGAACGAACCCCGTCCGACAACAACACAGACAAACGAAATGGCCCCTCCTGCTTTCAAACCCCATAAAAGCAAAGCCTGCCATCCAGATTACATCGATCGCAATCCCGAGCGACAACTTCGCCATATCTGAAGACAATGAAACAGACAGTTCACAAGCCTCACGCAATTCGAGCAGCAGTCGACGCTTGCGTAGCAGACGATCACCTCCGGGAAGAAAATGCGTCACGACGACAAAATCCCCAACGAACACGGCCGAGTTTCTGACGCAGATATGCAGCAGTAATGGAGCACACCAGTATAAATATCTGCACCATCAACATCAATACGATAACCAACACAACAAAAATAAACGCTCTCCGTACATTCATTCGAACTGCCGGCCTCGACATTGTGTTCCTGCAGGAGGTGGAAAATGAACAGCTTGCTCTGCCGGGCCATAACATCGTTTGCAACGTCGATCATGCGAGACGAGGAACAGCAATCGCCCTTAAACACCACATTAAATTCTCACACGTCGAAAAGAGCTTGGACGGAAGACTAGCTGTTCTGCGTGTGCACAATACCACCCTTTGTAACATCTATGCTCCGTCGGGTTCTGCTTTAAGAGCCGAACGGGAACGCTTCTTCAACAACACCGTTGCCTACTATTTACGGCATCGCACCGACCACATAGTCATTGGCGGCGATTTCAACAGTGTGATACGACCATGCGACGCGACAGGATCAAATTTGAGCCCCGCATTCCAAACAACTGCACAACAGCTTCGTTTGCATGATATATGGCAACAGCTCCGACCGAGAGACCGGGGATACACATTCATCACACATAACTCTTCCTCCAGGCTCGATCGCCTATACGTCAGCAACGGATTGCGAGAGCAGCTCAGAGAAACAGCTGATCATTTCGTTTGTTTCTCGGATCACAAAGCGGTCATAGCGAGAATATGTCTTCCTCTCCCCGATAGAGCACCCGGTCGTGGATTCTGGTCCCTTCGTCCCCATCTCCTGACTACCGAAAATATCGCAGAGTTGCAGACAAGATGGCAATATTGGACTCGTCAAAGACGAAATCACTCGTCATGGATGGAATGGTGGCTGTCATGCGCTAAGCCGAATATCAAATCCTTCTTTCGATGGAAATCAAAACTCGCATATGAAAATTTCCAACGTGAACAACAACGCCTATACGTTCTATTAAGGCAAGCGTATGACGGCTATCACAATGACCGCTCCATACTCACGCGAATCAATCACGTCAAAGCCAAAATGTTGTCACACCAACGTCGTTTTACTGAAATGTTTATGCACATCAATGAAACATACGTCGCCGGTGAACCGTTATCTATCTTCCAGCTTGGTGAAAGAACACGCCGAAGGACAACTATTGAGGAGCTTCGAAATGATAGAAACGAAATTCTTAACGACACAGATGATATCCGAAACCACATGTTTCAATACTTTGCAAACCTATACGCGCGGGGAAATGTCGATCAAATGGAAGACAATGGTTTCCAATCCGAGAGAGTTATCCCTGAGCGAGATCCCAGTAATCGAGCCTGTATGAGCGTGATTACCACGGAACAAATTTTATCTGCAATTCGCACCAGTGCATCCAAAAATCACCTGGTCCTGACGGACTGCCAAAAGAGTTTTTCTAAGAACGTTCGATGTTATTCACCGTGAGCTAAACCTGGTGCTGAATGAAGCTATCAGGTCCAACTTCCCAGCAAAATTTGTCGAAGGTGTAATAGTGTTGGTGAAAAACGAGGTGCAGGAGAAACGGCTGGTTCAGTACAGGCCTATAAGCCTAATAAACTACGACTATAAAATTCTCTCTAGGATCCTAAAAACAAGGCTAAACAACGTACTGTGTACTAACAACATTCTAACCGAGTCACAAAAATGCTCAAACAGCACCAAAAACATTTTTCAAGCCACACTTGCAGTGAAAGACAGAATTGCCAAACTGAAAGCAAACAAACAAAGGGCAAAATTAATTGGATTCGATCCCGACCATGCGTTTGATCGAGTTGACCATCGATTTTTGTTCAAAACAATGCGTGAAATGGGTTTCAACACAGCGATGGTTGATCTATTGTCCCATATAGCAACAGCTTCTTTCTCTCGATTGATAGTCAACTGACATCTCTCTGCAACCTTCCCAATCCAGCGATCGGTCCGCCAAGGGGATCCCATATCAATGCACCTCTTTGTTATATACCTACACCCTCTTCTACAGCGTCTGGAACACGTATGCGGTAGAGATTTGATTGTTGCTTACGCAGACGATATTAGTGCTATTGTAACCAGTGTCATCCCAGCTGAATGAGATGCGAGACCTGTTTCACAGCTTTGGACGAGTGGCTGGGGCTGTTCTGAATGAGAATAAAACAACGGCAATTGATGTTGGTTTAATTGATTTACCGATAACTGTGCCCTGGCTGAGAACCGGTAACAACATTAAAATACTTGGCATAAATTTTACCAACTCTGTGCGAAAAATGGTCACGCTGAACTGGGATTCAATTGTGACCAGCTTTACACGGCAGGTATGGCTCCATTCGCTGCGTGATTTAACACTGCAACAAAAGGTGATACTGCTGAATACATTTCTGTCTTCGAGGATGTGGTACATGGCTGCGCATTTGGCTCCTACGGCAGCACACGTGGCAAAGCTGACGGCTACGATGCGGAGATACATTTTTCGTGGAATTCCTGCGACCATACCGATGCAACAGCTAGCACGTAATAGAGAAAACGGTAGCTTAAAACTACAATTACCTGCCTTCAAATGCAAGTCTTTATTGATAAACAGACACTTGCACGAGATCGAATCCTTCCGTTTTATAACTCCTTTATACATCAAGTTAATCCTTTCCGAGCAAACTCCATCTCAGACCTCCCCTGCCTTAAAGTAATTTTAACTCATTTACCAAATTTCCCTTTCCAAATCCTCCAACACCCTTCCGCCGATCTTGTCCACCGTTTCTTTTTGGAACAAACGGATGAACCGAAAGTTGAAACAGATCATCCAACCGTCAACTGGCCCCGAATATGGAGGAACATATCGTTACGTGGGCTCTTGTCTGCAGAAAAGAGTGTTTTATATATGTGGACAAATCAGAAAGTACCACACCAACGACTATTATTCAAAATACGACGAACGAACGGGGAACAATGCCTACACTGTGCTGAACCATGTGAAACGATCCAACACAAGTTTTTCGGCTGTCCTAGAGTACATCGTGCCTGGAGTCTACTACAACAAAGGATACTGACGATAACAGGTGGCCGACGACCTTTTGTTTGCGACGAACTATTACTGCCCGCACTTGAATGGGTATCGACAGCAGCAAAACTAGCAATACTGAAAACATTAGTGAATTACATCACCTTCATTGAAAGTTGCAATGACAGGATAGATATAAATGGTTTAAGTTTTGCTCTAGAAGTTGGAGTTTCAATTATTTTGTTATATTTTACTAAGTAAATCGACTAAATAAACAAACTTTTACAAAAAAAAAAAAAAAAAAAAAAAAAACAATAATAAAATTGAGGTGACAAACAAGCAAAGCCTGGCTTGCAGTTACTTAGAAAAAGTAAATCATGAATGCTCGGAATTATGTAAATCATTAAATCAGATGCAGCGAAACAAAGTTCGCCGGGTCAGCTAGTTATTTATACTTCAAAGTCTATACAAAAAATTAATTATGTCTTATGTGTTTATTATGTCTTATATGTTCAATGATCATTTTAACCCTTCTACTTCTTCCTATGATAAGGAAATATATAGTGCGACTGAATCTGCAGCAGACATATGTTATTATTACCCAATGTCCGTTTAGATTTCCTTGTTCATTTATTTTTTCCCTTGACAGGCTTGACAGTTGAAGTTACTAATTTGAATTTTTTTAGCAACTATTGACCAGCATTTTGATATTAACTGTTAACAGTGCGTCTGATATTATTTTGTTAAAAGGTCCTGAGATCGTCTGGCACATGGCATTGCTCAGTTGAAAGAGAAGAAAGGAAAGCATCAGCTAGGCAATGTTGAAATGCAAGGTGTACAATTTGAAAACAGTTACCAGTTCTGGTTACCCATTTTGCCATACATACACTCTATATATATATATACATATTTCTTTATTGGATTCTATATATGATATACATTATATGAACCTAATTGTACCTTGTTGATTTAAAATATTCGAATACTAGAATGGAAGGGTGCATCAGGGCATCATTGAAGTTGAAATTGGACAATGGAGTGGACAACCAACCGAAGTCTATTATACTACAACAGTTGCAATGAATTTGACACGTTTTTTTTTAAACACGCCATCTAGTCCATCTAGTGGAAAGCCTAACTGAATTGCGTATTTTGTTATTCGTTTTATTGGATCATGATGCTGGAAGGAGATTCTGTTATTCTCGCAGTTTTCGCGTATGTGTCTCTGCTTACGGGCCTGACCAACCCGATTTGGCCCTTCATACAGCGATATGTTGAATTAAGAACGGTAACAAAGCATGATCGTTCTATTAAGTGGAGCCGCATGCAGCGAACGGCACATAAGTGTTTCTATAAATTCCTAAAATTCTCAAGTTAGTTTGACTACTGTCGGCAGTCGATTATTTGATCGGTTCTCTTTGCAGTTGTCTTTTCCATCTGCTTATAAATAGTAGTCAGTCTACCGGATCTCCGGATAAAACGGGAATTTCTTTGGAGACCAGTGTCTAGCTGCTAATTTTTGGGACTACGGTCCTTAGAACCAAACACGGGATTCATAACAAAAACTGTATTGGGGACCAATTAAGGATGAATGTGTGGAATTTCAGGGTTCGTTAAGCAACTCTGTCGTTTACTGAAGCAACTGAAGAGCGAAGGTGGAAGTGGATGATTATTGTACTGCCAGTTTTTTTGTGGCAGTAGTTGTGTACTAGTGTAACCACTTACGTGCTTGATCAAGCTCTTTTGACTGTTGAACTTCATCTCATAGGGCCTAGTACTTCTTCTCCGCTAGAGTCCGCAGATGAATGACTGCATGTTCTCGTTGAGTAACTGCTGCTAACTAGGATCGTAGTTGATGTTCCGTGACTTGCAGAAGCTAATTCTCCTCTACCAACTCCGTATTCTGTCTCTGGACTACTTCATACTATCGATTACAATGTTCCAGCTGATTTCGCAGATCGGCCTCCGATTGCTGGATTTGATTCAGTTACTCGACGTGCCTCAAGATATTTGATGGTATCCTGAAATGCAGTTATCTAACGATTGTCTTTCCAGCCAAGTACGTAGATCTCTCTTCCAATTTTGGATTCCACTTTTTGTTAATCAAGTCCAATTCCCGCTTGCCTCTTGCGGTTTTGTACTTCGCATTTCGGATTTGTACTTCGCCTCCAGTTCACCAATGCACTGTAATCTTTGCTGCGACTTAATGGCGAGCTCACGGTGCCCCGATAGACCGTTATTATAAAAAATAAATGTCCATCAAAACCAAGTACATAGCTCGATTCTTGGGGTAGTTTTGACCTTTTGGACCATTTCTTAAAAAAATCCCTAGGAGGAATCTCGAGAAATCTTGATTTTAGTTTTTGACTAAAAAAAATTCAAAAAATCCATATTCAAATTAATTATTTTCTTCAAAATACCTACATGAACGTCCGATAAGTGATCCGAGTCGATTGCAACCAGTTTGTTTTTATTACCGTTATTACAATTATAAATATTTACAACTGACTCAACTCACTGAACAGACTTAAGTACGTTTTGTGTATGGCCTAGCATGTGATTTTTTAATGAATTATTAATAAATAATATTTTCTTTTAAAATTGCATTCTTCTACTCATCACCGGTGAATATATCACACGAAACGTCAGAAAGCCTAAGTGAAAAAAGTGCGTGTGCAAAGTGAAAATGGATCTTCATGAAAAAAAAACAGAAATCTAGTTTGCGTATTCTGTCTTTCGAAGGCATCGTCGCTTCGATCGATAACTGAAAGCATAAGAGTTGTTATCCAAAAGTTTCTGCTGGATTTTGAATCCAAACCAAACTTTTATCCGTCGGTCATCTGCGGAACATGCCGCGTGGCTTGTGGGGAATATAGCAAGGGAGGTAAAAGGATCTCCATGATTCACAATTACAATCTCCAAAATTCAATCGTCACGCGATCCCAAGGTATGTGCAAATGTGAAATTTGTGTCGCAGCCGGTACACGTGAGGATAGAAGCAATTTGCCAGGTTTTCAAGCTAAGAAACTCAAGCGCGGAAGACCCAGATCCAGTCCAGACGCAGAAGTTGATGGCGGATCTAAGGCGCTAGCAATTTGTGCAACTTGCTACAGCAAATACGGAAGAGGAAAAAGGCACCTTTTTACCAGCAGCCAGCAGTTGCACTCAGTTCACCCGAACATCAAATTTGAAAAACATGCTGAAAAAAGGAGAGTCCTCGTCGGGGTCGAGTTCTACAGATGCGGCAGTAGCTGACTATATGCGTTCGAAGCCAGAAACACCTGGTAAATTTTTTTTTCGAATTTCACCTAATCTTAAAAAAAAACATATTTTTCAAGATGGCAAATACATTCTGCATAATCTTCGTGGGAAACCGACTGTATTCAAGAAGGATACCTCTCATCCAGGACCTTTCAAGAATCTACGTGCAGATTCTCTGTTTAAGGTCAAAGCCGAGATCAATCTGAGCATGAGGAAAACCTTGGGTAATTAGTACTTTATTTAGAACAAAGTGTGTGTTATGTAATATATTCATTATTTAGGTGTGATAAAAAGTATTCGCGCATCGGGAGTAAAGATCGAACCTGGAGTACGGGAGAAATTGGTGGAAAGGAACCAACAGCTTAAGGATTTGTTTAAAGTAGTACAGTTATCTAGTATCACATCTAGTATCTTCGTCGGATGAGGTTGTTGTATATTGCACTGGTGTACCTGTACTGATAAACAGAATTAAGCGTTCAAGACCAACTGCTGAAGGCGATTTTCTTGTGAAAGTTGGAAATGACGAGGGTAAGAGCTTTTTCAAGATCACTTTATCTATGATTTCCCCACAAATGGAGCATCGGTCTGACAATGACTTCAAAGATGGCGGTGTAAAGAAACTGTTCACTATTGCACTTTCACCAAACCTCGCAGAAAAGTACGACAAGATTTCCCCGATTTGGATAGACTTACTCAAACTGCACAAGCTCGATCATTTGGTTGCCGGGGACCTCAAAATTATAAACATTATAATTGGCATAACGGCGCACTCCTCGAAAAACCCGTGTCCATATTGCGAGGCTTCCAAGAGTGAACTTGGCATATCGAATGACATCTCGAGAACCAAAGGAAGCATCAAGGAAAATTGCACAAGAAAAGGAAAAAACTTCGCAAGCCGTGTGCATGCTCCTTTGGTTTCCGGTAACAACGAACACAAAATTTGGAAGCTTTGCCCACCTCCGCCACTGCACATCACGCTTGGAGTCGTCAATACGATTTTCAAGTTCCTCAAGAAAAAAGCACCAGATTGGGTAGATTTGTGGGTGAACGAAGCACAGGTGAGACATAAACAAATGGCATACGGGTTCACTATAGTCACTAGATTCATAGTCTGGCGGATACAACGACGGGAGCCAATTTGAACTGTCAGTTGGCGGAGCCAATCGAGCATATCTCGAGTAATTCATGTTAAGGGCCTAAGGGAAGGTTCATTAATTATGTCACGCAGTAAGGGGGGAGGGGGGGGTTTGGGAAAACGTGACGATCCCTACAAAAAAATTTGAGGGTCCATACAAAAAACGTGACAAGGGGGGAGGGGTTTATTAAAAGTCAATTTTTGCGTGACGTAATTAATGAACATTCTCAAAAGCCATTTCTTGAACGATGACTTTAAACGTTGATTTCTCACGAATCACGAGAATCCCACTATATCCTACTACTCCATATGGTAGAACTAACATTCTTCAACCAAATGCTGCTTTTATTTCACGAGACTGATTTAAGATTCAAGAGAAATCGATATTTAAAGTCATTTTTTACAAATGGCTTTTAGGCCATGAACATGAATTACTCGAGATATGCTCGATTGGCTCCGCCAAGTGACAGTTCAAATTGGCTCCCGTCGTTGTATCCGCCAGACTATGAATCTAGTGACTATAGGGTTCACTTGTAGAGCCTGTCACGCGCTTTTGAAAACTGCCAAATGTCCGATCTTTCGGATTATGTCACGATAAGCTATTCTACTTAATCTTTGACCAATTTCTTAATAATGTTACGATTATCAGGTTCTGAATAATTTCAAAAATGTGTACGCTAAATGTTTTTCTTTCAAACTTGAACATGGTTTTGAAGAAGCAATTGATGGTTTTGCCAGTAGCTGCAGCTTCTATATACGTCGAAGTACCATATTTTAAAATATCATGCTCCAGAGTTCTGCAGAGACACTGGAAGAGGTCTTGGTTAACATAATGCGTATTTTGACGAGATTTGGCAGCGGTATAGAGCACCAAAATCATCCCAGATTTACAATGATCGGTTGCTAAGTGCTGTGATCGACTATAACAGCAATTACATGTTTAAGCTTTCAATAACGTTTATGCTATAATCAATCTCGGTTTACTTTTCTACAATAAATGCATCAGCACTGAATTGATATTTTACTTTTAATTCGATCAAGCATAGAAAGCAATACCTATACCAAACTAGAACCAGTAAGACATACAAAAAACGTTAATTAAGTCAGTGTGGTGTGTTAAGTCTGTTGTAAATATTTATAATTTTAATAACTGTAATAAATACAAATTGGTTGAAATCGACTCGGATCACTTATCGGACGTTCATGTAGGTATTTTGAAGATATTAATTAATTTCAATAAGGATTTTTTTATTTTTTTTAGCTAAAAACTAAAATCAAGTTTTCTCAAAATTCCTCCTAGGGATTTTTTTAAGAATTGGTCCAGAAGTAAAGGACTAACCCAAGAATCGAGCTATGTACTTGGTTTTGATGGACATTTATTTTTTATAATAACGGTCTATCGGGGCACCGTGCGTGCTGCTTACGACGTTCCCCAGCTCCATCGTTTGTTTGACAGAATGCCAATCCGATTCATTTTATGGTACAGCGCTGTTCTTCGAATTAGCTGACAGGACGTCATCTACCACGAAAAGGTCAAGGTAGGGCCTCAACTATTTTATTTGAAGAAATAAAGGTAAACATTTTCCTAGAAGGTTGTGGATTAGCAAATTTACAGCAAATTTCGTCTTGAAATGTTATCGTTAGCTTCTCAAACGATCAAATTAGAGAAGTTTTAGTTTAGTTTTTTCGCTAAAAAAATAAGTTATTGTGCTAACTTTTACAATTCAAAATTATCAACAAAGTAGTTTTTTCACGGTTTCTAGACTATAAAAAAATGCACGTTTCCATGTGCTGCTTCAAGTTTTTTTTAGGATCTCTTTGAAACCAACTTTCTGGAAGAACTTTTTTTGTAGAACTGGAAAATTTCAAACTTTAGTTAAAAACGCATGTCTATACTTGCATTCTGGACATGCAGATTTGTGTTACTAGGAATGAGAAGAAACATTAGTATTTTCCATTAATTTCCAACTACCTTTGCTTATCTCAACAGATACGCGTATTTTGTCTACAATGTGCAGACTTCTAGAGTGTCGTGTACTAATAACTCGACTGCAATTGTGGATTTGTGTTTCTTTGCGAAATAACGTGAAAGAAGTCAACCTGGTCTTTCACAACATAATATTTTTACAACACAATATTTTCACAACATAATATTTTAAAACTACATTACTATGAAAAAAATCACAAAACTCGACGTCCTATGTAAATATAAATCAAATCAGTTTACCATCCTCCAGCAACTTTTAAATGCAATTAACCTTACGTCAGATTGTTTGTGCCATCTTTTGCAGAGTGCACTTCTTTCCCGATGCACCTTTGCGGCAGGAAATCAAAACCTGATCCAACTTTGCCCGGCCGTTGTCTTCATCTTCCAGCCAGCGGAGACAGCTTATCCAACATCCGAGCAATCCGGATTAGGTGGAAAGGTTGGTCAAAGCACCAGCGGATAAAAAAAAAAGAAATAAACTAACGAACAACACCACAACGTTGTTTTTGTTTTGATGGTCACATTAAATGAGTTTTCTCATGCTTTTCTTTGCAGCCCTCTCCGGCAGCACGACGACGATGACTTCGGTGAGGTTTGTCTTGCATGATTCTTAGCTTCTGTGGTCAGAGTTTTTTTTTTGTTTTATTTTATTTTATTTCCTTTCTGTTCTTCAAAAGCAGTTGCGTTATTCTTTCGGGTTGATTGGAGCGAATGTTTTGGAATGGATAAGCTGCTGTGCTGGAAACATTGCATAAGCCAAGTGATGGCGAAGAATCGCCCAGTGTCAAGTCAACAGTAAGTTGGAGTTGATATTTGTCCAGCGGACATCATGTGAGTTTCCGGAGCCTAGTCTTGAAGTCTTGTTTCGTACTCATGTGAGAGTTTTGGATAGTTTCAAAATACGATAAAATCACTCTCACGACACATCAGCAAACCAAACTTCCGTTCCGTTTCGTTACCAACCCCGGAAACTGAAAATTACTGTACGAAAACATCAATACCATAGCTAACAGGAAGTCATTGTGGCGAATCTTGCGGATATCTCAACCAGCGCCACCGCTTCCCATGGCGAACTTCTCATCACTTTGTTTTGTGACCTCGGCTGCCTCACTCAGTTCCGTTATAGGCCCAGTATTTTCAATAATGACCCCTCGCATCGCCTTGATGCTAATCTGGTGAGGGTGGCCTGCATACATACATATCCTCCACGGAAATCACAACGTGAAGCAAGAAGCAATGTTCTCGAATAGCGAAAAATGCAATTATATGTAGACAGGCCCCAAGAATAAGTGGAGCAAGACGAAATCCGACAAACGGTCTGGAAATAAAAATCAATCACGTCCCATTCATACCTCTACTGTAGGTTGTCCCGTCCGTCGTCGGAGTCGTTTTATTTCCTCTGAATTCGACCGTTGTGCATTGTTGGCTGGTTTGACACATGACCGAACGGAATGGATGTCGTTCCAGAGGCCGTGAGAGGCAGACAGGCAGGAAGGCGACAAGAAACATCCAATAAAAGCATCATGTCAGTGAGAGGAAATGTGAGATTAATGAAATAATAATGAAAAAAAAGAGCTCAAGTGAATGAAGATTAAGGCAGAGGTAGTCGAACTAAGGCAAGAGCGAATAAGCAGCGAAAGGTACCAAAACTCGAACATCGAGAATTAGTTATTCTGACTGGTTCTACGATCAGGGTTTTTCTTTCTTTCTGCTCTTTTTTTTTTTTGATAATCAGTCACGCAGGTAGGAACGACGACGAGATTGGATGTAGGCGTTGAGAATTGATCGTGTTCGAATTCGGCGACGAAAGCGGATACGCTTTATTTACATCCCGTTGTGGTACATTTGCTATGGCCTCACTGTTCATGGGCGACAGGAATCACAGAATCGGTTTCATTTACGGCGAGAAGCTGGAAGGCTTTGTGAACAGGTAAAAAAACGGAACACGTGATGGTTGAGTCTTAAAACAAGCAAGCCGGAACATGACTACCTTCTTTGCAAAGTCCGGGTGTTTCTTGAGGTGAGTCTATGCTATTTAATGCAATTAAATGCATTCAAATGATATTTCAACTACTGGAATTGAATCGACCATCCGCTGAAAGGACATTTAGTCGAATGGACAGGTCGACATTATATCTTGTTAAAAGGACATTTCTTCGAAATTTCAGGGCAGTTCCGGTTTTATCAAAAGAATGCACTATGGTACGAATTACCAAATTTCGCAACAAAACTCGATAAGTCGAAAACTATTAGCTTTAAACAAATGATGCCTTCAAACAAATTTATCTAAAAAATAACATCTACCTTTTGGTCTAGGTGGTGACTAGGGGGGTCCTTTAATCTTGATAATAACAATTCTAATTTTTTTTCTTATGATTTATATAAATTTTTGCTCATACTCAATTGTACGACAGGTAGTTTAATTTTAATGAAACTTTGCTGAAGAAATTTAACTAATCATCGTATCGTTTTATAACAGTTGCTCTATCTTTCCTTGGGTTGGATTAAAAAAAAAAACAGTTTTATGCTATAATGTGTTAATTCAAATTTGAGACAGTGGGAATTAGATTGTAAACACACAACACACACACACACACACACACACACACATAATGTGTTGATTTAAATTTGAATTTGCAAACTTTTAAGGGATGACTTTTAGGACTTACATTTTGAAGATATTTTCTAGTTATTGTATAAAAAAGGTGTAGAGGCTTGTGTGTTAAAAAAGTACATTTTTTTATGACATCTTACAACCTTATTCACAAATATTTATAACAAGGAACACGTAACCTTAAAATTAAAACTTCCATCTACAACATAACGACTGTTCCAGAAAATATAAGCACACCTTATTTTAACGGTCACTCTGAATATATTGAAATATTTCCACATGTTTTGGCTGCGCCCTTTTTTTTTGCACATTTCTGAATGGCACAGCATCAAAAAAGGGCCCAGTTTTGTGTTACATATCAAAATGCGCGGTCTTACTCTGGAACAACGAAAAAGTATCGTGTACAAATGGTGCACTGTGATCGGACTCTCCTTGAGAAAATTGGCCAAGGAAAAGGGTGTAAGCGTCGGAGCGGTACGATCTGCAATTTTAAAATATAGAGAACAGTGTGTTAGTCCGGATATCGATAAAAAGATCAGGGATGCCTACAATCAGTAGCAAAAAAAACCGAGCAAAATTTTCTTCCAAAAAACGCGTTGTTCAACCTTCTGCAACTTTGTCAATTATCAATATATTTGGCTGAAATGTTGACAACGTTATAATTAATGCTTCGACCACATGTGACCAAAATTTTATATTAGTAAAATTTATTAATTTGAAGTTATCATAACATAAGTGAAAAAAGTCATTTTGGACATACCAATTTAAAAAACCCGTATTTCTGTGAAAAATTTAGATAGCATATTAAAAATTTCTCCATGACTTGAAAAAATACAGAAATTAATGTGGACAAAATTTGAACTGTTTTCATCAAGCGGTTTGGACTACAGCTGGCGTCAAAGTTGAGTCTCCAACATGAGTATTTTCCTTGTTCACCCAATTATAACCATGCTGAAATATCGGTGCAAAAAAAAAGCCGAAGCGTTGTCATCATTCAGGTTTGGGCCGAATTAATAAGATGAATTCGCCTCGGCTTTGTATTTGCACCGATAGTTCAGCGTGGTCGATATTGGGTGAACAAGGAAAATACTCTTGTTGGAGCCTCAACTTTGACGCCAGCTTTAATCCAAACCACTTAATGGAAATAATTCAAATTTTGTCCACATAAATTTCTGTATTTTTTTAAATCATGGAGAAATTTTAAATATGCTTAATTTTTCACAGAAATACGGTTTTTTGAAATTGGTATGTCCAAAATGACTTTTTTCACATATGTTATGATAACTTCAAATTTATAATTTTTATCAACATAAAATTTTGGTCACATGAGGTCAAAACATTAGTTATAATGTTGTCAAAATTTCAGCCAAATATATATATAATTGACAAAGTTACAGAAGGTTGAACAACGCGTTTATTGGAGAAAATTTTGCTCGGAATTTTTTTGCTACTGAGTGTATAAGCGAAAACCGGTGACTTCCGTTCGAGATGTTGCAAAAAAACTAGGGACCTCGTCGAGTAATGTCATGCGTGCCATCCCCTATCGAAGAAGACATCCCCAAAACGGAGAAGGCAATTTTTACCAAAAAAGTCCGTACATCCCAACGGAGACGATGAACACTCAGAAATACGTTAAGGATGATCAGGCAGCACGAAGGTCAAGTAGCATTTTGGCCTGATTTGGCGTCATGTACGCAAAGGACACATTAGAATGGTACAAAAGTCAAAATGTATGTTTCGTGCCAAAAGACATGAATCCGCCGAACTCCCCGGAGGCACGGTCAATCGAGACTTTTTGGCCATTAACCAAACCAAAGCAAAGCTTCGAAAATTCATAAAACCAGCGGACGACATCCAAGTTTTTAAAAAGATTGGCCAAAAGTCGTCAAATGGTGGGTAGTATCACTGTGCAGAAGCTAATGGGTCATGTTTGAGGAAAAGTTAGGAGTCTTGGCGATGATTAAATATTTTGATGAAACGAGAGTAAAATATCATATAAAACACAAATACAAATATGATTTGCCAAATAAAATAATTAAAACTAAAAAAACATGACTTTTTTGTTATTTTGAAATGTGCTTATACTTTCTGGAACAGTCTATGTATGCAAAATTGTTTGTCCCCTTCTGTATCCTTCTGGAGAAAAACCTTTTTGAAAAATTGATAGTTTTGCATTTTTTTCACTATCGATCGGCAGCATCAACAATTATCATCAGAGAGTATAACCACATGGGTTTTTAATGACAATGTTTATTTTTTTTAATTAATACATCTCCGTTCACATATTTATTATATTATATTTATATTTATATCACCTATGATCACTTATAATCGGATTCTGCCTTTCAATCATGTCCTACGCTCAATTTCAACTACTTATATTCAATTTCACAACCTGACGATGTTTGAAATATCCCAGCATGTTTATTTTACAATATTTTACATGATTTATAATTTATATGTGGAGCTCCATTTATGTGCAAGATATTTAACAGAAATTCAAGCTATTTTTTTGAGCTGTGTAGCAGAAATTGCTGTCCACTCCTAGGGTTGCATGTTGATAAGAATGGTATTTTCAATTTTCAAACATTATAATTGATAACGTGCTTACAAAAAACATAATGCGTTAAATGTTATTACATCACAGAGAACAGACGTTCATCTTCGATCAGGTACTTGTGTAAAACTTTAAACCGACATTTCAAATATATGTCGTTATGCTCCTGGTAGGCGGCGCTGCAGTTGGGCGATAACTGTCAAGTCAATGTTTACCAATAAAAAGCCTAGCACATAAAACTGAAAATTTTGGTTTGTTTTTCTCCGCACTTGCTTTTTATACCTGCTGCCCATATTAACTTTTACACACGTTTTTCAAGAAAAGGTATATGGACATCAATGTGTGTTCTCTGTGATTACATATACCACAGACAAACTGACATAACAAACTGAATGTTTTGCACTACAAATCATCATCAATAACACACTTGCGCCATCTGTTGAGCACACCGTGATGGGTAACAAAACTGTAAGAAACGTGTGCTATTGTCAAACGTAAGAGAATTAAGGTAAATATAATGATTTTATTAGATAAATGTACATATGATGTATAAAATAAAATGTAAGTTAACAAATGTAAAAGTATTGCCACATGCGGTGTAGATAGTTCATTCTATTACGTTTGACAATAGCACGCTATCGCCCGTCTGTTCAGTTTCATCACCCATCACAGTGATGACAAATGGCGCAAGTGTTTTAGAGACGATTTGAAGTGCAAAACATTCAATGTCTTATGTCTGTTTGTCTTTGATATATGTTAATAAATAAATGAAGATAGGTTAATATAAAATGTAAACATTGTCGTGAAAAACACATACTGCTGATCGAAAATTTTGCCGAAAAAATGCAAAATTATCAACATTTCATATGGAGTTTTCTCCAGAAGGGGACAGAAGGGGACAAATGATTTTGCATAGATGTTGTTGATGGAAGTTTGTATTTTCTGATCACGTGTTCCATGTTTGCAAATATTTGCAAATGAGGGAGAAAGGTATCATGAAAAAAAAAGTATTTTTTTAACACATAAACCTCTTAATTTTTTTTTATAAAATAACAAGCAAATATCTTGTGTTTTCTTAACATGACCTAAAATTCATCTTAACAACGTTTGCAAATGCAAAATGAAAAGAAAAAATTGGTCATTACCTTTTTTAGTGCTTTCCTAAGAAAAGTTAAAAATTTTGTTTTAAAACGATGCGTAGATGGAATAGAAGTTAAATTTCTGCAGCAGAGTATTATTAAATTAAATAATCTACAATTTTGTAAATGAATAGAATAAAAATGAATTTTTTTTAAACATGAAAGGACCACTATAGTCAACACCCATACCAAAAGATAGATCTTATTTTTAAGGAAAATCTTCTGATGACAGTATGTGCTTTAGACAGTTTTGGTTTAATTCAGTTGATGATTTTTAAGTTATTGCCACAAAATTTCACCATTCGTACCATAGTAAACGTTTCTGGAAACAATTCCATGGTGAATCCCGATTCAAAAAAAAAAATTAGGCACATTCAAGTGATCATAACTCAAGAATTAAACAACATACACGGTTGATCAAAACGTCAAACATTTATTATTCAGCTTTTAAACGATATTCAACAAGTTATAACATTTTACTGTTTAGAACGAACTGTCGCACTTTACTTGTTATCGATGCAATCATGATCTGCACAGTCGTTAGTGACACGTACTGGCGAAAATATTCTACTTTAAACGCATTTGTTGTGCATTTGTCACTTCTTTATCGCATCCAAGAAGTTTTCGCTTGACAATTGCCCAATATATTCCGATCTGTCTGAGCTCAGGGCAATTCGGAGGTTTAATCTCTTTGGCGTCGAAATTATCATTTTTTGTAGCATACCATTCTAGTACCTCCTTAGAGTAGTGGCAGCTGGCTTGATCCGGCCAAAACATAACGATGGTCTTGTGTTGCCGAATGAAGGGTAAAATCTGCTTTTACAGACACTCTTTAATGTGAACCTTCGACGTCATTGTGTGAGAAGTGATGAAAACCTTGGTTTAAAGGCTACAACTGCAGATTCCTTGCCAAATTATCGATTGCCGAGCAAACTTATCCGCACGACCAGTTGCCGGTAAAATTTTCGTCCGGGGATTTGTTTATAATCCATTTTGGCATATGTTTCGTCATCCATTAAAATATAGCCATCAAATTTCGTTCAAACTCGTTCGTATAGTAATCGAACTCGCTTTTTGGCCACTAAATTTTGTTTCAGGGAACGATTTGGATGTTACCTGGCACAAAAAGACGCATATCCTTTTCTTGAAAGGATGTTACGCAAGGTGGAAAAGTTGGAATCGGATTTCTTTGCCTAATCACGTATAGAGACACTAAGTTGCCTTTCACTTACCTCAATACGTTTTACCTCAGCTCTTTGTCCCTAGTGGCCCTTTTATGATAGATGCACTGTATCCACACTATGAGTATCCTGGTAACGTTTGATTACAAGACACACCGTTGACTTTAGGTATTTCAATACTTTTCCTATTTTTGAGGCAGATCACGAAGGATTTTCTAGATGTTTGTGCACAATTATTTTTTTCTTCTCAAGTTCCATGATCCGTAATATTGAGATTCGTCGATCAATCGAAAACAACCACCAGGGACGCGGTGGTGTAATAAACCGTGCGTCCAGATTTACTTTGAATCGAGCTTTAAATGAACAATTTTCTCGAAATGGTCGCCTGCTGCGAAATGTTGAGACCCGCGCATTAGCTTTTTTAGTATAATTCATTAGTTCATTAGTTTTTTAGTATAGTTCAACGCAAAAAATAGAAAACAGAAAAAGAAAAATGTCATCGACATTTCGAAAACGTTTGGAAATGGCATGAGATTATATGTGTTAGCTTGATTTAAAACGAACTTATTTGGTAATCTATGTTAATAAATTGTTAGTATTCATTCTTATAATTCAATTGCATATAACAAATATCATTAATATGCAGTAATTAGCTTGCGATCAATGAGAATCTTTGCGACGTAAATCATTGACGTGAACCATTGACTGGTGAAAGCAGAAATGTTTCGTAGCCTATAAAAACAGGACGAAAATGTCATGACATTTTCCCCCATCACCTGTGTGTGTGCTCAACTTGGTCATAATGAAAAATGTTAAATAAACATGAAAAAAACATAAAAACAGTACATTTACCACAGTTACAGTCCAGGGCATAAATTTCCATACTAAAGCCTGTCCACGGTACACTTCGGACACTTCTCCTTCAGTGTAGATATCTTATTTTTTCACAGATCGCTGAGCCGTTTCACTTATATGACAGCTGAACCTCTCCGCTTGGTTTCGTGCTACGACATGTTTACATTCTTTTTCCATTCAATAAAATGGCGTTGAATCAAGTGGAAGTGCGCAAACGCATTTTGTACGAACGGCAGCAAAATCCTTATTTATCGCTACGCAATCTTGCCAAAAAACTAAAACTACCGAAAAGTATCGTGTTTTGTGTTTGCAAATCATTTGACTAGCGCTTGACTGTGGATCGAAAGGTAGGAAGTGGAGCAAATTGAAAAGTATGCTCCCGTCAAATGGACAAGAAGTTGGTAACCATTATTGAGAAAAATCTCTATTTTTCTGTGGACAATGTGACTAGCAAAGTTTCCTATACTGGATGTTATTTCAAAATTTGGAAAAACAAGAGCGTTACGCAAAAGTGAAAGGTTTTTGAACGCTAATAACTCTCGTTTGACTGAACAGAATGACTTCGTGTATACACCATTTGATCAGGAATACTTCAAATTGTCTTTGATAACTATTAGTAAATTGTAGAAGGAGATGTTCGCTCATCACCATGAGGCAACAAGAGTGGAGTGTAATGTTTGCTAGAACTGAAATATACGAAACACACACATATATCCAAAACCATCAACTATATTCTTTTCCTTCGAATCCAAACAGATGAGTAAGTCTGGCTGCCACCGTGTTTGAGAAAAAATGCCTGTTGTTCAATAATCTATTATGAAAAATACATTTTGTTGTGGACATCACAACTATCAATCAAAAGGGGCAGAGGGATTTTTTTTTATGGAAAACGTAATTTTGGCTAAAGACAAAATTTCATTCAGATCGGAAGGAGTAGATAGGCCAAATTGTCTCTTCTGAATCATGCGAATTTTAAAAGATATTGCATTTTTCAAATTGTCCAACTTTTTGGTGTAACCTGATCTGAAGTGTACCTTCTAGAAATATGGTAGTACTTTTAGGACAAAAACATGTTTGTTATAGCTGTTCAAAATATTTTTTCTATAGTGATGCACAATGAAAATTTGTCGGTTATCCGTTTGAAAACAAACAGTGACAAGCACGATAATGAAATCGTTGTGTATTTTTGAAGGAAAGTTGTTTGGTTTTAAGTTTTATCTGACATAATTGAAAAAAAATAAGGTCATGATTTGATTTCAATCTCATTTCTCATTGCAGACTCTTCCAACTCGGAATTGTTTGCTAGAGTAAGTTGATCACAAGTTAACACACATTTTTGGATAAGTGACGTACGTTTTGTAAACTTTAGGAGCTTTCTGCTTTCGATTTATTTATGTATGATATTTTTGTTAAACAACACTAGATATTTATAGCGACCGCATCTTTTTTTTCTTATACGAGATATTTCAGAAATGATAAAATCGAAAACAGAACTGAAGAAGACACTTACAGCGTAAGACCGCAGCAGCACCAGTGTGAGCGAGTGTGTACCTAAAAAATTAGAAGAAAGGTTAGTAATGTTCAATTAATTCCAACTAACTTTATTGCTTATCTTGGCAGATACACGTAGGTATATCGTCTACAATGTTCAAACTTCTTCAGTGTCGTGTACTTTAATAGTCGAGTATTAGTACACGACACTGAAGAAGTCTGCACATTGTAGACGAACTTCTCGTATCTTTCAAGAAAAGCAATAAATTTTGTTGGATTAATTGGAAATTACTATTTTTTCTTCTCATATTCTAGTTATGTTTTATGTTATGTTATTTAGTTATGTTGGAAGCGGGCTGAAATTTTCTTTTATTATATACGAAAGTCTTCACTATTGCGTAAGAATTTTTTTTTTACATCAGTTTAAGATGGCTGTACATAAAAAGAGACACTTAAGAAATTCGAGTTAATATTGAGCCGGATTCTTACCCTTCGTAGAATTTCCTAATGTTACCTTAGAGTCAATGTTTGTGCCCCATTTGAATGGTTCTGATCTCAAAAATGTATTGGATGGAAAAACTGGTTCCGGCAACATTGCCCCCGGGAATCTGCTACAAAGGAAGAAAGTTTTAGTTTTGGTGTGTTAACAGAAATGCATATAAAAAAATCCAGACTCATTGTCTTATCATATAAGTTCCTAATCGTACTGCAGAGACGGCGCTGCAGTCTTTCTTTGCCAAATGAAGCTCTAGATTTACCGTCTTGGGCAAAATTGTTTGGAATATAAATTGAAGTCATTTGACGTTATCAGATTAGTTCCAGATCATGCCACAGAGATGGCGCTGCAGTATATCTTTGCCAAATGAGGCTCCAGATAGTTGCCGTCTTCAGCAAAGTTGTTGAGAATGTAAAATGAAGACACTATAATTATCACATTAGTTCCCGCTCATACTACAGATAAACTGAAGCGCCACCTGTGAGGCATGTTCTAGAACTAATAATATAATGTCAAAAGACGACAAATTACATTCTAAAACACTTTGCCAAAGACGACCACTCTCTAGCGCTAAATTTGGAAACGACAGACTGCTGTGCGCCATCTCTGCGGTAAGATCTGAAACTAATATGATAGTGTCAAAAGACGACAAATGACATACTGAGAAACTTTGTCAAATACGGCAACTCCCACCAGCTGGTCTGGAATGTTTTGTATGCATTTCTGTTCACACATCGAAATCAAAACCTCATATCCATCCGAGGCAGCGCCTTGATGATGATGATTAACAATTTCGGTCTGAACGCAATGCAATATGAGATCGCGAAGCTCGTTAGAAGCATAACACGCTCTGTTTAATTGTCTTGGATTGTCTTAGTTGGAGCCCAAACTACATGCAAAAAACCAACGCAACCACAAAACAAAAACTCCAAACACGAGGCGTAAATCAGACCCGCATTTGCAGCATCGCCAGGGAAAAATCTCTACCCAAATGTACAAGCCTCAGAGCCAACAACAAATAAATTAGAGGAAATGAAGAACGGTAACACAGAGGCGGTGTGGAAGCAGAAAATCATACCGAATGGATGGAGGAATTAGACGAGAACAGAACCAGAAGGGAAATAAAAAAAAAATCTCAGTTCTCCAGAACCAAACAGAGCAGATTAAAGCCCGTTTTCTTTGCTTTCTTCTTAGCCCGTTCGGTCGCCACTGCACACAAGGCGTGCTTCGTCGGAGGCTTCCAGTCAGTGTGCTTCCCCGACAAAGAGATATGGAAATGGGAAGGTGCGGAGGGTGGCTGGCTGGAGGCACCAAGGGGCAAGAGTCTAATAAAATAACTACGATTTCCGGTCAATTTATTTCAATACGGCAGCAGCAGCAGCAGCAGCAGAAGCAACCGTAGAAGTAGGTATGTACTCCAAGTGAGTCAGTCGAAGCCGTAGAAGCAGTTGTGATTTTCTACAGCATGATCGTCTTCTTGCTGCTGTTCTTCGTTCTGACCGGAGATTAATTAACTCGGTCGAGTTTGACTGCGGCGGCTGTAATTGGTTTGAAGCTGTTGATGGAGCCAGAGATTGTTATCGTGCGTAAATTTGGGCAATTTCGAGATAGATTCAGAATTCACGATAATTCGTATGAAATGATGGGATATTTCTCTATCTATGATCATGTGTGTTCTGGCATAAGGAAAAATCTCTCGCCAGCATTTAATTTGCCCCGGTTTTGTGAAAAAAAAATGAACCTCAACGAGTAGTGCAATTTGAAATTTGGCTATAGAGTGTTCCTTAAGATGTGTGGAAAAATGAACATAAGCTCTTACGCCAGACTACTTTTAGTTGGTAGACTAAGAAATCCTCTGAGTTTGAACAGAAATATATTGCATGATTCAAATGTTGAATAACTACTTTTCAAAATCTGTTTGACCGTATACTTTTAAGAGGAACTATTTTCTATGCAAAACCATTTGCTAAATTGTTTCCTGTCATTTTTGACTTTTAACTTGTCACAATTCGCTGTTATTACGTGCTCTCAATCTAGTGTTCTGGATATTTCCGTTCGCAACCAAGTTGGTGTTGTGTCAATTCCAGTCGAAGGGATTTTCTGAAACAAACAATCTCTGATCACGTCATTCTTCGGAAGGGAAGTAAAGTCGTTGGTTCCAACCTACGTGCTGATGGATATGTAGGGTCCAGGTAATCTTCCTGGCGTGATGATCCAGCCTAAGGTTGAAAATCACGTATATAGGAACTGAAAAAACAACAAATAAAACTCATTTCAATAGAATCGTGGATAGTGTGTGCTGTTTTGTTGAATACCTGTAACAATTTAATAAAAAGTAAGATTAGTATTTTCCGTTTGATCCCAACTAACTCTATTGCTTATTTTGACAGATACGTGTATTTCATCTACAACATGCAGACTTCTTCAGTTTCTTGTACTAAATGTCTTGTACTATCAGTCGAGTATTAGTACAAGACACTTAAGAATTCTGCACATTGTAGACGAAATACGCGTATCTGTCAAGATAAGCAATAAAGTTAGTTGGAATTAAATAGAAAATACAATACTTTCTTCTAATTTTCTAGTTTCATTTCAATAGGATTATTGTATAGAACATACTGAAAACAAAGCGTTCCCAAGAAAACTCCGATTTTGTTTTTCATGAGATATTTGACATGTGGTCAAATGTGCATTTATCTGCCTCCCCTGTCCAAGACAGTTAAGCGGAAAATGATTGACTACAAAACAAATTATCTGCAACTTCGTTTTCCATTTCACCATCTTCAACAGTGTCCTTTCTCAGTCACAAAACATAAGTTCAACCGTTGTCAATGTAAGTATTTTTTGCTGTGCTTCTCAGAATTTTTCGGGTAGCATTTTCTTAATCTTCGTTGTCCTTATATGTACTTCTTATAACTTAAATGTCATTTGTTTGGATATGAATACTTGTATGATTCGTTATTTGGCAATACATTTTCAATATTTTATTTATTTTTTATTTTCAGCACTCAGCATTCACAAATCCTTTTTAATTTGTATTTTACATTTTCATTGTGTATTTCAGTCATTACTATTAATTTTGTATTAGTTTTGCGAACGCTATTTTCTCATAAAATATATTTCAAAAGGGTTCATGGTATACTTACTTTGTCCAAACTATTTGTAAATGGTTGAAATTTCCGAAATTGGTTTTGGATGGAAATTTCATTTACTTTTAATGACTTTTTCGTATTTTAACATGTTCTAGAACTTTTCCTCTATCGTTCTAGAGTTGTGCACAGCAACAATTTAGGACGTTATTGTCCAATTTCTTTTGTACTGTTCCACCGTATTAGCTGGCTAAACATGTTTACGAAGATACCTCTTGACTAGAGATCAAAATCGACGGATTTTGAGCCGATTTGGGGGAATCATGTGCATAGGTACAATTATCACGTTTTCCGGTGTGTACCAGTCCATGGTCAACTTAGACCCGGGCCAGATTATTACAGGCAGTCATGTTGACCAAACAGGTATTTTTTGACGTAAATATCTGCATTTATTGCTTCATTTACGATACCGCAAGTGCAAATTGCCCGACAGACCATCGACTTTTTTGCAAATTTGTCAGTGAAAACTTAGATGTCCGCCTTGCCAACATGTTCATCTTCATCATGAATCGTATAATATGGGGATCCTGGCAATCCTTTAGAGTCCAAGCTCGAATGCGTTTCGTCATCCACCATGATGCAGTACAATATTCTTGGTGAAAACTGTGTCATATAGTTTCTGCGCCCGTGATTTCACACTGCACAGTGATTCCAAGGCGGAAAAAAGTCAAAACAACAAATTCCTCTTTTTTCAAAAAAAATATTTGTCTAATTTTGTATACTATTTGAAAATTTTTTTTTCCAAAATTTAATGAAGATTGGATAAACATTGTGCTCCCTAAAATTTTTCAAAGTGTGGGTCCTACATAGTCGTGGTTTTTTACTCCCATACAACTTCAACTAAGTTTTCAAATGTGAGCACACATGCGCACATACACCACGATCGGCTTATTTTGAAGATTTTTTTTACCAGCTCTACGAAAATTTAGGTTTTATCTTGCGCAAACTTGCAAAAATGCGGTTCTGGGAGGCAAGAGTCCTGGAATGTCTATGAAACCCTTGAAATTGGTAAATACATACATCTCATACTATATTACCACGGTCTTACCCTTTCTTACAAGGAAGTTAAATCTTGGAAATCCGGCTTTTAATCCAAAGCCTGGAGTACCGAGTGTTTTAAACAACGAACTCAGCTCAATGAACTGAATGTCTGTGTGTGTAAGTGTGTATGTATTGTATGTGTGTTACGAAACTAGCAACTCCCAAGCAACTACTGAACGGACTTGAAAGAAACAACCACCAAATGGAAGGTACTGTAGTCCCATATGTTGCTTTTGAATTTCAGGAATCGGTTCACGAGTTCCGGAAAGTCCCCCGAAGAAGCGGCCAATTCTAATTCGGCCTAAAACCAAAACTCATCATGCGGCACCTCAAATTACATGAGAATTGAAAAACAAATCCTATGGTCATGATATCAAATGTCCAGAACTACATTGGCCACACTGGGTTGATGTTTCGGCTACTTCCGGGAAAATGGCTAGATTCAGATTTGGATCAAAACCCATCTGACACATCAAATAACATGAGAACTCAAAAATAAGTGCGATGGTGATGATTCCAGGACCCTAATGACCACATCCGGGTTGTTATTCCTCGTGCTCACAGGAAAGTTGTTCCTGTTGGCTGCGCCGTAGAAAGCATGCGGATGCAGTTTTGTTTTCGTTTATCTTCTAGAAGTTGATGTAGAAGGAGATGTTCGCTCATCACCATGAGGCACCAAGAGTGAACAACAATGTTTTTGGCTAGAATGAAAGATGTGAAGAGAAAGTGTTGAAAGGTCCGTCAGAGTGCGGCAGGTAGGAAAATTAACAGATGTTTTTGAAAATTGAGCGAAAGGGCATGTATCCAATGGTACTCGAACCATGGACGTCAATCTTTGCCTTCGCTTTTCAAAAAAATCTGTTAATTCTCCTACCTGCCGCACTCTGATGGACCTTTCAACACTTTCTCTTCACATCTTTCATTCTAGCCAAAAACATTGTTGTTCACTCTTGGTGCCTCATGGTGATGAGCGAACATCTCCTTCTACATCATAATCGTTACTCCTCGCACGGAGAATACATAACATAACAATTAATGTATGTAAACCCATAAATGGTGGTAACCATTAATTAAACTGGTGGGGACCAGTATCGCATCGCTTCACGATGTTTCTCTCCGAGGTCTCTACGTTGGAGACGACGAGAAAAACTTTAGTGATCGTCAGTCGGTGCGAATCAAAACAAACCCAAAAAAGGAGAGAGTTCCTCTCCCATGTGCGCATCAGTAAACAGAGTGCACACAATAGATCGCTAAGAATAAACTATACAAGCCACAGTGGTACATGAGCGTCTTTCCATGCGTCAATTTTTGCCTGTTGAAGTGGCGGACTTGTTTCGTCGCTACAACCTACCCCGCAGTGGGATGTTAGGCAAAGATTGACGTCCATGGTTCGAGTACCATTGGATACATGCCCTTTCGCTCAATTTTCAAAAAACATCCATTAAATTTTCCAACCTGCCGCACTCTGACGGAACTTTCACTTTCTCTTTACATCTTTCATTCTAACCAAAAAAACATTAATTGTTATGTTATTTATTCTCCGTGCGAGGAGTAACGATAATGATGTAGAAGGAGATGTTCGCTCATAATCAAGACTTTTTTTTATATAAATAAGAATTTCTAAAACTATAACTCAATATTTTTCATATACTTTCATCATATAAAAAATTAAATTCGGTAAAAAGTAATAATTCTTTGAAAAATATATATGTTCTTAATACCGTTATTTGTACCACCCTATTTTAAAATGGAACACCAAAGTGACAAAATCAAAATGTCGAGTCATATATCTTTCAAAAAGAGACAAACCTACCTATTATTCCAGAATTCTAAGATCCATTTCATCTTTTTGGTTTCGAGTTACTGAATTATCAAATTGAATGTTCCGGAACTTCCGAAAGACCATAACACGGCCACTTACTGCCGCACATTGTTCTCCACATCGCTTTGCTACTTACAGTTTATGTACAAGCGGTTTTAAAAAGAACTGTAATGCTTTAGGACGAGACTAATGAATTTATCTTTTTATCAGATGTTCCGGATACTCCAGGAGGCCATAAAATGCCCATATCTTGAATGTGTGGCCTAATACGACAATTTAGATAACATATTTGAAATCAGCAATACAAAATTACTTGGAAACACATAACTTAGCTATGGAAGCTCCATTTTTAGAGTTTTTTCCGCCTTTTGTATGGAATGGAATCACTGTGCGCTGGTTACTTGTGACCAGTGCTGTAAAAAGTCATTTCTTACAGTTGGATAAATTCACTGATTACTTGGTTCAACAGCTGAATTTATGAATATGGTGGACGATAAAATGGTAACTCTTGACAAGCTCTACAACTTTGTCGAACAGTGCATTTGTATTCACTTTTATATTCATATGAAACTCAATGATAAATATCATTTGAATATTCATTGCTATTGTGAAAATCAGCTTCTGCAACGAGTTGATGGCATACTAAGCGCATTGAGTCGACATGACTATTTATAGCAGTGCTTGTGATTTATTTTTGGCTGCTTCTGCTTCTTTTACTTACTCAGCTTCAGGCAGGTTCACAAAGAAATACGCTTTCCCGAACGTCCGGATCGCAATACGGCCCACTTTCACACCAACGTTTTCCAGTTTCGCTAACTTTCTTAGTGATAATCTTGGAATGGCGCTCCACTTGTGCACGATGGCACAGCGTTTTTCAACGAAAATCTTTCCCATTTCTCGAAATGTGCTTGAAACTTTGCTGTGAGTTGTGTTCGGTTTGATATTTGGGTGTAAACATGGTGTAAACAGGTGTGAGATGGAACCGACGGACAATCAGTATAAAAATTAGAAAAGTGTGCCCTTATTTTCTGGGACATTCTTTAGTCGAACTACTGTCAGCATCTTCTGCTTATATGAAACTAGTAGTAAACAACATGTTCGGCCCAATAAAGTGAACTATTTTATTGATTCCTTTTGTTTGTACTCTTGCTAATAGGATAAACTTAAAGTTCAGTTCAGTCACCTTTATCATTGAAGATTGCGTTGAGTCATTTCAGGAAAACATTACAAGAGGCACGCATGTCTTGTTCAGAAATCTCATTCCATATTTTCTGCAAAGTTGCTTTGAATTTCTCAGCTCCCTAAGCCGTGATCACTGCATAGATTCTATCATTCTGAGGAATTAGACTCTGTTGTAATAAAATTTTTGTTTCTTATTTGATAAAAAAAAATCAACGAATCACCGTGTCAGTGAAGGTGTTCCTGACATCTGTTTTTATTTGCTTTCGTTAAAGTCCGTTAATTTCACATTTTCTTTTTGAATTCTCTGTATCTCAATCCCTCTTTAAGTGCATTTCTGATGGTCTTACGGGATATGTTGAGATATTACTTTTTATATTATTTTTTAGAGTTCGTTCACGTATAGGTTTCACCAACTTTGTAATTTTTTTTATTGCTTTCGATTGTAGCTGACTACCCGAGCAAAGGATTATACCAAATTGATAACAATTTCTAATACCAGGTTATCATTTTTTTATCACTGAATATGTGGCTGAATAAACAGCCAAAGTAACAGAATGAATAACAAAAAAATACTCGTTGAATATCATAATAATAATTTATTTTGTTCACTGCGAACAACATGATATCACACACAGAAAAAAAATAATTAATTTTAACAAGTGCGTAAAATTTCCCCTCGTGTAATTCCAAGCCAAAGGAGCGTAAACAACGATATTGTTTGCAATCTTTCATACAACAGGCTCGATTCAGGCGTTAACTGGCTTAAATTTACATAAAATATCCCATTATATTCTGCCAAATCTAGCATTCCCTTTATGTGCATTAGATAACGCTGAAAATTCAGTGTTTCTTTTTATCTGTGCATACTGTATTGTAAGCAAATTTATTGAAATAGTTTCAAATTATGTTATCAATTTTAAATCAAATTCTCATGCTAATAACTGAAAAAATTGGAACGGAAATCAAAACGATAACTGGGATAGCAGAATTTGTTACTTATATGATATCAGCTTGTTATTTTCCTTTGCTAGCGTATAACGTATCTAAAATGGTGTATGTTTATGGTATGGAGGCAAACCGGTGTATGTGTTAGATTTCTCAAAAAAAGAGTGAAAGTGAATGAAAGAAGGATTTCTACTTCTTTTAATATTATTTAACCATGATAGAACAATCACGTGGAATTAAACTTGACGTACGGTTACATAGGATTTCATGAAAGCATCCGAAGCTTCTACCTCATTTTTCTCAATTTCTATCAAATTTTATATACGTGTATTTGAAAATTTTTGCTTGATATGTATAAATGCAAATAAAAATTTAATTTTTATTCAGTTTATGAAATATCACTTTAGTATGTATTTTAATAACAAGCTCTAGACGATTAAAATTAACTATTTTAACACCAAGCTAAAACTATGATTGAAATTACTAGTAATTGAACATGATCAACGTCATCTTGTTCTCAAAATCGGGATGCAAGCTCATCTTACAAGCTGGTCTTCTCGAAACGAAACGTTTACTCTGCTGTAGATATAAATTATTCGTCTATAGTATCACGGATTTCCAATGCTTTGATGCACCGCTTAAGTTGCTCCATTTTAGTCGAAAGTTTTTTGCACAGTCCCCTCATATTCGTAGAATATTCTACGAATAAAGACAACCTCATCATGATAACCGTCAATTATTTGATTTAGATGACCAAAGCATCCATATCAAAAACTGATCTCCAAATCACAACACAACCGAGCAGAATGTTCATTTATTTTATTCCATGGCAATTATAAGTGTGACGTCATAGAGGAAAAATTAAAGAGGTGACAAATGAACTCCGACAGACCTGTCCCGTCCATGGCGTGTGAAAGCCTCACCGCGGTGCACCCTGGAAACGTTAAGCTCCCCATACGGCGCGGGATCCGGCAAGAGATCGTAAGCGGTCGTGACATGGGGAACAGGGACGACCCTGGGGTAGTGCCGCACTCCCAGACATCCTAATCCCGGTCCAGGCCATAGCTTTCTCGAGCGGAGGAGAGACCATACGACGCGAGGTTCGACAGGTACCTTTAGTGCTCGAGCAGAGTGATCGCGACCAGCGAGGGACGTCCCGAATCCTGAAGCCGTTTTTCGCATGATTCAGCTTGAAATTTTCGTTCTACCGGGTTGTTATTTATCTGTTTGCATCTAGAGCAATGTGTTTAGCTCAGAGGTTTAATGTTCCTTATTTTGATCTAAAATTATAAGATCAACATTTTCAAATCGGGCTAAATCTTGGTTCCTACTCGTATGCGCATAGGCATCCACATCATATTAATCCATCAATCTTTGATATTTTTTTCGAATGACAGGTAACTTGCACCAAACCTTAGTTAGGTTAGTCTAGTCATGTTATGGTTCTAGGCGTTGCCTCCAGCGAAGAAGATGTAATGCCCCCGTATTTGTTTGATCAATGACTAAAGGTAATGCTTGAATGTTTTGCAGAATATTTTTGTACCATGGATGAAGTAGGTCTGGCCGTCATTTCATCATTCAACAAGACGGAACACCTACTCATAATGCTACGAATACCCACAAATGGCTTTCTGAAAATGTGCCGGAGTTTTGAGAGAAAGAAATTTGCCCCCCCTACCCGAGCAGGAGTGAACAACATATGAATACCTCATTTTGATTTTGATAACTGGTCTTGGTATGAAAGAGCTCAGATTAAGAGGTAAAATACCTAAGCAAAATACCTAAGAATTGCAAGCAAAATATCTCTCAAATACCAAGACTTGTTATTTCGGATACCTGGGAATACCTTAGAGGTACTATTTTGGTATTGTCTTACCTCAATTTCGTATTCGTATTACATTGTGGGAACAGTTTCATGGTGTTATCCTCACGTATTTTACCTCTTAATCTGAGCTCCTGAATACCAAGTCCAGTTATTAAGTTATTCGGTCCTGCTCGGGTAGTAGTCCCGATATCAATCCTCGTGGGATATCAGTATTACCCCTCTCATCCCATTCAGGTCACTCACAACTAAAATCAAAGTGGTGATGACTCCTATGGATCAGAACATGGTTAAACGTGCATGCGGTAGTTTCCGGAAGCGTATAACTATCGTCCTCAAAGGAGTAGGGAGGGTGATTTTTATGAATGAAAAAAATTCCTATTCCCATATGAAACGAACGTTAATAAACCACAACCAAACTAACTGGTGTATTTTTTCTAATAAATGCCATTTATTGCAAAAGTTTGTCAGGCACCCTGATAGGACTTCTGATCCCACTTAAACCCGAGGGGCACGCAGAGGAGTGCATCGTACTCAAAATACTGTTGGATTCAGTATTTTGAGTACGATCTCGTACTAATAACTAGACTAAACTTCAGTACGAAACACTGAAGAAGTCTGCACATTGTAGATGAAATACGCGTATCTTTCAAGATAAGCAAAGGTAGTTATGGAAAATACTAATTTTTCTTCTCATTTCTAGTTACAGGTATTCCAGTAAACAGCTCAAACCCGCTAGGATTAAAAAAAAAGCCGTACAAAGACTGCATTTAGTAATGAAACCATCGAATGGGACCTAATTGAATCCATTAATAGACCCAATTTGGTGCTTATAGACCGACATTAAATCCATATCCCTTGAAAGTTTCTGACATTATAGAAAGGATTGTGTAACTTTTCGTGATACATTATACCAAATGTCTTTTCAAACTTATCATTGCAAGTATATAACTAATTGAATCTCGCTTACAGAAATGTGATCAATGGTTGCATAATAGGCTGAGTTAAGGGACACTTACCCCATGTACTTGATGATACTAAAAGTGCCTACTTGTAATCAAAGCGTATTGAATGGTTATCACTCAGTACTTTAGGGTATTCAAAATACTAGACTGTGATAATTATAAACTTAACTGTACTCAGAGTCTTAAAATGCAATCAAACCGTATATATTGATACTCAAGGTATTCAAACGTATTTTGAGTATTGTTTGAGTATTTTAGTGTACTTCGAAACAAAGCATTATAAACTGTATTAAAAGTAATCAATCTGTACCTCATGGTACTAAAACGTAACGAAATGTGTTAAATTGAACTCAATGAATTTAAACTGTTTTTAATATGTATTGTATACGTATACCGAGTACTTTTTGTATTTAAAGTGTGAACTCATTTTGAAATTGTTCTATTCCTTTCGAAGCTTGTGCATCGTACTCAAACTTTCTTGCGTGCCCATCGCCAAAATCTTAAAACCTAGTTGTGCATCAGATTCCTTATGGTAATTTTGGTATTATGGCCTTATGGTATTATTTTTTGCCTTTTGACTGCCATTTGAGATCAAAAAGAATACTAAATATGATGTTGTGATGTTGCTATGATTACTCAAGTTTCTGTCGTTTTGGTCGTTTTAACGGTTAAAAGGGCAAAATTTATAGCAAACATTTATTACTTCAACATCAAATTTAAAACAGCGAGAGCAAATTGGAAGGTAAATATGCTGTACTTTTTTTCCTGTTTATAGAAAAATGAGCATTCCACTTGATGTTCTGTCAAGTCAATGAAAACAGAACTACTCTCTCACAAAAAAGTGAACGTAAATTGTAGCAAGATGCAAACTATATATGATATCAAATCATCAAATAAAAATATCAAATGTGAAGTGAAATCTAATTTTGATTTCGATTTGATGTTGATATCAAAATAAGTTTTCAAATTGCTATTGGCTATCAGATACCCCATGAGCCATTTCGATCCCACACGAATACAGAGGCTTTTAGCTCGATTTGTCCCTGACAGTGAATCTACCCTATGCCGACGAAGAGTTCACCTACAGTGGAATTTCTCATTGTTTAGATCCAACTTTAGAGTAAAGGATCCATTCCTACCACAAACTCCCCGAAAAACAGCACACACTCTCCAACATCACTTCAAGTGCATACAGTTCTTGTATGCTTTAACACGGCTCTGAGAGCATTGTCCAATGCAAGCGAAGAAGAGCAAGAGGCAAGCTAATCATTCAAATTAAATAATCAGCCAGTCGAGCTGGAAGACAATTTCCTCAATTTCGTTCTTCACGACAACGATCAGCCGGCCGGCAAGCTGACCGTCTGATGCCAATACAAAGGCAATGTCTATATGCTCGAGGTGCCTGCATTTCGTTCCATCGCGGGGCATTCCTCTCATCGCCTACAGTGAACAGTTTGCGTCGATCGTTTTTATTACCTTCTTCTCAGCCAACATCCTTCCCTCGGTGAGAACGTGTCCATCACGTTCTTTTAATGGCTGGTCAGAGCAGGAGCAATGGCACCGGGAAAGTGCGAACGGTGATCTCCAAAGCTACAGAGCGGGCCTCTTCTGGGTAGATCAGAAGAAGAGTCACCTTTGTCATTGTAGAATGGAGGCATGCTTTATTGCGCTTATTTTCAATCCATTGCAAGGCAGGGTTGCCAGGGGAACCCTGATCTAAGTAAAGCTAGTATGTGAACAATTACCAGTTGAAGGAACAGTGGAGTTGGGAGGAAAATAATTTAATTTCAGCACTTCAAATGAATTTTTGTCTTTGTTGTCATAAATTTTACATACTTGGTAAACAGTATTCTTCATCGCAAAAGTGATCCAATTTATACGAAAATTGAGTAACATTTCTGTGAGCGAAAAAGAGACACAATTGTACTCTAGCATTAAGTAATATGAAACGGGAGTGAGCATATTATCGCCATGTCAAAAATTGATGTGATTGAAATTGAATTGCTTTATACAGAATTGTTACTAAATGAAGATGATTAAATATTTACAAAAAATCATAAATCATTCGAGTTGGCAACCCGCGTACAAAAGTGTTCTCGGTGCGAGTTCCGTCGTTCGCCTGGCCATCGTCGTCACTTGAACTGGATGAATGAAGCACGAAATTAATTTTTCCATCATTGTTGCTGCCTCCGAAGGAGTTTGATATTCGCCCAATTGTGCGGCCAAGGCGAGCAGAGCAAGAGGAGGGGTGGAAGGTGTGGAAGAAAGCTAAGAACAGGTAGGTGCAGCCAAACTTGAATTAAACGACGAGGTGACGAAGAACGCCACGGGAGGTGTATCAGTAGCACCGGCATCGACATCGGCAGCGGCAGTGTGATGTGGAACCGGTTTCGAAGGAAAATGAGAATGAGTTTACGCTTTTTGTTGTTGTTCACAGGTCCTCGTTTTCGTGTCTATCTTCTGCCACTTCCTGTGTTGGAGCGGATGGGTAATTCGTCGTGCCGGTCGGTGGCCCAAAGAACAAAAAGTCTTTGATCGCCTCTCTCTCTCGGTTCACCACGGATCTTTTGATGGGACGGTGTCTCTGTCAATGCATGCATTTTCTAACCTGAGGTTAGTCCGAGCATTATTGCATGCAACTGTCGTTGATGACGTTCAGCAGGTTACAACAAAGGGTGATTTTGGGGGTTGCCATTGATTTGATTGGAATTTTTGAACATGACCGTTGAATCAATGTGAGTGCTTGGGTAGATAAATGGATCTAATGAGAATAACGAACGGTGGCACTTTGAATTGAACTCGAGCTAGACAATCGGAAAGGAAGGACGGATATTTCAAAGATTTAAATATTCTTCCAAGGAATTTTGCCACTCTTTCTTTAATCTAACGTCATTTGATTTTAAAAAAATACATAGTATAGTTCTCTGCCCAATTGTGAAAATAATGACTATTACACGAAATGTGCTGATACATCGAAAATTTTTCTTCGTAAATACGATTCATATTGCTTTTCATGTGATGAAATGCTATCATTACACCTTTTTGTATAATGTATGAAATGGATTCCGCGAAGACCAGCTCATCGCTGCTTCTCTATTATTGTACTCATGCATGTAAAATCAACATGCTGGGATGGGAGGGAATAATCTATTTATCCTAAAATAAACATTAAAACGCTGCCGAGAGTTATAACTTCATACTCATTAATCAAGGAATCTTCTCACGAGTCACCATGGCCTAGTGAGATCAACCATGGATTCAATAACAGCTCTTTTAAAATATAGAACTGAATAACTATTCAGAAATAATAAAAAAACCTACAAGGGACAGCCCAATGAGGTTGTTTGCAAAGGTGACGTAGCTACGTAGCTACGTACATTTGTTTCAATATTTCGTGACGGTTGCCACTTGAATTTTTTTTTTTGCGTAAGCTTGCTTTAAACACATAGTAGCGAATGAAGAAGCCGAGTACAATTTTGCTTCCAATAAACGTCATGCTTTTGTAACTTCGTCAATCATTAATATTTTTGGCTGAAAATTTGGCAACACTGTAAACAATGTATTGGAAAGTTAGTTTAATTTGATATCTGACCAACATTTAAGGATGATAAAATTGATAAATTTGAAGTAATGATTAAAAATGTGAGAAATGTCGGTTTTGGACATACCACTTTAAAAAATCCATATTTTGGTGAAAAATTTAGGTAGTATAATTTCACCACAGCCTAAAAAAGTATAGAAAATAATGTGCCAAAATTTCAACTATATCCAATGAGTGATTTGGACCACAGGTTGCGTCAAAGTTGTCGCAACAACATAAATATTTCCATTTTCACCAGACATTGACCACGCTGAGATATTGGTACAAAAAAAGATCCGAGGCGAATTCATGTTATTACTATTACTGTATACGTAGTATTCACAAACCAGTTAATATTGTATGCCATATTTTTAAGTTCTTCGTGGGTTACACTTGTTATAAAGGATATCTCACGCGTATCGAATAGAGTTATGCGATACGCGGTCTGCGATACATATGACATTGAACGTATAGTTTTGGTCACTAATATCGATTAGTGTGATAATACCATAAACATCTTAAGTGGAGTCACATATGGTTCGTTACATTCATTTTTATATGTGGCATTGAGTTACTTTGCCATAATTCGCATAAACCGGAAGAATTATCAGATATTAGGGTAGGTAACGGCTTAATCAGGGGTCACTTTTTTAATCAGTTGTTAGAAAACAGGTCTAAAACTCCTACATTTTCCAAATTATTTCACTTTTAATGATACGGTCGTAAGCTCTATTTATCGGGCTTATGATTCGATGCATAAATAATGATTGATCACCAATATATGACTGTCATTTTGAAGATTTATAGTACATCATCTCAAAAATCATCAGTTTCTTGCCAGCTGAAGAAGTTCGCTCAAATTTTGCCATTGTGTATTTTGCATTTAATCGCATGTACATGAAGAGTATGTCTTCATCAGCTCTCTCTCACAGCTACGCTTGTTGTCAGAACGTGATGTTGAGCCAAATTTATGACAAATTTAGATAATCTGAAATCACTATTTATTTCACCTTTCTTCTAGTCATTAGAAGTTGATTTTTGCTCATGACTATATTGTCCATCATCTGGCACTATCACATGCATTACAAAAATATGTTTCGGAGCTGTCAAATAGTACCCAACGATAAATAATGCTTTTCCGTTGAGCGGCAGCTATGACATCACTGTTGCTTTTGAGAGAGCCAATGTTTCCTCTCTTCTTTGTTAACCATGGCTATAGCGCACCGGTATTGTAACGTGAAGCCTGCTGTCTCTTGCATTTGTTTGTTTTTAAACGAAGCATCCCGATTGTCGTCACAGTCACTTTGGCTAACATTTGCGTGAGATTTAATGAAATAAGAAATACACATTGCCAATCTAAAGATCAATGACAAACTAAAAGTTCGGTCGTGTACGGCTGTCTCATAACCTGCTAGTAGACGAGTTTGTGATCGTAACAATCGACATGTTTTGGTTGATTGTTTTTGAGAGCGGATGGGTAAAATGAAGAAGCGGATTGAGGAAATTGACGTTTGCCGCAAATTGTGAACTGGTCTATTTCAGTTTGCCTTCGTACACATGCACGGAATTGCACTCATACAATATTGATTGTTTATGTACTGATTACAGAGCTAAAGAAAACATTTTTTTAATTGGAAAGCACTCCGCATGCTTTCAAAAACTCCCTGCAATTCTCCGTCATATTAACGGCATGAGCTTATGGAATAGAAGGTTTTACATTTGCTTGATACAGTAGAGCGGCTTTCAAACTCAACTTGCTGATATCGATGAATAAACGCCATTCAGCTGGAACATATACCAAGTTATATTGCCTAAACCATCCAGCTTTATTAAGTATTATTAATGTTGTATGAAAGCCACTAGAAATCGGTTTGGTTTTATTATGACAGTAAGAGGTGCCAATAGGTTTCAAATGTGATTCAGGTTTATGAGAACTTACACAGCTTCTTTACAGCAGTCTTAAAACCTTGTCTGGTAAAATTCCTTTTACTCCTATCAAAGGTTTTATGTTGACTTTATGAACTCGTATTATGCTATTTTAAAAAGCCGTTCTAGGACTCAATCGAATTATCTTATTATGGTCGGTTGAAAAAGCATTTTAAAACCATGTTGTCTCCAGTCAATGCATTACTCGGCAAAATGGCATTGAGAAAGTCACCAAATGACCAAATGGTTTCATAGTAGCCACAGTGCAGATAAATTGGCTTTTTGGCAACACTGTGATTTCTTTCAATCAGCTATTGAGTACATGAACTAATTGAAATGTGGAAAAATAAGTACACTAAATTTTAGATGTAATGCAAATAAACTGCAGATCAGAGACCAATTTTGGCATTCTTTTAGATAACCTTATTGGATTCCATAAATTTTCAGGATATTCATGATTCATTTATCGATTATATTTGTTTAAATTTTGTTTTTGTTTATGTAGACTTGCATGATCTCCGGGCGCATTTATTTTCGGCACTTATCGTGCCAATATTCAGCATAAAATTAAATGCGCATCTGATTTGGAGCATGATACACTTTAAAAAAAACTCAATTTGTTTTGGATATCGCTAGTAGCGGTGTTTCTACCGTCAAAATCAGGAGACATTGCCCCGTCAGTGACAGCTTCCCGTGAAGCCTCGAGTAGCCATGAATATTTTCAGAACGAAAACCTGGCAATATGGGTTTCAAAATTCATTGAATTTCTTCAAAAGGATATTTCTCAATGTTTTATGGCTAGTTTTGTTAATGGCCTCGTGAGACCCGACGGAAACGTGTTCCGAGATGACCGTTCCGAGGACAAATTATCAGGTGGCAACAAAACGTTTTGAAAAAGCCTTCTGGAGAACCTTTATATTTTTGAATCCCATATTGCCAAGGATTCCTTCTAAATATGTTTATGGCCATTCGAGACCCCAGGGGAACCTATTACAGAATGGCCGTTCCAGCAACAAGTTGGCATATGATCCACAATGAAATAGAAATAGCTCGTGGGAATTATTCCAAGGATCCGGGAAATCCAATTGGAATTTCCTAATAGTGTATTCGTAAAGGACCACAGCCCCGGCAACCCGGATTTCCGGGAATCAGATAAATCCAAACGGATATTGCCGATAATATCCATGAAGGGGGTGAGTTTTTGAATCTAACGGTGCCAAAAGAATTAAAATTGGACAATAATTGCCAGAGGTTTACACCTATTAAGCTGAAAATATTTTGTCTTGTATATCGTTCTCAGAGATAATTAGTGAGTGATTGATTTTCCTACTTTTTTCATATCACATTCTCCAGCAGTCATGTATGCTTTTGTCACAAACGGTCAAATGAGATAAATCTGTTTGTGAGTGACACAGTATTTGACCATCATTCGTGAGTTCTAATGATCATGAGAAGATGATGTTCATAGTCTAATAACCGTCATGAAAACGCGCAGCACTGGTCATAACATTTTTCACTTGACCATTTTCAAAATCTGTATGGTCTTGTAAAGGTTTTATTAATTTGTTTTCACAACCGTCAATGACTGAGCCACTTTGTACACAATCCGGTTTTAAAGATCGAGAGAGGTGGTATTGGTGGACAAAACAGTTTTAAATTTGGTTTTATCAACAAAGGCGGGGAGAGTGCTATACGGCTGGAATAAATCTAAAATGTGTTATTTGGGATGGCTCATCAAACTCTTCAAACCAGCCGTTAACGTCATCGCGACAAAATGCTTTGTCCTTTATTTGTCAAATTTCTTGTGACGATTTTTGTGACAAGAAATTTAGACCTCCTTGCACATGCAGTGTTTCCTTCAAGCGTGATGCGGATTTCTCCTTTGATAAGTCAAGGTCTAGCACCATACCATTAAATTCAGATTGTGTAAACAATTTTGGGTTTCTTTCCAATTCCACCTCGAATTCCTCGCCGGATTCCTCCTTGCTTTTTGTAACGGTTGTTTCAAAAGAGGGCATTTTATTCCGCATTGGATAATCAGAATACGGGACTGAAATAGAAGCCACTTGTGGATAATCAACTGTTTTGTGACGATCTTGTTGCTTAACTTTTTTTCAGCAAAAATAACCATTCGGTGCATGACAAAACGATTGACGCCATACGGTGGGCATGTCAAAGGACAAATAGAGACTGAGAAATAAGAAATAAGTGAGTTAGTAAGTAAGACATTAAAACTTATTAAAATAAGATGATGTAAGATAATATCGATCAGAAGAGTACTAAGAAATACGATGCTGTACATCGTTCACATGAAAGTTACTCAATAAATCAATTTACCTTACGCCTGACATCCACCTAGCAAAGCACGTTTTAAACGAACTACATTACACTTTTGGAATCCACAGTTTCTTCTTTGTCTCAAGGATCAATATAAGATAATGCCTATATGCAGTTTGCAACGAAGCAGTGAAATTGGCCGGTTTTGTGAAAATAGTTGCCCAAATATAGTTGAATCGAGAGAAACGAATCAAACAAGGTTGCCCGTTATCGCCAATACTATTTTATTACATTATCCAAGATATAATTCGTAAAATTGCTGAAAAAATACCCGAACTAAAGTTGATGGACCTAAAGGTTCTCAAATTGCCACTACTATTGGCGTTTGCAGATGATTTGCTCATATTAACAACCAGTATAGATGAACTAGAACACATTTTGAAAGAACTTGTCAACCAATGACGGGAAATAGGATAAGAATTAAATTACGACAAATGCCAGTTACTACTGAGATTTCCAAACAATAACGAACAGATATCAGAAGAAATAGTACTTATTGGAAAAAAAGTATGCAACAGGATAAAATATTTAGGAGCATGTCTTATAGCATCCTTGGATAGGCGATCAACAAATAAACAACGATGCGAAAATGCTGCACATAAGACAAGTAGAACAGTTCTACGTTTTGCAAAGAATTTAACCCTTACTGGATAATAGGGAAGTTGATATATAAAACAGTGATAGCCCCATCTATAATATATGGAACCAAAATGGCAGCTCTTACAAAACAAAACAAAATTAAGTAAACATGGCAAATTATGAAAAGCTTATATTAAGAAGTATTTTTAATCATTGTAAGTAACCAGTACATATTAAATTTACTAGAAAGACATTGTCGGAAGGAAAAACAATAAATAGGAGATCAAGAGTAGGAAGAATCAGTTATTACGGTCACATTCTGAGAAGAGTAGAATAACATCCACTTAAATTAGTTTACAAACTGAAATTCAACAAGAAAAAAGAAGGACGACCAAGCCTAACGTAGAAAGACTCGCTAGAACAAAATTTGAGTAGATATATGGAAGTAAGCAGTGAAGAATGGAAACGATTGGCAAAGGATAAGGAAAAATTAAAAAAAAGGCAGAAGAAATATACAAGGAATCAGAAAGCTAAATTTCGGACGGAGAAACATCGGAAGAAGAAAAATAAAAATCGAAAAAGTACAGATATTGGAAAAGAAACACTAAGAACTGAAAAATAGATTTAGAGCCGAATTATTGACACAAGAATAAAAAGGTATAATTAAATTGAGGGAGGTTTGGTTAACTGTTTTTTTTTTTTTTGATTGATACACTATTTATAGAAAAAAAAATAAACTGTGTAAAAAAAAGCAATTTTTAATACATAAAAACTAAATTAATGTAATACTTTAGATATTACCCTTGGGTTTCAGAAACAAAAAATAAGAAAAATCTTTCCTAAACACAAAAGATAATTTTCAAATATTACAACTCCAGCCAGAACAATAATTAAAAATTAAAAATAAAAAGTTAAAAGTTAGGTTCATCAATGAGTAGGAATAAAGTCACCTCAGATGAATGAGTTCTTCAAAAAATTTAATATTCCCGTTTTGGGTTGAATGGGATAAACTAAAAAGAACTAAGCAAATTTAAAAGAATAAGTTTTTCTTAACTTTACCACAAAGCAGTTCGACAAACTGTACATCACGCCTCAAACCTATGATTAAAAATGAGGAACGAACCAAGAAAAAAAAAATATAGCAATCAAAAAACATGTCATACAAAAAGCGAGATACTTAAAATCAAAAACAATTTAGTCAAAGGTACGCAAAACGAGAATGAATTACAAAAATATAATTTTTACTGTAAAAAGACAAACTATGCTATAACAATGTTATCCTTGGTCCTGACAGATAGTTGTAATAATAAAGAATAATAAACAACCCTTATTTTCAGCCAAATTTTCTTACTTAAGGTAGCCACAATAAAGTATACTAAATATAAAATTACATCAAATAACAAATAATGGGAAAAGGGAGGGACCACCAGGACACCCAAGTGAAACGATTTGGATAGGGAACATGGGACTGCCTCCTCCCTATTGTTAACAAAAAAGTTCTTCAAAGTAAAGACTGTACTCGTAAAATATGCAACAGACAAAAATAATCACCAAAAATGAATTTTAAGTCGGATATTTTTGAAATTCCCAGGGAATAAGTAAACACAGATTAGCTATGTTTTTACAAAGCCCTATCATAGTCTAAATGCCCGCACCTTTGTCTTAACGTTACCCATCAAATACTTGCGTCATAATATATTCGCCTCATCACTCATCACTCACACTTTCATCCACTCTTTCTCCAAATCCTTGTCGTTTTGGAAGACCTTTCCTGTTTTCAGGAGCTTTTTCTTCATAATCGCCAATAATTTTGGCACAAAAACATAACCGTTAGCTTCGCAATTTCCCGTGATCGCACGGTTCGTCAGTTTTGCGTAATATCACGATGCATGTTGCTGGAGTCACTCAAATTTGTGCAACATTTTACAAACTATTTTACTGCTGAAACTGATTCTGCATCAAGAAAGATAAATGTTCTAGAGAGTAATCTTTTCTTATCTACATAATATTGCGATTGAAGGATGTGGTGAAATTTGAGTGTCTTGGAGTGTTCATATTATTGGTTCTTTTTATAACCAAGCCCACTTGTTCTGTACCAATAGGGTGAGACTTGTTATTATACTTAAGGACTTCATAATCTCCAATCAACTCATCCAATAGCAATGTTTTAAGATAAAGTGGGTGGAATATTATAATTTGAGATAGCTCAAAGCAGAGGTCTTCCAAAAATTTACAGATCGAGAGCAAGATGCTAGGAAATTAATATCTCCTGAGCAGTGATGGTGAATGTACATTTTTTGCAAAACACTCACCTGCTGCAATATATTCAGGTCCACACGCATAGGTACAGTTTAAGTGAACGCGGAGGATCGAAAACAGATGAGAAAAATGTTGCTTTATTTTTGCCGACAGTTTCAAACAGCTCAACAAAACTTCAGATGAAGCTTGATTGAAGCTCCACTAATTTGGTAATTTGTTGGCATCTCTTTTATAATTTGATTCTGTATAATATTCATCATAAGTGTGCCGTAACAGGGTAGCAAACGGTTTAATGCTGAGCGAACATAAATTATGTCGTAACTTTCCTTAATCCATCGACCGGTGGCAAAAGAAATGTTTCGTCGTCTGTAGAAAATAGTACAACCATGTCATGACATTTTCTTCGATGACAGTCCATTGTTTTGCGTGTGCTGAATTCAATCCTAAAAAAATGTTATATGTTATGAAAATGATACCACAATACAATACCTGTGCCCCTGAGACTCGAGGTGAATATAGCGTATAGCGTTTCACCTTAAAAAGCCCGCAATAATCATCAACCGTGCACGGTTTCGTCGATTTATCTTCTTTTGTTCTCTTTTTCAGTAAAGCTTCACTTCTCCTTAGCGATGGCACAGCCTTGTCGCTTCATTCCATATCTTTTCTTGAAAATACCGAAAACGCCAAAATGTATGCAATACAATTGAGCTTCAAGAAAACGTTCGACGATCATCGATCAAAGACCGTCATGATCGACGAAGATCATTTCGCTTTCCGTTTCTTACCTTTTTTTTTCTTTCGCATTTTGTTTTGGTCGCCTCATTCCGAAGAGCGGAGGTGAACAAACCCCAATCTTTGATTAGGATCATAACCATAAACAGACAGGTAACTTACGGCACGGAGGGTGCTGCCATCTACTCGACGTCTCTCGGCTTGTCCAGTATGAGTTCCAATGAATGCAGAGCAGTCGTGCAATTGGAGATCGGATCGTAGATATGTATGCAGCTAGTTTAAATTCAGTGTCAATTTTTGGACACCGAATTTGATTAATCTACTATTATAATCATGGAATGTAAATTTGACAAAGTGATTGGTGGAATAAAGCTGTAAATGCGGGTTACCCGTCAAGCCTTTTGTGATTCAAAGCGTTGCAAAGCTAGTTTTACCAAAAATGTCGTGTCCATCAATCGTTTTGCGAACAATATCGTTTACAGCTGTCATATTTTAACGAAGGCTCCCACTATCGAACTCTAATCAGCGCCATTCCACCGCACACGTTCACAGGACGGCGCATCCACCTACATCGTCCCGATGTTTGTCCTTCTCCGATTTCCTTTCATAATCTGCCATGAGCAGTGTCGCGTCCCCATCGTTCAACCTCTATCGCAAGATCCATTACGAAATGTGTTTACCTGTTGTCGTTTCCGTTGTCATCTTCGTCGTCAAAGAAGGACCACTTATTGGAAATGGCATAATCCGTAACAATATCAGGTTACGGGAAAAACATTTTGTAATTCACTTCCACGACGGCAACGGGCGCACATGTCAGGTCGCTGTCCAGCCGGTGCTGGCAACCGCAGACGGTCAACAAACGGAACAGTGCGGTGGGTCCGATGAGAGTGATGATGATATTGGTTACCTTCCAGGATAACTCGCCCGTTGATTTACTCATATCATGGAACCTGAGTACCGACCGACCGAGGGTTTGTGTTTTCTTCCACCACAGAAGGGCATTCGGTGCATAGTATGAGTGGACGGAAAACAGTCGAGGAAGCCAAACAATCAAGGCGTAAAGTAAACAAATCGCATGGCTGACGCTAGATCGCGTGCACCCTTGAAATGTTTTCAGATAAAATATGTCGAAAATGATAGCTCGGAGGAGGGAGGATTAAGCGTGACTTGTCCGCACCCAAGTCTTATGGCATCGGAGAAAATGAGGTTTTCCTGCCGTAGGATGGAAACTGTGGACATTAATTTAAAACATACATTTTGGATAGCATTAATTTTTCACTTTTGAAACTTGCACAACATGACTTTGAACATGATAGGTGGAAGTCTACTTTTGGTATCATATCGATTTCGTTAATTATGGTGGAGTAGGCTAGTGCTTTTGACCCGTAACGCTTGCAACACGCTTACAACGCGGCCAGCGACTGACTGAAAGGCCTGTTGTTGGCGGCGGCCGCACTACACACACACCCCCCCCCCCCAGGCGGCGGTCGCACCGCGGCGATCCCCCCCCCCCCCCCCCCCC